>JAOXXN010000265.1:6750841-6802904 GCA_026770055.1 Myrmophylax atrothorax
GGCCTCGCCCCGCTCCGGCTCCCGGCAGGTACCAGACGGCCCCCGCGGCTCCGCAGGGCGCTGAGGAACTTTCCGCTGCCGCGGAGAAGGGGTGGAGAGGGGTGTGGGAAAGTGTGCGGCGACCTCTCTGCTTGTCCCGGAACCTCCGCTCGCCCCTGCCATGGGCGCCGCCGGGGCTGCCCCGGGAGCAGCGGAGCGGTGCCGGCACCTGGCAGCCCCCGGGCCACCTGCCCCGCAGTCCCCGGGGAGGTGGGAAGCCGCGGTGAGGGCGCTGGCTTGGGAAAACCCGTCTGCAGGGCTGTGCCCTGGGACCGCAGCAGTGGTGGGTTTGGGGGGTGACGGGAGAGAAGGAGGCGATTTTGGGAAAAGGGGATTAAAGGCTGTGGAAGTGGGAGCGGCGCGGGGCGGAGGGAGAGGAGTTCCGTCCGTCAGCCCGGCATCCCAGAGCCAGCTCCTGCTCCGCCAAGGGTGGCTCCGGGCGGTGGGAAGGGCAGCAGGGCATGAGCAGCCCGTGCTCATCGGCAGAACTGTTGCTTGCTGGAGCGGCGGCGAAATTCCTTCCTTTCCACGCAATCGTCCAGCATCGCCCTGCGCGCGACTGCTGAGCGTGTCCGTCACCGGGAGCTGCAGAGCACCTGGCTGACCGGGATGCGCACTGAAAAGGGATTACTGGTCTGCTCACAGTGACCACCTCCGCTAAACTTTGTGCAGTAACACAGGGAGTGGAAAAGCTCCTTATTTCGCAGGGGATATTACAAAATGAAAGTTGATGCTTGCAGGAGGAAAGCATTCCTGAGTGTCGTAGGTAATCGGTGACTGTATGCTGGAGAAGCACAAAGCAGCCACCTATGTTTCCTCGAAAACGCTTTACTTTGATTTGAATTGGGACAACTTGTCCAAGAGCAGTAGAAATCAACCGAACAGTCTGACAAGGAGCAGAGAGTATGTTGCTAAAAAAGCAGGAGCTACAGCTGCATCTGTGGCTCTGACAGAGGCCAGGAAGATGCAGGGAAGAACCTGGGCAAGAATTTTAGCACATCAGTTTTTCTCTTTTACTCCTTACTTGCAAATCTAGGGAACAAGTGTAGAGGCTTGATTTCACTGTTTACCATTTGAAGATACTTAATACTAAATGGCACACCACTTTAATACTGTTTTTGAGATTCTCATTAGTAGATACGATTTTCATCTTTGCCTTTTTAATTAGTTTATTTAGCTTATTATGGGCTTGACCCAGAAAAGCACATCATTTCCTGCAAAATATGTAAAGATCAAGGTCTTTACTAAAACCATGAAAGGTGGGTGTCTAAAAAGCTTTCTCGGGAGGCATTGGGGTATTTTAATCCCTAATTGCAAACCTACTGTCAAACAGACAACCTGAGATTCTGCAGGTACCACATCTCTTCTTAAAATTTCCAAAATAAGTCCTGGTCTGAGATGTACCATAAATTGAAGCATTTTTGCCTTGATCAGGCTGAGCATCTTGGCTTCACTTTTAGTTGAACTTTATTTTGGCTTAGACATCCAGACTAGCCTGAGATCCAGGAAGTAAATTTGCTTTCCCTCTTCTTAACACTGGATCAATCCAACAGAGATTCTTAGGGTGTGGGCAACAGAGCAGACTCCCATTAGGTGCAGTCCTAAAGCACAGAGAGATATGCTCTAGACCAGGCAGAAGCCAAAAGTCTGCTGCAGTCAGTATGTGGGCTCTGCCCATGGGGTGCATTGACCAGAAATGGAAATAGCAACTTCCCCAGTATCTTCTGCTGCATCTCAAAATGCAAGTATGACTTCAGTTAAAAGAGCTGTTAGGTGCTTTCAGCATGATCATCCCAGGAAGAGGGAAGAGCCTTTCAGTAGTACTAAGGTTACTAACATCAGAAAGGTACAATTTTGAGTTTTATTCTTGCCCTCAGTTTAAGATTGGTGAGCAGCCGCTTTCAGATTCCCATAAGACTGATACATCTTTTGGACCCCAATCCTAAGAACTGTCCTCCACCTGCTTTTCTCCAGCTAATCTTACTCTGCTTCCCAATGCTTTTCTTGTTTTCTGAGAGGTAATGTTTTCAGTGCATTGTGTTCATTGCACAAATTATACTGCACCCTGGACATTCTACTGGAATATTGCAGCTGAATTAAGTGAAATAAGGCCCTGGGGGGAAGGGGGGGGGAAGGCTTTTAATTAAGGTAGACTGTCAAATAGAAATAGGTGTTGTTCATTGGGAAAGAGTCCTTTAAAGTGTTTGAGGATACTGCATCTTTATTACTCAGAGGTTAATGATAATTAAGCAAATCAACCATGTAAACAGCAAGGTATTACAAAGTAAATCCAAAGAATGAAACAGTCCCAACAACACATGTACCTATTTTGATCCCAGCAGAAGCGATTTACTCAGTCTCTCTTTCCATTTTCCACGAAACAAGTGGAGAAGCCAATGACCCACACAGTCAAGACCTTTGTAGTTTAATTTGCAGAAAGCCGTAATCATTCGTATCACCCTGTGAACCTGCTGTTAGCTCAGAGTAGTCAAAATAATGATGTATTTCTGGATTCAGAAGAATCCTTAGTTTGCTTTTTTTGTCATTCTGTTAAAAATACAGCAGTTGTAGTCTCTGATGTCTCTTCACTGTGTGCCACTGAAGTAGACATGCTGGTCACCTGTGGCTCCAGAGAGGCTGATTCATCTGCTGGGAATCGGCTGAATTCCCATCACATGCCAGAATTTCTTTGGCTAGAACCCCTGGTGCTGGAATTGGCCACTGAGCCACCTCTGTACTCTTTGAGGTTTCCTACATGAGGGAATCCTTTGGGGCTGGTTAAGCAGGCTTTCCCACCGCGCTCTCCTGGCAAGACAGCCTGTGGGATCGCCGGAGCTATATTTGGGCTTTTGTCTTTTTAACACCTGGAAAAAACTAAAAGTGTGTGCTAAGTGTCATTAAATCAAATAGGCACAGGGAAGGTGTGTTGTGTTTGTTTTCCTTGCTTTCTGGATTTTCTCCAACTACAAACAAGCAACGGAGAAGCTCATAGTAAAGCCATGTGCATGAGACATGAAATGCAGTGGCTGTATTTAAGCTACGTGTGAAGGAAATTTTGCTCTCTGGGTGTGCTATTTTTAACTTTTTTAGAGTTCTGCAACTCTGTTGCACTTAACACAGTTTTTCCTCACCCCAACATGTATATCTGGGTTTTATATATTTTATAAACTTAGCAATGGCAGTGAGTCATTATTTAAATGATCCCTGTATAAAATCTTCAGTCCTTTTATCTTCTCCTTTCTATCCTTGTGTATTCAGAAAGGCCCCTCTCTGGTATTGTTATTTTTCAAGTCCTAGAGACATGCTACAACAACATCCACGTGTTATCTGACAGTGAGTGGTAGGAAAAAAGTCAAAGAAAAAAACACAGCCCTTCTATTCTACTCTCTCCAGCTTAGATGGATCCAACGTCACATGGAGGGGATCCAGGATGAGTCAGGGAGCAGTGCTGTGATCCAAAATTCCAGTTTGCATTACAGCTGGAAGGCAGCATTTAGCATCATGTGGATTTATTTTCTTTTAACGGGAACTGCAAAATAATTTATGGAAGTCACATAACCTAATGGGCAGAACAGATAACAGTAAGCCAAGAAGAACCTGGATTCCCATCTGGGTTGAATCATTGACTCAATTTGACTATCAGTGTGATGGGTGTGGTGTTTAAGCCTAGGACATTATACTGGCCTTAACTAAGTCATTACACTTCCCCACAACATAACTGGAAACTGTGATTAATGTTCAGAGCTCTGCTGGTACCTGACAATTTACCTAATAGCTTCCCCGATCAGACTGAGCACAGGACATTAGAAGCATTTATTTTCAACCTTAATTTGCAGGAAAAATCCTAAAGGTTTCAGGATACATATAGCTGAAGACAAATTCATCCTTTAGAGATTAAATGTACATGGATACCTATAACTTGTGAGGTCTTTCTGCACTGCATGAATTTCACACTGTATGTATTACTCAGCTTTCAGTAACATCTATCCTTTTTGTACATCTTTGCATGTTTTTCTTCCTGTGCTTTTATAAACAGAAAGATGAGTTGTGTGAGCTTTTTCTTATAATGTGGTCAGTTTAAAAGCAAAATAAATAACTGTAATTAAACTGTTTCCAGTTTAGCTGGTCAGTGAATCAGGAGACTTGAAGGAAGCAGATGTCATGCAGCAGGAGAGGCTAAAAGCTCTGTAACATCTAAACATACTCCAATGATGTGCTTGGTTGTTGTTGTTTTCATATTTTTTAAATTTAAAAAAAAAAAAGAGGAAAAAAAAAAGAAGTTACCAATTCTCCTGGAAAATCCTTTCCCAAAATTCCTGAAGACACTGCATCTCTGATCTCATCTTGTGTCAGCATAACTCAGGACTGAATGCACTGGGAACAGAAAGCCTAGGATTAACTAAAATTATACAAAACTAAAGCTGTCATGAAAAGAAAGACTTGTGCTTGTTCTCAGTCTTTCTGTACTTAGTGACTTTAAGGAACTTAAGCACATGTTTAAAGATAGATTGCTGTGTAAAATGCTCTCCTGAAAGAGTTACTTCCCTAAAGTCTGAATCTAAAGTGAGATCAAGCCTTTGAAAAGTAAAGTGCAGTCCTGAGGGCTGATGTAGCCAAATATTCCAGCTTAATCTTGGCTAGAATTTTAAGATTTTGAACAGCTAGATCTAATGGTATGTGCCTACCTAGCTTGTTATATTCCCCTGGAATTTATCAATGACACACTCCATATAATTGTGGTTACTTTTTGCCCCTCTGAAATCCTTTTTTGGTTTTGCAAAGGAGAGACTGGAAAGAAGGAGTATGTAAAAAATTCTTTCTTAACCAAAAGCAAAAAGTTCTTTTTTTTGGTTTTTCCCTTGCACAATGAAGAATTAAAACAATGTCTGTTGCTCTCATGCATAATGTCAGAATCTCTGCTAAAAAATAGTAAGAAGAAATAGTATGAATTTTTCATATGGAACTTATTCCCTGTAATTTTATAATACACATATATGAAGTTTAATGAAGGCTTCTACTAAAAGGTTTTAAACAGTATAATAAAGGAAAAGTGCTCATAACATCCTTTGGTATCTAAAGAGCTCCACTTTGAGAGAGGGAAATAAAATAAAAGGCAATGACAAGTAGTGATAGACTTGCAAATGCAGTTCCTTTTCTCCAAGATTTACAGTAAGACCCAGCCCTGTATGTACAGTTCTCTGCACTACCATAATTTGCAGCTTTGCAGGATGTAACAGTCGTATATCCATTCTCTGACTTCTGAAAGAAATGTTTCACTTGCATATAAATTACTAATCCTTTACTTAATTTTATGTCTTCTATTTTATGCAAGTGCTTGAAAACCTTTATTGAGGACATAAATAAATCTTCAAAGCTGCTGCTATACTATGCCCTACTAACAGAGTGATCACGTGTTACAACTCTGAAGATCCATTGTTATTTAATAGAAATCAGAGGAGATACAGGAACAAATTTATCACTTACGTTTGTGTAGTCATTAGAAGCAGTGGATCTTTTCTCATTCAGGGAGGATTTTATTAATTTATTAGCTATATTGCAGTAGCGTTGGGAGGTCCCTATCAAAAATCATAGAATCATCACAGAATCAGAATGGTTTGGGTTGGAAGAAACCTTGAAGATCAGGTTCCTACCCCCCTGCCACCTTCCACTATCCCAGGTTGCTCAGAGCCCCTTCCAGCTTGGCCTTGATGACTTTCAGGGCTGAAGCATCCACAGCTTCTCTGGGCAACCTGTGCCAGTGTCTCACCATCCTCACAGTAAAGAATTTCTTCTTAATATCTAACCTAAACCTACCTTTTTTCAGTGTTACTTCTTTCACAGGTCCTCTTGTATTTGGCAGTGGTGATGTATGCAATTAAACAAAAAACCAAAATCCATTTCCATCCATAGAGTAGGGCAAGAGTCAGCAAGCACAGAAGACTGAAGAGATGTAGGTTCCTCAAGTAACAAAAGCAATTCTATTTCATGGAATAAAGACAAGTCTCAGTCTGGTTTTTTTTTTGCTGTTTTTGTGTGATATAAGCACCAAGGCAAAATTGAATTTGCAGTTGCATTATGAAATCCCCTGTTGTGCAAGATAAATAGCGCGTTTGGCCTAATGATGCAATAAATGAATTGCATTGAATTAACCTGACTTTTGGTTCCTGTGACCGCCTTAGTTTAGCAGATTAATTTCTGAACAATACGGCTTCAAAAAATCCACTTTATTGTAGAGAGGTGTATTATAAATAAGTTGGACAATTTTCTAGGTTCACAAAGTCTGCATGTGAACAAGTCTGGAATTCTTGGATCCACTGAGCCATGTGGTACTTTGAGTTGGAGACTAAGCCTTTGTATTTCAGCTGGAGCAGAACTTGTCTTCAAAAGAAAAAAGAAAACCTGCTAGAAATACTATGCAGAAACACAAACTTACCAAGAAGAACAAACAATTCAGGTTTTTTTCATCTATAGAACAGACATACCACTTTTGACCTGCTCTTACATCTGTTAATGTATCTCACCACTTTAATATCGGAGACAGTTTATGTAATCCAGGTTGCTGTAGAAGAGTGAAATATTGTAAGTAGTTAATCTGGAGAAATGGGTCAATTGAAAGGAAGAGAAATCCAAGCATAAAGGGTGATCTAATACAAGTAGATACGCTTATCACCTCTCTCCCCTTCCTAAACGTGAGATGTAATACTGTTTATTTTGTAATGAGTTGGGGTTTTTTTTGGGTCAATGGTTTGGTTTTTTTTTTAAATCTTCATGTCTTTGTTTCAGAGTTTTAAGTTAATAAAGTATTATTCCTGAGTGCAATCCTCCAAAAGTAGTCCTGGGCGAGGGGGTCTCATAATGATCATTTTAACAACAAGAAAGCAATCCACAGATGGGTGGATTTTAATTCAGCACAAGCTCCTGTACTGATCCCATTTATGTAATGTATGCTGGGACTGAGGGGCAAACTTCTGCTACAGCCTGCAGATGAAGCTGCTTCACTGAGGAATTGGACAGTGTCCATGGGAATGAAGGTAGCACACAACATCATGATGTTCTGAAAAAAAATCAAGGTACAACAAGCAGTATCTTCAGCTAGTGTAGAGGTGCATAACTGTAATTAGTGAGTGATTTGTAATAATTAAGGGCAGTTTTAAGTCTTCAGACGAAATGAGGAGATCTGAAAGCTGAAATGGTAAAGCGGAGTTTAAGCTAGTGATATACATCAAAAGTATTTGGGGAGAAGAGTTTGAAAGAGGAGCTAGAGGCTGAAGTACTAACAAGTTAATGTTTCTTGTGTACTGGTGGGTGATTGAAGTAGGATCCCCAAAAGCCACAAGCTATGAGGAAGGGCTATGTAAGCCCTCTTGCAGAAAGTTAGGAGGAGCAGTCTGCAGCTTAAACGCTGTGTTGCACTTTCATTTGGGATCCTCAGCCATGAGGTCTCCCAGCGGACAGATCACTATGTCAGTCCAGGACTACATAGGGTCAGTCTTTTCCTTATGTCAATATTTAAAATAAAATAAAATTAAATTGTAAAAACAAAGTCTATACCACGTATTTCAGTGGTTCAGGTGCTGAGGTGACCTGGAAAGGCAGTTTCCCAAGTGCAGATCTGAGCAGTGTTGTTGCTGGTGCTTGGGAGCGTGGCTTTCTCCAACTTGGTTCCACTTTTTTTGTGAGTGCTCTGTTGTGGAAGATCCGACAGAAAGAGACTGTGGCTTGGCATAGTTGCTGCATCATCTTCCATGGATAGGATTTCTCTTATTGAATCGGTTCCCATTAATGTTTTGGTATCAGTGTTGATATTTCCTGATACTGAACTGTTAAATTAACCATTAAGATTCCCATCCTACCTGTTCCCCAATGAGTGTGCTAATCTTGGGGCTGGTGAATTAAAGGTGTTGGAAGAGATGGATCTTCTGCTTTCAGTTTGTGGGAGAACTGGGTATGCTTGGTGTCCACCCCAGCTTTGCAGGGGAGGTGGGCAGAGCGATCCCTGTGTCTGAACACCACAGGCACTGAGCAGTTTGGAACAATCACAGCCCTTTTGTGTGTGCATCCAGTGGCCCAGGTGCCATGGGGACATGGCATTAGGCAGGTTTGGCAACATACAAAGCCTGGAAACAGCAGAAGAGAGGTTTCATCCTGGTCTTTAATGCTGAACTTGGATAACTGAAGAGTCAGTTAATACTGTAAATCTCTGTTATTAATCTGATCTTTTGTCTAAAACAATTTTAATAGGCAAGGATGCTTTACATAGCTACTGCCTGAATCATTGTGGTCAGTTGATCTGATGTCTTATACAATCTGTAATCTTGTCAGAACTAAGGTTTTCTCAGACCTGATGAAATCCAAGGTGTTTATTTTAAGACTCTATTTATTATTTTGAAAATTGAACTCAAAGCTTTAAAGGCTTTAATGAAAAGCTGAATAGATTTAATTTTCGGAATGTCAACCCCGCCTAACTGAGGAAAAAGTGAGATAATTGATACATCTAAGGGAGCTACTAACATAGTGCAGGCTTAAGGGTTTTTTAGGTGCTCTCTCTAGAAGAACAGGTGCATTTACCTCTGCTGCTCTGTGCCGTCTGTCTTTTTAAGATGACTGTCCTGGGTGATACTGTCTGCAGTGTGCAGGTTTGTTCTGGAGTTCGATTTGGTGTGTATAGTCCTCTAGTGACATCTACAAAAAGCAGATCTATTTCATCTCATAAAGCTGCCTCAGCTTGGATTAAAGTAAAAAATGGATCTGTGGAAAAGAAAAATCTTTCCCAATATAATGCCTTGAAAACCTGTGCAACATTCAGTAAATTTAAGAAAGTTTTCACATGGGCAGATTTTCCATCTTTAAATACAATCATTATAAAGTGCTTAGGCTGAAGATTGATTAAACTCACAAATTAAAATATATGTGAAGGGGGAAACGATGGCCTAATATTATCAAGGTATTTGACCTTGAGAATATTGACAAAATTCACATATATGTGATTTGGTTTTTTTAGGTTTTGTTTTGTTTTAGTTTGGGTTTTTTTCTTTCCCTAAGGAGCTTTACACTTTAAATACAGATCAATTACTATGCTGTCCTCAGGAGCCTGAAGCTCCCGTGTCCTTTGCTTCCTGTGACTTTGCTACAGCTCATTACTTTCCTAAATGGCAACATGAGCACCATTATGAAACTCATAACACAGACAGTTATCTCTTCAATGGTACTTAAAATCAAATCCTGCCTGCTTGGTGATGGATGAGGTATTGTGCTTTGGCTCTTTGAGTGATGGAATGGTGCAAGAATTGGTTTTTTTCACAATTTGTTGCTGTTGTATGTTGATGTGTAAGGATGAAGAATAAATACTTAGGCACAATACACTGCTGAAAGCTCCAATGCCAATTTCTGTAATTTATTATGGCCTGATAGAAAAGCAGGAGATATGTGCAGCAAACAGTGCAGGGAGTTTGTCTCTCTTAATCCCAAACATCTGGTTTCAAAGCAAGGTGAAAAAAAAAAAAGCAGAGTGCATTTGTCTTATTCAGTTTAAGAGCCAAGGTGAGCTTCTGTGTGGTTTATCCTTGTTTTTTGCATTATGCTGGGTCTGTGCTGTTGCCAGCAAGTCCTGTGGCACAAGGGCTTGGTCTCTCCTAACTGGAATTGCCCATCCTCACCTCTTTGCTGCAGGAGTTCTCAGGCACAGGACAAGTTGCTCCTGCTTCCAAACTCTTCTCCACTCTGAAATTTAATCTTTCTCCAGTTTAACTCGCTCTTTTGTAAAAGCTTCAAGCAAAATTATCCTGTATCCTGTCAAATCCCAGAAATGGTCCTGACATGATGAAAACCCCTCACTCCCTGGGGATACAGCACTCACTAGCAATCTTGCATGTGGGGTGTTAAGCTGTTAAAGGGAGGGAAATCAGACAAACTTCAGGTCTTGTGTCAGGTTTTCATGACAATGGTAGAAATACCTTTGTGATAGCATTGATACCGCAGGCACAGCTGTTCTGCAGTTGGTCAGTGGTGAAATATGGATAGTCATTTTCTGAGTAAAGACAGGCTTTATTTCTATTTTTGTGCTAGCTTTCCAACATGTTTTAAAGGTAATAAAATCTGCTGTAATAATTGATATTAAAAAAAAAGTACTTTCCATCCTTTCTGTGCTTTCCTTCCTTCCTTTCCCTGCAAACAGTTGGGTAAATGCCACTGAAGTGATGTGAGAAGAGCATTTTGGAATGTGTTCGATTCATTGTGTTTTGTTTTCCATCCAGGAATTCAACATGACACAATGGAAAGTGGGATCTGACACTTCCAGGATAAACTGTTAGACTATTCATAAAGCACTGCACTCATCTTTATAAGTGAAATAGTGTGTACGACCAGAATAAGTGGGACACAGTGGCTTTGAATACATGCAGGATTGTTATCTTTGGTGCAAGCATCAGCAGAGATTACAGTGGTCTGTTGTGATGGCCCTGGGGGAATCTCACAAGGCCTTGCAGTAGGCACTGTACTATTTGTTTTCATTCTTGTCTCAGCAAAATAGCATTTTGATACTTGGAAAGCGTGACCCTGTTTAAATTGTGCTGACTCTCTTCATTCTGCTTTGAGCCACATGGGAGAAGAGGTGCAAGCACAAGCAGTTAGAAAAGTTGAAAAGGTGCTGAGAGAGGATGGAGAAATTAATGACTGACAATGAAGAAACAGTTTGCTCTGAAGAGCCACCAAGACTGTGGGTGTTATGTTCAGGTGGATTCAGGATCCTCAGTTAGTGTCTACAGTGTTTTCTCCTAGAAGATCAGTAGATATTTCCAACTAGTTTTATTAGATCCCTGATGGGATCTGGTCTGAGCTGCAAATATATTACATTATGAAAATCTTCCCAGGCTTACCCTGTGTGTGCCACTGCTCAGAAAGAAAACCCAGCTCTGCTGTGGAGGCTTCAGCTATTGCTCAGAGCTCTTTTTGGACATGCTCAAGTTGAAGACGTGACCTCAGTCCCAAGGGTGTCTTTTCTTATATAGCTGTCATTTCCACCTCCTACTTTTCTGTTAAGTGGGAGAAAGTCCCAAAATGGGCATTTGAGTTTTTGGCAGTGTGTGCTGCCTAAGCACTTATTCTTCATTTGCCTACAGAGATGTGGTGGTGTGTGGGATACTCATGTGTGTATAAAACTCCAAAGTAATTTGTTCCTCTTGCAGCTTGCAAGACACAGGTTGGAAACCCTGACACAGAACAATCATGTTTCCTTGTTCTGAAACTGGGTGATTGGGCAGAACCTTGTCATTTTGGTGTTGTAGGAGTTTTAACTTTTTCAGTTTCAGAAGCTGGACAATGCAATTCCATGTAAAGGATGTTACAGAATCTTGTTTTCTTGATGTTCCCAGGAACTGAATCCTATTTGGATGATAAGAGCTAGTCCATAGACAAGCCACGGCATTTAACTGTGTAAGGTTTCATTGGTCTTTTTAATAGGGGATGATCAAATGTCCCTCTAATAATTTGAAGGCTGGAAAATCTTTTACAATTCTTTAAACATATTTCTTGAAAGATTTGTGATACTTTACCTGTATGTTTCCCACAGGCTGTGCTTTTGGTTTCTGAAAACAAAACATGGAGAGGCTTTGATGATAATTTGAGGTTGATAGAGGATGGTTTTGATTAGTTAGGGATCAAGGCTGCTATACTAGAAGGGGAGAACTGCACTTGTTTAGTACCAGAAATAGTGTTTTATCTTGTCATTTGTTTGAATAGTATGGGACTGACACCTCTCTCTCCCTACAGAAACTTTTTTTCCTGTTTCACCTTACTGAGATAACTTCCCAAAAAAGTCTTCCCAGATAGAAAGAACAGAGCCTATTTTAGAAATTGACCCTTGTTATGCCCCAGGTGCAAGTTCCAGGGAAGTCAGAGGACATGCTTAGCATCAGCAGTTCTCCCCAAGGTTATTCTAAGAAACACATACCACCCAATACTGAAGCCTGCTCTGGGCTGATAAGGTTTGTCTACATGTGGAAGTCAGTGTGCTGTTCCGCTGCAATAACAGTGTGCAGGAGTATCTTCTCACAGTAACTCTCTGCATGACCTGTTGCAGGTATATGGCCTAAGGCTGCTGTTGAAGCGAAGTAAGTTGCTTCCTAATTAAAAGTCTTCTCATATACACCTCTATGTGATGTGATTGCAGAGCAGCCAGTGTGTTGCTGATTCATGTCTTACTGTGTCTGTACTCTCATGGTGACATGCCCCGTGTATTTCAATTATAAGGTCTTAGTCAATTAATTCTCTAAGTGCCAGAGACACGATATCAATGTATACTGTGATTTAAAATGTGTAGATGCTGCATACAGAGTAAAACACTGTGATCATCAAAGTGAATATGGTATTGTCATGGATTTTAGTGAAAGATCCAACTTTGTGCTGGTGTTCCTGTGTTTACTTGTATCACAGTAACATCTAAAAAATCCAGCCTGGGGCCTCATTGTGCTATTACTGCTAAGTTAAGATCTAAGAAGAGCTTAGAGAAGACCAGTAAAAATAAGAAGAGAGGCTTTGATTTGTAAGGAAAAATGAAAGGCTTTGAGTGTGCATAGCTTGTTTGAGTTTGACAAAGAAGACGTCATGACTGTAAATACTTCAAAAGTTTTATTCAAAACACAGCAGAGGATTTGCTTGATGTTAAGGACATTCCAAAGGTTAGGACAGCAGCTCAGGAGACCTGGGGTTAATTCCATGACATACGTCCTTAGGCAAGTCATTCCTACTTAGATCCTAGCAAATTCCTAAGGGCACCCAACTGCCACTTCTTTGTCTACATCACTGAGTGTTAGTCAGCTGACTGAAAACCACCTAATTTAGGCAATTAACTTGCTAAATACCTTTGCAGATCTAGATCTTGGACTCTACCTGCCTCAGCTATATATGTCTGTAAATGAGTAAAAATTGCCCTTTGTCATAGAAAGTGTGAGAATGACAGGTTTGAAAAGTATGGATGTTCAGATGCTGTAACAATGGGAGCCACATGAGCATAGTGAGTAGGAAAACTAATTAAGATGGGATTTATTTCACTTGTCTGAAGTGTAAGGTGGTCACTTAATCTTCCTCTCTTTTCAGTACAGGGATGAGGTGCTCCCGAGGACAGCACAGTATCTGAGCCAGGGGATGAATTCACCACAGCAGTGCCTGTCTCCAGCCTCTCTGGAGGGAGCCAGGACAATGCTTGAATTTTAGATGGTTGAAATTAGGCAATATGAATGTTATCTTAAGAATAAAAGGATCAAATAAAATCAATTCAGCTTGATTTTAAGGGAAGAAAACCCACATCTTTAATGAATGTGTTTGGTGAAATGTTCTTTTAAAAGAATTACAGAAACCACCTCAAAGAACTTAGGTTTTTTCCTGTTACTTGTTGTAAAACATTAAGGAAGTATTTTATTAAAAACTAACTGCAAGATAGAGCTCCAACTTCTCCTTCCATTAAGCCATCCTTAAGCCGAGTCCCAAACCTCCCAACAGTGCTATGTATTACTAATAAATGTTGTATCCAATGAAGCCTACATGTCCCAAGTTTCTCAATATTATGCTTGAAAATCTAGACTTTAATAACTAAATGGGAGCTGAGTTCTTTTGGCAATCTACTCCTAATATCTCTTGCTTTCACATAGCAGCTTTCTGGTATTTGGAAATGGTGTTAGCTCTAGGTGGTAGCTACCTGCTTGAAAAGAACTGATCCTCAGAGGAAATACAATTATGGGCATTGTGAATTTTTAAAAAAATGCAGGAAAATTAAAGTTACTCAGAGAAGAGCTACAGAAATTCTTGAGAGCTTCTATAGGAGCTGCTGGAGGTCCATGTGTAAAGCAGCTGTAGGATGCTGGGGATCTGAGGAAAAGTTAAGCAATAGAGATTCATGAGGAAGACCAAGATGACTTATCTGAGGTCCCTGCTAACCCATGCAGTGGCACAAGTTCTCATTTCAAAGAAAGAGGAGCATAATTAGTTTATCCTGCTATAGGAGTGACTCAGTGTCTGCCTTCCCTTGTACTGTTACATTCATTATCCTGCAGGACACCAGTGTCTCTTTGTGGGTGATTTACTCTTTTTTGGTTTGTACTCTTGAAACAAAAGGCCTGCTTTCAGGCTTTGTCCCCCTTATTTTGATAGCTCCCACCTCTAGCCTGTCCAGAGTTCATCTTCACACATCTGGGATCTGATTTCCCTCACAACTGTTTCTCACTTGCCTACTTCACTGGCTCTGCAGGGGTGGGGGGAGAATCCCTTTGCTATTCAGTCCTTGTCTTCTGGCTCATCTGTTGATGAAGAGACAGGGATGAGTGAGCAATCAATCACTTCAGGGACAAGGACCTCGTGTCAGAGAGCCTGTGGATCTCCAGTATGATACTGGACTAGGCTTATGCTTGGGAATGTCTAAAATATGCTGAATTCAGAAGTATTTGCAGGAGTTTATTGTTTTTATTTGACCTTGCACACCCAACACCTATTACTTTGGAAATCAGAGCAGAGCAGTCCTAAGAACTTAGAGGGAGATTTAGAGTTTGCACAGAGGACATAAACCCAGTGGGGGTTTCCTCTGGGGTATAAAGCAATCCTGAATTCAGGATGTGAAATAAATACTCCCTAGTTTAAGACATGTATTTGGGTCACAAGGCTGTAAGTTTAAAAGCCCATCTTCAACCTAAGTGAGACTTAGTTAGATGGGAGATGCACCTATTACTGGTTCCCCAGAGAACCTGGGCTTGAACTAAGCACTATGTTCCTGGACACCAGAAGGGCTGTTGGCTGTTCCTGCTGCAGAAACTCAGATATATACATTCTACACTGTTAATGTATAAGGCAATAAAGAGATTATGTGACTTGCACTGAGATCAGCTTCTGTGCTCCCTTGACACTCCAAAGTCTTAATCCTTCCCATGAGTCACTTCAAACCTGTGAATTGACATCACCTACTTTGTGCCCTAATACATGTGCTCTGGGTCTTTCTCTCTAAGTACCTACCTCTTTCCTCTTGTTTCCATCCTCTGAATCTGACCTAGGTGCCTGATGTGGGCAGTGAAAGGTGTTTTGAAGCACCCAGATCTTCAGACATGCAGAGGACAGCTCTGTATGAGTACTTGCCCATAGGTCACTGCAGGTTGTAAAACATGATACAGACGACAGAGAGAAAAGAGGCAAGTGACAGGAACACCCCATTGCCTATATATAGCAAAGTAGCTGTTGTCCTTTGCCTGTTACTGTTATTAACAGCTGTCTCACTTATTACTCCCTGTAAATGTTTTATCCAGCTGGTGTCATTCATTATGTATTTGGACTATAAGCTGCAAGGAGGAGAGGCTCTTGCATCCTCCTTCATAGTATGTGCTGCACTATGGGGTCCTGCCCCTCACTGGAGCCTCTAGGCACTCTCCCAGTATAAATAGTACATAAAAATAGATTAGCAGTGTAACGTCCACCAAGAAAACCGTACAGAGACCTAAACAGTGCTTATGGAATTGCTCTAGTGTCCAACATAGGGTTCATGCAACAACTTGCTGTAGTTTTCTGAATTAAATAACTGATCATACAAAGCCTTGTGTCTGTAGGCAACATGCAGGGAGCTTGAGGGAAATCTGCAGTTACTAAAATTGGGAAGTATGCCAAAAATGATTTACAGACATGAGGAAGAATGCATCTTTTGTGATGTTCAGGACTTTATCAGGTTTGTTTTAGAGTCTTTTCAAGATTAATAGCAAAGTACCAACCAAAACTTTGGAAATGAATCAAGCAAAATTTTAGCTGCAGCAATAGCTGCAATAGCCCAAGTGTTTGCAGCAGTTTCTTCTTTCTTGACAGGGCACTAATTGTTCGTGTTGCACCAGGTAGGAATTTAACTAAGTGATACAGAGGTGTGCAAGCTAAATACACAGCAGAAATGTGTATTATCAGTCTTATCACCTGTATTACTAAAATTCATCTGCACTCAGAGCCTCACACACTATATACAAAGAGCATGAGCAGATACTCCTGAAAGAAGTTAATGTTAGAGAACAAAGATGTATCTCGGAAATGAGGTATTGCCATTCTTGTTTATCTTGGAGTCATGAAGGTGCAGTGATTTGCTCTTGCATAGCTGTAGGTAGTCATTCCTTGTAATCAATTTGATGAGATTTTGCTGAGTGTGGTTTTGGAAGGTGGAAATGAGCAGGTCCATGGCCATGGAGGATACAATTCTTGTGAGAGCAAAGTATTGGACATGTAGCACGAATTCTCAGATGCTTTTCAAGAGAAATTGAGACCATTTGCAGACCCCAATCCACTTCCATTTTAAAGGTATTTTTGTAGAAGTCCTTTTGCATTTCACCCATCGCTCCACCTGTTGAAGCTCCATGTCCATTTGGTAACCCTGACCAAGGGTTCCAGAGGGCAAGCTCCAAGTATCTCAGCTAAGATGGCCATACAGTTTCTCTGTTTAATCAGCAGAGAGACTCCTCAGCTTCCTACCCAAGAAGACTTGAGCGCCTGGGAGAAATCAGTTTCTGAATTGCCTGCTTAATGACTATAAATGGAAACTAGTTGAATTGACACCTTAGTTTTGAAATAACTAATTTTTAGATGAAGGCATTGAAATGTTTCTTGAATTAATTTTCGCTGCTCTTGCAGACACTGGGATATCAATGACAGTGAGAACTTGGAAAGCAGCATCTGTGGCAGAAAACCCTGGACCAAAATATCTAATTAATTTAGGGTACAGTGCTTTGAGGCAGTGAGCTGGAGTGAATCTCTTAATTGTCAACATGGGAGCCTGTTCCAGTGCCAGAAGGTTGTCAAATAACCTCTGTGCTAGGTTCCTTTTTATTTTTTTATCTATCCCCTTCATCTTTAGGAAAATATTCTGTTGCAATTTCGGAGCATAGGTAGCATCTTCAGTCTCAGGCTTCTCTTCTGGTGGACTGGGGTGGTCTTCCATGCAGGTGGCTGATGGAGCCATCTACCTTGTTCTTCATTGGTAGTGCTGCAAGAATATATAGTTTTTAGTATGGGAAAACAACATAGGATTTGATTAAGGATCATCACTGCCATGGCTGTTGATCATCTGAGTGGCTATTTGTTTAAGGGAGTATAACAGCTTTCTGGGTGCTTTTATGTCACATCATGAATGACATTAAGAAGTAAATCAAGGAGTATGTGATTGAAGAGACCGAGGCATTTCCCTTCACTTCAAAGTGTTGTATTTGGGCTATGAAATCCAAAATTGTGTCTACAGGCATAACATACACATACAGGAAAACAAAGACACAGCTTCTTATTTATCTGCTTTCCATAGCACCTGCATTAATCTTTTATGATTTGACTGGAGCCATGGTGGCCATTTTCCTGCTGTCTTTCTACCCAGGTTGGAAGAGCAAGATCACCCTGTGGCGTCATCTATTTTTCTTAGCTTTTTGGATGTACAGGATCCCTTCCTTGAGGTGCAAGTGTTGAAAACTGTGCAAGTGAGACTTCTAATTCTTGCTGTATCAGACTAACTGGTGGGTCATGATTTCTGAGTTTCTTCATACTAAACAAAGTCCTTTAATTCTGCAGAAGACTTTATAGATGCATGTAGGGACTCTGCATCTGGATCTCACAGATCCAAATAAAACCATGAAAGAAAAAAAGGTTTCTTTTAATTGTTCTCAGGAAGAGTTAGGCAAAAAGCATCAGAAGAGGTAATTGTGCAATCTCCATGCATATCATTCACACTCATGTGTTAGGAAGAGAATTCCCAGCTCATGAGTGGGCTCAGAGTTAAAAGTGAAACATCCACAAGGCTTCTGAAATGAAAAAAAAGAAAAGAAGCTGCAGAAGCTCAACTCTTATGAATTGTTAAAGCAAAACCAACAGCTGGATGGCAGAAGGGCTGTTCTTTCCCAGAAAATATTTCCTGAAACTCCTTCCCAGATCCATGCTGATGATTTATTTGTTTCAGTTTTTCTTTCACATGAATTGATTTAATTAAGAAAAAAATAGGCATCCCATCTTCTGAATATGACAAGAGGATGCTAGGAATAATTTTGCTAGTTTCTTAACTGTGATCGGTTATTAATCCCTTCTTCTGAGCATGTAGTAGAAGAGAACAAAGGATTCATCACGTATCCTTTGCCTGTAACCCTATCATCTTAAAAGCTCATTTCCCATTTCCACTCTTAACTTCATCATGAGCCTTCGGTCCTCAGTCCTTCAGATGAGTTTCCAGCAAGCACAGCAGCACTCAGCATCAGGTGTTTATAATAAATCAGCCAGTGCTGACTGCAGCTGAGACAGGCTCCATAAACAGGTCCTCTGGCAGGAGGGAACAGGTGGTGACATGTGGCACGAGGGCTGTGACAAGAACTGGAGATCTGTAGTGTACCCCTATCACAGTGCTGCCCTCGTGGCTTTTATCACCTCTCTTTCAAGGTCAGTATCTCATGGAAGGTGAACTAAGAACGTCTGTGAAGAGGTTGGTGAAATTATGCTCTAAAACCAGCAACACCTTGTAGGAGGACAGTTGTGTGCACTGTAGTGGTTATCAGCTGTTTGTTGGTTCTTTCCAAGTTTGTCAAAGCTTTTCTGAAAACAGTTTCTAGGATCATAAAAAAACCAGCTGATGTTTTAGCCTGGCACTGCCTTTAAAAAAAAAAAAAAAGAGAGAGAGAAGACTCAAAAGGGTTCACTTGTAATTTCTCTATATGCATATTAATAAAACCTGGAGTTCCCTTTCCTTTTTCATTTCTACCTGATGGCCTAATTTTAGCTTGATTCTGACATGTGCTTTTACACTGTTGGAATATTTTGCATGGTTTTGCCACGTCTTGTATTTTCCACAGGAATTACACAATGAAAGGCAGTATTTTTTAAGTGCCAAAACTTGATGGGATGTTTTGCTGGCGCTGTCACTGACTTGATGGCTTTAGTGGCACATTTCCCTAGTGGGTGCAGGGACTCTCAAGCAGATCGTAGGGGAGACAGATGGGTCACATCTGTATTTGCAAGTTAAACAAGGTCAAAGTACTATGTTGGCCTGCACTAGCCCGTGATGTTAGTGTGTTCACTGGACTGGTTTTTGCTCTTGTCGACTATCACATTTCCAAACTGCCTTATAAGCTGAGGGGATGTGGAGGGTTCCCAGGAGACAATGTGGATGAGACCCCTTGGTTTTGAAGAGAATGAGTGATTAGCTATATGGACAGAAGCTGTGCCAGGCTGCTTTGTCTCAGGGTCTGCAAAGAGTGTCTGGCACATTTTATTTATTGATACAGGCTTAGACTTTGGATCTGGAAGCTCAAGTCGGAGCTGCTCTAGGGATGACTATACCATATTCCTATAATTACACAGGCTTTTCCTTCACCCATCTTTTGTTTGTTTTGTCTTCCGAGTTGTAAGCTCATCAGGGAATGTATTGACACTTGCTCTTTATTTGTAGAATATTTAGTACCATGTGGTCCTGACCTGCATAGATTTCAGTTCAAATAAATGCAGATGAATCTGCCCTTGCCTGTTTGCTTTCAGCTTGCAAAGGTTTCACTGACTGTAACTGCGCTGTTAAGAAAGGAGCAAGAGGGTAGCCTCTTAAGAACTGTAAAAACTGCCTCACTTCAGTGCTGGCTATTTAATTTTGTAGGCTTATGTCAGACCCTTAAGGTTAAAAATGTTTCTTTTCTTGTCTTGGCTTGAATAGCAAATGGAATGTTTCAAAGGAAAAAAAACAAAAAAGAGTCTGTATGGGGCAGGCCAGAGTGATGCAGCCTTGCCTGTTTTTCTTGATCTGAAACATTTTATTAGCTGGAGAGCGAAATGGTCTGGCCACCTCTGTTTCCATCCCATTTTTGGATGGAAAGTTGCTCACCAAACAGGCGCAGTAGCAATCATTTACTCATGAAAGAACAGATCTTTGCTCATTTTATTTGCAGCATATTCTCTTGGTTTTTCTTCATCTCTTCTGCCTCCATGGATGCCCCAAAATCTGGAGAGTAAATGCTTTTGGCTGACAATGAACAAATCTTTGAGATGAGAAGTGGTAAATAAACTTACTGTGTTTTATGTGATGCAGACTTGAACTCTGGTGAAGGGGCCACATGGAGCAAGGTCAGGAGTGTGATGAAGTATAAGTTTGGAAGGGGAATCTGCTGGAAAGATAGTGTAACCCACTGAGTGATAAGTGCTGACAGACTGGCACCCTGGTGTTAGAAGTGCTTTCCCTTGCGGGAGAAGTATGTCTCTGATCCTGTTGTGTTATGGTCAGACTCAGTCTGTTTTGAAAGCCTATACTTTCTTCACATGGAGACTCATAAAGATTCAGGCTGAATGTATTTAACAGAACCCTGAATTTTTGGCAATGTTAAAGATAAATTTTAAAAATTTGGTACAGGTTTCCCAAAAGGCATTTATAACAATAATTATAAGCAAGTGTCAGTACATTTATGTTATTATTATATATTTACATTAATATTTTTGTAACAATTCGCCATTAAGTAACTATGCTTAGTGTGCTAGTTCACAGAGAATAAAAGTATTAAGTTATGATTTCAAAAGAATGGTAAAATAATAACACTAGGGAAGTTCAGTCATCTTAACAAATTGGGAGTATTATTCAATCTGTCCAGGCACGCTCATGCACGGTTCCTGTTCCTTTCTGTTTCTTTCCTGTGGGTTTAGCTTGTGAGTGCTCCCAGTATGGCCACACAGGGAGACAAACTGAAATATGTGAGTGAAACACAGGGTAGTAGGCAGAAGATTAAGTGAAACATCCTGGGACCCTCCGGGAGAAAGTTACTCTGCTCTTTACCCAAACCTCAGTGACAGAGGTAGTATCAGAAGCTAGTCAAGGATGGTTTGAGTAAGATGGACTCTTAAGACACGGTGGTGCTATGTTTTCAGTTCCTTGAATCAGTTTATTTCAGTTACATTTGCAAATTTATGTATACAAAAAGAACAGAATTACAAAATTTGTAAATGGAAAAGCTTAGGAGAAAGAAAAAAATGATTTTTTTTTTCTTTTTTTACCTTCAGTTTCTAATCTGGGGTTTGGGCAAGTTCCCCATCTCATTTGCTGTGTCTCCAGGACAGCAATATCCCATCACATTTTCAGAAGACTTCTGGTACCCGATATGGCAATTCTATAATCTTGTCTAGTTCTTTGACAACCTTCTCTCAGAATGCTTTAATGCTTTGGAAGACCAAGAGGAGGCAGAGATAGAACTCTTAATAGTATATAGGACTAATCAGGGTTTTTTTTTAATTACTGGTGTACAGAGGGTATACCTGCATAGATAATTTAAGAAAATTGTTTTAATTTTAATTCATCAGGAGCAGACATGTAGATATATCAGCTTTCAGTGATTTGCAGCCATGCTCCCCTCCGCTGGAAACAAGAAATAACTTCCAAGTACTTGCATTTTCAACATCCCAAAGGATAACTGTCTGTGCTTCCATTCCTTCCCGCTCTATAGTGTACATGCACTAGGCTGCATTTTTTAACCGTACAGTCAGAAAGCCTGTGTTCCTCAGGACTCTTTGGTCGTTCCTGCAGAGGGTGGACACTGAATGAGAAAGACACCAAGGAAGGAGAAACATGTCCTGTTGTTTTTAAATGAGCTGAGTTAATTCCTTTGTTTTCCCTCTGCTTCACAGGTGTACTGTGATAGGTAGGATCACATTGCTTCCCATCACATTGATTCCAACTATAATTTTGTGACTTCTCAGTTCTTGCCCATGTAATCTTCTCAGTTCATTTATGATGAAATTCCTGTTGTGTAAACTGGTATTTTCTTCAATTTCCTCTCAAGTGAGAATACTACCACAGTATGGATATGTACACCTAACATCACTGATACACTTTTCTGTCTTAGTAGCAGGAGGGTAAGAGCCTGGTACACAGTTATTGGAGGGATTCATTTCTTTACCTCCTGCAGCAGAAGACCATGCTCAAACGTGTCAGGGAAGTTTTATGACGGTTCAGGAAGTGATACTGGAGAAACAAAAGAAATTGTTGTAGTAATGTTTTAGTTAGTTTCAGAAACATTTACTTGGTCTGAGTATAGTCAAATATGTAAACAAGTGCCAGCCCAGACCTACATTTTTATGTCCTGTATTGAAACTGAAACAGAGTCATGAGAAGGCAACTAAGCTGCTCAGGTTAGTAGTTTCACTTTCTGGTGGTTACTGCCCCTCCCTGTTGGTTATGTAGCTCTGAGTGACCAGGCTGCCAGCTTCTGTTGATCAGGTATGTAAGTAGAGTGATGGCGAGTTTGAATCCTAGAAATATTGTCAAATATTTTTACACTAAATTGATTAAAGACAAACTCCACTTTCATTCAAATTACCTGAATGAATGTTATCGCTTATTGTTCTGTCTAAAGAACTTAGAACTGGAACTAAGACAATAAATTGAATATTTGTGTACTAGTGAACACAGGTATCACCACTATTACAGGGTCATGATGGTCGTGATCCTTTTCTACCTAATTAGTGCAACTTCAGTGAAATCAGTGGGCACATACCAAGACATGCTTTAGTGATTCCTGTCTGCATTGCTCTGCTAGAGCTAAATAGTGGAGACTTTATTATATATCTGTATTATAAATCTCTACTTTCACTAAAAATGTGAAGATATTCACAAGAAAGTTAATTTCTGGGCAAAAAAAGAAGGAAAATGAGAATAAGTGCTATTTGCAACTGTAAGCTTTTCTAAAGAATTGATCATCATCATTGAGGAAAAATAATTGCATTTTCATGTTGTGTTAGAAATTGGATGATCTCAAGAGGCTTGAAAACCTTCAATGATTATGGGCAATAGTGTTACCATGGGTAATAGTATTCATACCAATTTCTATATCTAAGTAGACATGTATCTTCTTAAAAAAGATAAATTAGTCTTCACTTTTAATGTCATGTGTGGGTCTTCAGAATTTATTTATCTAAATTAGATTCAGTACAAAGCTTTCATGTTTACTTCTGCAGCTCATTTGCCCGGGAGAACCAATTTACCTGATGGACACCTCGTCTGTGATGAGACAGCTCTGTGCGTTCCTAGAGATCAGTTCATCTTTGTGAAAACAGAATTAGGCTGTCAGGATGCAGTTGTTTAAAATAAGCTCCACACTTCACCGATGTGGTGGGTAAGATCATAGTTTACAGATCTACACGGAATTTTAGAAGGAACTCGTAGGGATTCCTATGGGGCTTGACCTTGGTGACAGTGTTATTGACATAACTCAATTTCTTCTCTGTTATATGACGGAAATCTAAAATGCAGCCTTATTAAATAGCCTCACTGAGTTGTAGGACAGGTACAACTACTTTTTTTTTAATTTAAATTTAATTTATTTACAAAATTCCTATTAGGGGAATTTTCTGTGAAAGAAATGAACCAACTATCATCCTGGCAATTAAGAAATACTTAGAACTGGAGACTCTGGAATAAATTCCCTAATTTTTCTTGATGCAGAGTGGGAAAAGGAAAAGAAACCTGAGTGTAATTCTGTTTTACATTAAGATGCTTCTGCTATCACAATTGGTACAATTCTAAAAAGCTTTATAAAAACTGGAAACTACAGTGCAGAGAAGGCAATGCTGTTTTGCATTGTGACTCTTATTTAATACTTCAGATTTTCTCAGTATTGCACAGCTTAAATTTAGGCACCATTTAAACAAATGGACTGCTAATCCATGACACTGCTTATGTTTTGCTGTTCTTATGAATGCTTCTGAAGAGTCACCAACCGTATTATGAACATTATTTTGCAACAAAGTTTGCACCTCTGTAATTGATCAGTATTTTGCTGACTTTTTCCTTTTATACCGAAAGAAGAACCATGGTCTTGCATTAAAAAAAAAGAAAATTACATTTCAGATTATATTGGCTTAGTGTATTGAATGTGTTCCCAGAGATATGTCCCAGAATCTATCTTGCTGTGCAGTGATAGTTTATAATTAAACTTCTTGTTCCCTGGAGAGCCCTAGTTTTGGCTTTCTAAGAGTGAAAATGCAGCGTGATAGATGTGTCTTTGTTGTTTTTACCTCAGATGAATGGAACAAATGTTCAGATTTGTCTAAATTACTGCCAACAAGTAATCTTTAAAAATTAAAAAAAAAGCAAACCCACACAAAAAAACCAAAACCCCCCCCCCCCCCCCAAAAAAAAAAAAAACCCAAAAGAAACCAACCAAAAAAGCAGCTGTTAGTTTACTTGAAGGAATTCTGCCAGTATTTGGAAGTAACAAAAATGGAAGAACAAATGGTTATTTAATTATTTTAAAGCAGTAGTATTTATTGGCCTATTGTTTGTGCTAAATTGAGCTGTTTTCATGATGTTAGTCTTCTTAAGACAACACACAATTATGCAGTTAATATCCTGAGGATTTTTAAAATAGATGTTGCTTTGTCAAAAGTCTTTCAGAACTGGCTTTGTTGTGACAGTTGTATTAGACTGTCTTTTGTTTGGGTATTGTTCTTATAGTCAGCTCCCACAGGATAATCAGCTCAGCCCTTTTCCCCTTCCAAACCTATTTTACCAAGCCCAAAGTGTTCCTCCCTCCCCCTCCTTTTGCAGGTGCTTTTCACAGGGATGCTCTGCAGCGTCCTAGCAGTGGGACTGGGCAAATCCAACCCAGCGGGGCTGAATGGGGTTGTGAAATGGGTAAATCAAGGTCCACAGTTTGTCTGATTGGATCACATGGTTTTTGTGAAGACACATTTGCTCTGTAGCTCAGTGACACACGAGTTCCCAGCCCTAGCTGTGGCTGAGGGTATGTCTCTCTCAGAAAGGCAGCATTGCCTTTTGGTCCCCTTCTGAAAGTTCTGCTTTTATTTTGAATGCTCTAATTTGTGGAATTAGTGCATAAGCATTTTCCGGGCAACATCCTGCCTGGAACCATATGTTGGACTAGGCTGAACTAGAAGATACACTCAGGGTCAGGGTTAGTCTGACACACAGGAAAGAAGGAGAAGGTTTGTTGCAGGGTTTCGAAATTTTCCATCTTCCAGCTTGGATATCAGACTGGGCCAGATCCCAGTGAATGTACCCATCAGTTCATTACTTGCTTTTAGGATAGGCTTTTGGGGAGTTTAGTTGATTTTTTTTTGCCTGTTTCTCTGTCTTTGCATATACCAAGGAGTCATAGCTAACTATCTAGCTTTCTAAATTAAACATCAGTTTAGAATTGAGTGCTTAACATGAGCAAAGAGTTTTTGGGTGCCCTGTGATTGATAGTCTCCTTGGGTAAGACAGTCTGCCAGGTATAGGTATCCCTGTTCCTATTCAATTTTTTTTGTTTGGATAGTAAATAATTTCAGTGTAATCTAAATGCTCCTCCAGGTTTGAGGCAATCACTGTGGTTTCCCCAGCATAGTCTTGCTCCAGCCCAGCTTGACACAGCAGAATATGGCCACAGCTGAAGTGGTTGGGGGCACCACTTGGAAGAACAGGTGCTGCCCTTGTTTGCTCAGGAGCCATCATCCTTTCTTTGTTTCACCTTTCCCTTCGTCTCCCCCAGAGCTCTTCCACCATTCCTGAGCCCCAGCCGTGCCCCAGACTCAGGCTCACCCTTTGCAGTGGCACATTGGAGCTTCACCAGGGTCCCTGCCCGTGCTGCCTTCCTCACACCACCAAGGTTTTCCATGACAGATGACAGCATTGTTTCCTAGCCTGGTTTCTGGGATTTCTTGTCATGCCTCCTGCCTCAAGAGTTTGGCAATTGCCCTTGCACATGTGCTGAACTCCACATGACCATCCTGAGGGATTTCTCAACTGTGGCGTCCTGCGGCACTGCACGAGAATCTGCCTCCAATTATCTTGGGAGCACAACTCCAGACACATGTATTTGGTTCAGCAAATGCTATTTGTTTGCTGGGTGATGATGTTTTTCTAAGCTTATGCTTTATTCATAGCATGAGTGGCTTTTCTGCAAGAGGTGGTGATGTGTCTCTGGGTCTTAATTTTTATTCTGGTTTAGAAAATATACTTCAAACCACTGAAGCAGCACACATTAGATAACTTACGTATGAGTAAAATTACAGCGATAACCAGGGACTTATGAATTAAATTAAATAAATATAGTCACTAGGTTTTAAAAACAATATGGCATTACAGTGATGAAAGAAATAATTTTGATTCAAGGATGGGATAGATCTTGGTTTTAAATTTAATTATATATTACAATTTTGTGATTATCATTGTTGGATTACTCATGGGATTTAAATACACACCTTTTAAAATGAAAGGTAGAAATAAGTATTTTTAAACAATTTCAAGATCACTAAGTACATTATTACCTGAGCTACAAGACAATTTCATATTTGCTTTGATCCTCTTTGATCTCAGACAGATAACAACCAGCTTTCAGTAGTGTCTCTTCATAATGTTTCTTTTTCAATATTCCCATGTCTTGGACTAAATTGCTTCCATGGAAGATGTTCAGTGGCCCAAATGACTGTGTTTGAGCCCTGAATTTGTTGTATCTCTCTTCCTGGTTTGGTTTTTTTTTCAGGTTAATAAATTAAAACTAGATAAGTTGGGGGGGAGGGGGCGGGGGGGCGGAAAGGAGAAAGTCTATTTCAGCATGTTAACCCAATAATATTACTGCATCATCAAAGGAATGAAGCTGTGTATTTCTCCTGAGTCCTGAGACAAATACCTTTTTTAAATCCGGAGATTTATATTCCTGTGGGAATGTAAGTGATACCAAGGGCAACAACAGGTTTTGAGTGCAGCTGTAGTTACCATTAACAGAGATAAGTATTTCAAGGAATTTTGATATTTCAGCCATGCTTTGATATCAAAGGTCTCTTGTGTGAAATACAGAACTATGCCAACAAAAATACAGGTGACCATTGAGTAACACTTTCTGCTTTGTAAAAAAAAAAAAGCTTCTAAAATGCATTTTATTTTGAATATTTAAGAAACAAGATCATAATAAACTGCAAACTCATACTTGGATATTGTGAATGAGAATAGTTTCTTGTGGAACAAGACACTCCTATATGTGCTGTGTATGCCTATATCTGAGAGTGCATGAGTTACTTTTATGTGAATCTTGCATCTTTTTTATCTTCAGACTACTATGAATATAAGAACATTACAAATCACTTTAAAATGCCTTTTATGTTGACAGCCAGAATTTTGGATCAAATACCTTGAAAGAAATACAGAAAAGTGGGCATATGTGAGATTGTAGAGTTCCCATACTACCAAACAGTACAGTTTATAATCCCTGTATTTAGCTTTCCTTTTCCAGTAATATGAAATAGAAAAAAATAAGTCTAAAAGCCTAGAATATTAATGAGTAATTTGAAGTACTGCCTTCACATTTCACAAATTCCACAGAGAAGTGAAGAGTCACCACACTGAAGGAGGGGCTCAGTAGCCTGGGGGATTGACCACAGCAGAGAAATCTGCATCCTGTATACATGACGAACCAGTAAAACACAGCTGAAATAAAGCTATTGTTAATTTGAGCACTTCCATGTTCATAGAACTCCAGATAAATTTATTAGATTTATTAGATTTTCTTTTTAATATATATTTTAAACTGTGCTTTTGCCAAATACCGGTGTCAGAACTTTGCACCCTACACTCTGACAAGAGGCAGCAGTGTTAAAAGTGGTGCGAAGAGAAGCTTTAGCAATATCTTTTCGCCTTTTGCCACTCTCCCAAAGCAAAACTTGGAGACTCTCTGAAGGCATTTGCCAGCATTTACTATTAATCTCCAGTCTGTATCTACATACTAAAATTTTTTTTGAACCATTTTCAATGGGTCATATAAATAAGTCTGCTATCCAGCCGTTATTCATCTAAGCAGCAATGCAACCTAATTGTATTGTGTTTTTCCTATTGGAAAATCTTGTCTGTCTTCATTTCTACTTCACTAATATTTTACTTTTCATTTTTGTGAAGGCAGAGTGCATGCAGACACAGTACCTTCCAAACTCAGAGAGACTGCAGACATAGATTCCAGTTTTTAAGTTTCTAGGGCTGTGTGGGTTCATATTCAGGCACTCGGACTTGGAACATGCAGATATTTTTTAGCCATTTAATCTTTGGAAGACAAAAGTAATATCGGCATGTAGGAAAATACAGAAATTCAATCTATAAACCCATGAAAGAATATCATTGCATTACAACAGCTTAACAAGTTATCATACATCAATTGAAGCACTGTAGTTGTCTGTCTATGCACTTGAGCTTGCCCAGAGTGAGGTAAACATCCATGTGCTCGAGGGATTACTCATCAAATAAAGCATTATGTTTTAGTACTGAGAAGTCTCTGCTGTCCTCCCATTATTTTCTACTTTAAAGACAAATTTATTCTGCATAAGAGTAATTTTAATTATGTGGTTTGCTGTGTGTATATGTTGGATGTTTTTCAATTGCTCATGCAGACTGTGGACAAACATGTGTGCATATACAACATTTTCCCTGCTATAATTTGGTATTTCTGGCACTTTGCAATAGCAGGGTCAAAGCCAAACTGTAGCTACCTCTGGAAAATCTTAAAAGTAGCTGTACTCGAAAAAGGCAGTCTAACTCTTCCATTTTAAAACCTAATGAGAACTTTTTCATTTTCAGAGAGTGTAATTCTTTCTACCATTGTTTCAATGTTATTTTTTGATTAAAAAAAATCATTAAACTTTTGAATGTATTTTTGAAGCAGTTCTGAAACTCACTAGAGAGTGACAGAAATGTCTTCACATTATTGTGATCCACTGCAGATACTAACTTAATGTGAAACTTGACTTTTGATAGATATAATCAAAATAATATTTTTAATTCTAAATGAGTAAATATAGCAAATTTGATCCTTGGAATAATTACAGTTTATAATACTGAGTTGTAAACTTTGGAGGGTTTTTTTGACAGAGCTCACTGTAGTATTTTTGAGAGATTAACCCATTTGGATATTTATGACCCCTCATGATTCACTCTGTGGGATGTTGCTAAAGAAGTTGCGTTCTGACAGGCCCTTAAATTAATGCCTACACATGTATGAAGCATAAGTATGGAGTATATAAAGTACAATTGTTTTAAGTATTTATATTTTTCTACTGATCCACTATAATCTTAACAAACTCCTCAAAGGAGGAATCCCTTTCACAAGTTGTAAATTTCAAGTTCTGACCTATTGACTTCATGAGAATAAAAATTCTCATTGTGAGTAAGATGTTCATCATATCTTAACATAAAAGTCCAGGAGTCAAGGAAACGCCTGACTGGAATAAACATGTAGATCATCCAGTTTGCCATTCTGGCACCAAGACTGGGTAAGGCCAGATGTTTCACTGGAAGGCATAAATCTTCACGATTTTACTCTTCTAAATTGCAACATGGTGTTTCTTACATCTCTCACACCTTGAAACATGAAGATTAATAGAGCTTATAGCTGTATGTCCACAATCAGTTTGTAGCATAAATCTTAAAATACATTTCTTAAATCATTTAAAAATTCTGAGAACAGAAGATTTTAAGGGTAAGTTATCAACTTGTGCAAAAAGTAAAACCCTTCACTTCAACTCCCCCTTTATTAGAGTAAAAGTTTTGGATGTGAGAAAACCTGATCATTTCAGTAAACTAAAAGTGAATTTTACTGTAATTTGAGAAAGGCAAAGGGCCTTGTCATGGAGAGAGGTGTCAGAGCTCCAGCTGCTGGGTGCTGGGATGCCTTTTGGATCCTACTTTCCTAAGGATACCAAGAGTGATGTGTGGGAGCCCTTCTGCTGTTGATGTTGAGCCACTGTTGGCTGTGAAAGATGGAGGATTTCTCTTTCCCTGGTCAAACCTGTCTTTTTCCCCCACCCATGTATTTTCCAACATTGGCTAAAACTTATTTTGTTGAATGTTCAAAGCTTGTCCTGGACTCTCATCAAAGATTTAATTGTGAAGTGTTATGTCTCATCTTGTGCAGTGACCATAGCAAGATATTTTTCTTTGGCAGCAAACACTCATTAGAACTGACCACTACTATCACGTTCTTAATTTTCTCTGACTGATTTTCACTTAATTTCCCAGTCACTCTGTGAGAATATTATATAAAATAAAATAATGCAGTAGCATGCGTAATGCCTCTTAGTGTTGAAATGTTTGGATGATCATCACAACTATATCAGAGTTTCTTTTTTTTTTCTTTTATTGTCCAGTAGAATCTACTTTCTGTCTCATATTATGGAGATTGTGGTGTATGAGGGAAAATTAATATGTTGTCACATATCACTGTTGGTAGTGAAAGTGGTTCTTCACACATTGGGTAGCAGACATATGAAATTGTTTGGCAGATGGTGTTGCAGTTACAAGAATTTTACAAGGGCCCAAAATGGATGCTGGACAAGTACTTGAAAGTGATACCTACTTGGGGGTTACAAAATAGGCAGGCCACAATAGGCTCAGGAAATCTCTTGAGCTGAAAATAGGGGGAGAGAAGGGGGAGCACTAAGGCTGAGGAAATCTCTTTTATGAATGTTCTAAAATTATTCTTTACACTTACTGTTGAAAAGATACTGCTAGACTGAATGAGCCTTCAGTCTTGCCATTACAAACATTTTTATATTTTATTTAAGTAAGGAGTTGTTGTGTGAGAGGGTTTTTCTGGAAGAGGAAATGAATGTTGAAGGTGGAGAAAACCCAGAACTGCTTAACTGTAGAAAATCAGTAAGGTTTTTTTGTGATGCATATTGCTAAGGAAAGCAAATTGTGAGGTACTTTTAATGTTGAAAGAAATTTAAATGTGATTACTTTCTCAGATACTGCATAGGTTTGCAATCTTGCTGTTTTTGCTTTCACATTTCTTATTACTGTGAGGAATAGATTTGCATTGTTTTCTTGGTGGTTTCTACTGGTAATTGTCCCAGCACATATAGAAGGTATTTGCTGATACAGTTTCACATCACATACATCCTACCTGCTGCTTTCTAAGCCTGCAGCTGAACTGAATTTCCAGAACTTCCACTACATACACCTATACTATTGATAAACAAACAACCAGCTGTAGCAATTATGTCTTTTTCAGAAAGGAGATCTTTATGTGGAAAAATTAAAAGGGGCATGGTCAATTTATAGTTCATGAGTTGATCCAGTGACTCATGATACAGAAATTTATTATGCACATGAGGCATTTATTTTAATCTTGTTTTTTTCATTTGTCTCCTCCTTTGTTAGGGTTGGCCTTGCATGCTGCATTATCTTTTTATTGTTTTGTGGTTTTAAATGTTTATACAAGGACTTCTGAAAAACAGGAATGTGGCTGAGGTGCCTCTTAAAGGAAGAAAGATGCCAAGGTTTGAGTGGGCTTTTTGAGTTCACTCACTCTGCAAGTCCTGACTGCCAGAGCTGAGTTATAACTTGTAAATGTCACTGGAAACAGCTGACTTTCTTATCATCCATAAAATTTAAATTTGCATTTGGCAGAATTTTTGTTGCCAAAATGTTTAGGAAAAAAAGTTATAGTTATCATTGTTATTATTGCTGTTCTTAATATTATTATAATTAATGATGGCGGTGAAAATTATAACTGTCCTTACTCCCAAAATGGCTCCATTTAATATTGAGAAGGCCAAAACTCTGCTGCAGTGTTTTTCTTTGCATATTTTAATGTTTTGGCAGATAATATCAGCCACAGACTGGTATCAGCCATCTTAAATAACTGCTTGCTGATCATTAGCATGATTACAACCACGAGTTTATAGATACTCTGAAAACCTGTCAAGACTAAGAGCTGTGAGGAGGTATTTTTCCAGAAATTCCATCTGAAAGAAAAGCTCTTTTTTGCCTCCTCCCAGTTTATTAGTGGCATGAGACAATAGCAATTTAGCAATCATTTTCTTGATACAAGTTATTAGTCATCTTTGTTCTTTTGAGATGATATTTTCAGTGGGCTTTTTCTTGGCATTAGTGGCACTTCTGTCACCATATGGTTTAGCCAATTATCTCCAGAATAACAAAACTCACTGTTTATGTGTATGTTTCTATGTTTTTCTTAGGGTCCACAGAAAATGTGACTATTCTATGTGTCCTAGAAAGACAATTGTGAGACCTTGACCTGCATTGTACATTACACAGAAAGAATCAGTAATGAGCTCTTTCTGTGCCTCAGGAGGAGCACAAAGCAACTGGAGTGGGACTAAGGGTCTAGACAGCTGATCTCAGTGAGGATGGAGGATGGTCAGCGTTAGAGAGAAAATGTTCGATAGCTTGTCAATTCATGACCCTAAGGTCGAAGAGACTTCCCTTCCCTGAGACAAATGCTGGTCCCCATTAATATGAATGGTTGAACTTCATTTGACATCAGTCAGTCCAGGATCTGAGTGCAAGTACATTATTCCCTGTGCCATTAATGCAAGTCACATATCCCAGCTGAGCAGACAAGGGAAGCAGTTTTTCCAGTAGTCATTGTTGTTTTGCTTTTGCAGTACTGTGTGAAGATGGTAAATAGGTTTACTTCTCTGTAACCATGTTGTGTGCTTGATTATCTTCAATATATTTTTTTGCATTTTACAAAGTTCATCTTTAAACTTGTGCTTGTTTATTTAAAACTGATATGCTGTGTCAGGTAGCCCATTCGACTGGGTAGCAATAAGCATATCATGTTTAAGATAGGGAGATTGGTGATTGGCAATGAATATATCTGATTGCACTCTCTGTTCACTTTAAGTCCTCCTGGAATGTTGACTGCGTTCATTTAGCATCAGCTTCCCCAGCTGTTGAACAGAAATAGTAGGAATGCATTTCCTTTGCAATGACTCAATAATGTATTATATACTAGTTGCTGTATATTTTAAATTAAATGTATGAAAGATATTATAAAAGTTTTGAAAACTATATGTAACTAGTGTTTTATTCCTCTTGGCACAGAAATTTTGGTTTTGCATTGTGACTTTATTTAAATAAATGATAATTTGCTTAATTTGCTTAACTGGTTGTTACCTATCTCATTTTAGAGTTAGGTGGTTACCGTTTTGTTTCCTGAAGGACCCAAGGACCCAGGTTCCTTTTGAACAGTCAATATGTAGTTTTTCTGATCATTTATTCTTAGTAGTTTGTTTTTTTCTGGTTCCTTGTGAAGCAAGGGCCTTCACAGGGTCTGCCTGTGTAAGGCAGTTGCTCATTTACTTAGTTATATTTGTAAGCTCCAGCTGTGCCCATCACTTGCTAAATCTGTCATTGAAGGATTTTGTTTTAAATTCTGCCTGGCTTTGTTTTCAGATGTCTCTGAATTCCTTCCTGTGTTGAGTCACAGCTGTGAAAAGAGAAATCTACCTCTTTAATTCAAAGGGTCAGTGGTTTAAAAGCATGAAAGCCTGGTGGGGAATGGCTTAAGGAACATAGTTAATCATGATGATCCCAAGGCTTCATAAACTTGCATAGGGCTCATCTGTCATGAAGAGCCCTGGATATCTTCAAACCCTGGTTTCTTTGAGGAGTGGTTGCTTTACCGGGGAGTGGAATTCTCTGTAGAACAAGCACCTGTGCCGGATGTTTGCCACCTGCTCAGCTGTGGCTATGGAAACGCAATCTTCTCCACCACATCTCTTTTCTAGCTAAGCCAGTGTGGAGACCAAATCATTCCTAGTCCTTTTTCTCCCCACAGTCTTGGTAAGTATTTAATGTGGTAACTACAATGGCTTCCACTTCTTGCTGCAATGAGGACATAACAGACTGCCAGGAAGGAGTTGCTAATTTGGACAGAAAAGAGAGGTCAGCCTGGAACACACAGCTGGTGGTATCTTGTCTCCTGGGTGTGCAGAACTCACTAGCTTGGTGTGGGTGTCAGCAGTTCATCCAGTGGCATTTCTCACCCAGCTTCTTCTTCTAGCTCCAGTGGGGGAATCCCAGAAGAAATCCCCTTCTGATCTCATCAGTGCAGACAAAAGCCTTATTTCGCATACAGTGTCAATAATTTTGACAGTTTTGTGTTTAGTTTTCATGAGACAGACAAATCAGGACTGTGTGGATGAACTATACCTGGTAGGTGTGAGATACTGAACTAAGTTACACAACTAATGCAGTGCCTGTACCTATTCTCTATATACATCACTTGTCCTATACGCACATTGCTGTTCTTTATACAAGAGTTTATTATCTGCTTGTGAATCAACTCTTTAATTGCTGTAGCTTTTGGACAGTTTTATAAAAGGAAAATGATCCTGATTTCAGTCTGGTTTCAGTACTAGAGTAGTGGATGTGTGAGCAGCTCAGGGAGGTGTTGCCCTCATCAGAGGAGTCCTTGGGAAGATAAGATCAGTAAAGAGTGGGAAAAGCCACTTGATGGCTGTCAGACATGTAAGTTTAAGTGGAAAGGTGTTGGATGTTGAGAAAGATCTTCAATGTGTGATTCAGTTCAGTTATTTATTTGTCCAATAATTGTTAAAAGAACTAGTAGAAAAATTAAGGTTGAAAGAGACATGAGGAAGTCATATTTGTAGTTAAAGCTACTGTTTGTATTTCAAACGATGGATAACTTTGGCATTGGATCAGATTGCTCAGAGCTATGTCCAGTCAAGTTTCAAATGTCTGCGAAGAGTTCTCTGAGCCTCTGCTCCAGTGCTGACAGTCCTTGTAGGCAGTGAACCATAGAACTCCCTCAAAGTTGAGACTGCCTCATCATCTTAGTGAAAAAGTGATTACTGGAGAAAAAGAAATTAGAGTGGTGTTTTACATCCTGCCTTTTTTGTATTGGACTTCTGGTTATGGGAACTCCCCAGTAACTAACTGGTTAACTGTCTAAAAGTCTTTCCTGTTTTTCAGTGAAGTATTGATTCATCCATGCACTCTGTGTCCTCACTTTGTCCTCACGAGACAAAGGAAAGTTATTGTGGTTTTAAACCAAAGTGGAAATATTTTTGTGTTGAATGGAGGAGGTGATGCCTGAATTCTTGTTTTCTTTTTCTGTATGACTGTTTCAGATTCCAGGAACTGTCATGCTAGCACCCTTCACAATTCAGCTTAAAAATAGAACAGCAAAACAACTATTGCACCAAATATAAATTGATTTCTGCTGTAACAAAAGCATAATATTCTCTGAGGGTCTGATAGCAGCATGCTTTAGACTTGAAAGTGGTAAAAATGATGGTCAGAGGACACAGGATTGTTAAAGCTTTAATAACTTGCTGTCTGAACTCACCCTGTCAGCATGTTATTCCTTACACAGTTCTGTGAAGTTCTTATAGAAAATGAAACTGTGATTGCTTGTAATTTTCTGAAGTTTGCACAAGAATTTAAATAAACTGTAAAACACCGGAAGAAGTGGCATGTGAGTCATGGATCTCACTGCAGCAATCACAGCCAGTGGTCTGTTGTCCCTGGGAAGGAGGGTGGCTGGGTGACTCAGGCACTGCCTGGATGTCAAGGGGATGTGGTCCTAAGTGCTCATGTGACCTTATCAAAGGATGTCATCGCCTATGGTAACACTAAAAATAAAATCAATTAGCTCATAATGACAAGGATAAAGGATAGGGAATAGAGGCATTAAAGCTTTTAAACTGCTCAAGTGCTGTGGTGATGAGTACCTGAGGGAAACCCATCAAGAGGAATACATCCACATGGAGTTAGTGACTGTGCAGAGGCACTGATCCCCTGTCACATGTCCTCCAAATGTAAATGAAATATTTAAAAAAACTAGGAAGAAAGCAAATGTGTTCAGCTGAACAATAAAATAACTGGGTTAAAGGGCCAACAGGGATCACTGACTGCACTGTACGTGTTCATATGTGTATCATTTTACATATTGGCTGAATAAAAAGTTGATCCAAAATTAGTTGGACAATGGATATAAAATCCCCTACTCTATTAGAGCTCAAGGATATAGTAATGAATTATTAAAACAAAATTTGTTGGAAGTGTACATTAAAATCCTTCCGGCATGTCTTTCCCTATAGTGTAGTTTGTATATTGAAGCTCTGCAGACTGTGCTGTACAGAGTTCACTGATAGTGCATCAAATAATGAGGCCATACATTGATGAAAGGAATTGTAGGAAAATATGCCATTGGATATACAGCAAACATATTTGATCAAAGCTCAGCTGCCATATGAAGTGCACATTTGTTAACTGTTGCTAAACTGTATTAGCCTGAATTCTTCTGAAGACTATGAGATTTTACTTTTATGCAGCTGACAATAAACTAAGGAATACTGGCAGTTAATGAAACATCCTACCAGGATTAGTAAAATAGGAATAATCCCCAAAATGTTTAATTATATTAAGATGCCAACTACAACATGCAGTTGCCTTAACATTTATAACATTCTGTTTTTCTCTCAGAGTCACATAGACAGCATTTAGATACAGCTGGGGAATCTGTGAGTGCCTGCAAGCATTTAAGCAAAATTACAAACTAGTTGGCAACCCATTACTGCTTACATCAGATAAATCTAGCTACAAATTTTAGCACAATAAAGCATTGGCTGTGAAATGTAATAAACATTATAAATATATTTGTAAATATAAATCTTTGTTCCTGTATTTCTTTTGATTTTGGGAAGGGCTTGTTTGGAGGGTTTTGTGATTGAGTTTTTGATTTAGTAGAGCCTACTGGGTTGTGATTGTATTGGTGATCTAGGAAGCTGCAGGTTCTGCCTTAATACAGAGTTGGCTGGTGCCTCTGATGCATGTAAGGCTGAAATGTGTCATATATTGTTGTATAGTATGCAGTTAATGGAGCCATACAGCACTAGGAGCTGACTTAGGTTTGGATTGCTTGAATTAAGAGCAGAAAAGTCCTACCTACTTGCATCTATGGATACATCCATGCAGACAGTCGCTGGTTGTAGCCTTTCAGAGTATACGCTATTGTTTGTCTTGCTGCTGTAACATGTAGCAGTAAATCAGGACTTGATACATGACAAATTTCCCCAGAGTGCTGCACTGTCTTCCCATTAAACCATGTTTTTCACAAATGTGCAAAATACATAGTAAGGCAAGTCTCTGTTCAAGTAACTAATCTGTAAAACACCCCATTGCCACCAGTTAATGGTGACCCCCCAAAATATCAGCCAATTCAAGCTTCTGGTGGTAGAACTGCCTCTACTAGAGGAGTCATGCTCCACTCCTGCAGATTTTGGAAGGCCTCCTATGAAAGGAAGTACAGAGAAAAATTTTTCCATAGAAAAACACTGGCAAGAATTCCTGGAGGTGAAAAAGAGACTGTAATCCTTCCTTTGAGTTGGCCATTGTAGCTTTATGTTTCTTTCAGCAAAATAGTGGTGGTTGCAGGGTCAGTGGTGTAGGTGGCTTGACGGTGCTGCCTGGGGTTAGTTCAGGCTGTAGTTGGACAAATGCAATCTGTTAGTGTTTAAATGTCCAGGCAGGTCTCCCCAAAATGAGTATGCATTTCCTCTGATGGCCATCATGACACTTTTCTGGCTTTTAAGTATTTTCCCAAGAGCAGGCCAAGGCTGTTCCACAAGGAAAGCTTCCTGAAAGCATTCTCTGCATGTCTGCTTTAGTCAGAGTTGAGCCAAGCCACCCCAAGTGCTGCAGGTGGTGACAGACATTTCAGAGGAAAATTCTCTGTCTCTCTTCAAAACCCCCCAGACGTCACAGTACTTGGCAGGAAGCGGTTTCCATCTAGTCTACCTTTTCATTAATGTCTAGGAATTTTTGTGCTACTGCCTTTTTTTCTTGGATACCACAGTTAGAAACCCCATCTTAGCATGACTTTTCATAGCTTCAGAAGTTTTTTTGGTCTGATGGGGAAACATGCTGTACTTAAAATAATGTAACACTGAGGTTTGGCTGAGGGTTCCTTTTGATTCTTATGTGTTGCTAAATCGTGCCTTACACTACTTTCTTCTCTGGCTTGTGTTTGGGTTTTGGTTTTTCTTTCTTTCTTTTTTTTTTTCATGATCAGATGTGTAGGGTATTCTCATGTTGTTCCAAATAAAGAGCCTATGGGAAGCTGTTATTACAGATGTAATATGTGAAGTCATAGTTCCTTCCACAAAAGAAAAAAAGAAAAAAAACAAGAAAAAGAATCAATCAGAAGTGCATATGTATCTCATTTCAGAGTGAAAGGCATGTTGATATTTCTGTGTGAAGATACCAGCTGCACATCTGACTGTGGGACTTTTTATTCATGTGCTTACCTCTTCTCTGTGATATCATCAGGTGACAAGGTGCTTCCCTCCTCCCATCCCATCCTTTTTTGCAATAGATACTGTGCTTGAGAAACAGGCTACAGAATGTAAGACTATGCGTCTGATTTTCTTTATTTTTAAGGAGACACGATATACAAAGAATTAGGGTTAGAGAGTAGCATTTGTTTTATTGTCAGTCTTGGATTTATGTGTTATACATCCAATAGATATAATGCCACAGATAAAATTACTCAGAATTACTGTTTCTGGTGATATATAATATGTCTGTGTGCATGGCTGTCTATCTGCCACTTTCTGAAAGCATTGCTTCTTTGTCTGTGAAATCTTTAGGTGTAATCCTGACCTTACTGACATTGACCTGAAAAATATCCTGATATCTTTCGGAGGATAAAGTGCTCATTTCCTCTGTGTATAATTTTAGGTGTCTGATAGTAAATTTCATGGTCAGATAAGTTCTTCATAGCAACACAGACCACTCTCTAAAAATTGTCCATTTCTACCAGAATTTATCTCCAGATTACGTGACTGTTAGAAATGCTTTCATCGGTAGATTGGCTTCAGAAAGATGCAGAAAAATATTTTAAAAACTCAACAAATAAGTGAGGTCCTTAAATTCTCTCACATTTCACTTCCTTTGTCACTATTTTTACTTTAGATTGAGTTTATCTTAATGAACAAAAAATCCAGTGTAATCCTCAAACATATTTTCTCTCTCTGTGGGAGAGCTTTATTTATTATCAGATGGTTCTCTGCAGTAAACCCAGATTTTTTGCCAACTCTTTGTTCCCTCAGTTGCATCCCCCTCATGTCTTAGTGCCTTCATTTTTCTTTTCTCTATTTGACTCTTCTCAAGTGGGAATCAGAGCAGTGATTTTTTTTTTTTGCCTTCCAAATTACTGGTGTTGAATGGATAGTGTATAAATCCTGCAAGAAGTTCAGTAAAGTTAAAGCCTTTAAAGCTTTGCAAAACTCATTATAAGCTGGGTTATGCTTCAAATTAGTATTTGCTAATGATCTGAGTATTTAACTAGTATTGTTTTATGGCAAAGCTTGTCTAAACCAGATACACTAAACCCAGTGATGTAAGTAAAAAAAAAAAAAATATAAAAAAAATCACCTGCTGTAGGCTCATGTAATTTTTTTTTTAAATTGTACCATTGTCTTTTTGTTCAGTAATTTTTCCTGGTGTTGGGAAGTGATATAATGCTGATCTGGAGTTTATGTAAAACGCAGTATTTTTCAGAGCCCTGGAAGAGAACATTTCCTGCACTATAAACAGCATAAAAACTACTTAATAAAGAGGAGAATAGTGATAAATAATACTGTTTACCAGTTCTTGGATGGAGTTAGCTTTAACTGAGATTTCACAATGAAGAGAAAAGCCTCTTCTGCCAAAAAAATATATCAACAGGCCATCTATCTAAGGGGTACAAGAACATAGCTTCATTGTGCTCTGGATGAATGTCATCTTTGTTATTGAAGAAGTAAGTTAAGAATGTTAAGTCTAAAGATGTAATTTTATTTTTATTCTATTTGGTTTTATAAGTTATTAATCTGAATCAAATATGTTTGTATTTTTACCTCTTATTAACAAAGAGTATTCAATGTCCAATTCATGACTATAATAGAGTTTTGAACCACACAGTAGACAACCATAGTAATTTTTTCTTTTGAGGCATGTATGTTAATTTAAAGGTGAGACATCTACAGGTATATGCACTGGACACACATAGCTGTATATTTGTTTATATGCTTTAAATTTGTATGCATATATGTAAAGTACATGTACTTAGTAAAGCTATAGTAAGGAGATAATGTACCTTTCAATAAATTTGAATTTTCTATCATTTCATTTCGTTAGTCAACAGGAGCCAACTCCAGGTTGTTCTTGATTTTCAGTTGTCACAATTTGCAATGTAGCTATTACATTCACTAAAACTGAGCCATACCTCTTTACTGGAACACAAACTTCTGAATTTTAAAATGACCTTGGAAAACTTGTGCCGCAAACAGGTTTTAAATTATCCTCCAATTCCATGAAGGTTTTTGTTATGGAATTAACTGAGAGTTACGTGAACTACTGCTAAAAATGTGTGTGTTTGCAGATGGGACACAGTCCTTTCAGCTCTGGACTTCATGACGCCAAGAGAAGTCGGAAACTACACAGTATTTGTGAATGTAAGATTTTGCATTTAGATAGGTTTGAGCTGAATGATCTGAAAAAACTCCCATAAGCACAGAAGTCCCTACTGTCTGTGTGTTTGAGAAGGCTGAAGAGCTCTGTTTATTGCAACAAAGAGCCTGGAATAAATTATGTTTAGTAAATTGGCTCCAGGTTTTCTTGTTTCAGACAGTAGCTTCGGAGCAATCTGTTTTATAGGCTCCACTAAATCTGACCAATTGCAGGGAGGTGACACCTCATTTCAGGGATGTGACATCATGCATGTGCCAGTCAGGTCCAGCCGCCTTGCCGTTTCAGGATGGCAGGACACCAGCAGTTCAACTTTTTGTCTTTTGGCAGTTTACCCTGCAGACCATTACGAATTTATGGGCCCCACAGGGAGGTCCGAGCAGGATGGAGCCAGGTTCCTTGGCCCCTCTTTGGCCTCGCACCTCGCACCCCTACGTGGGGCAAATAAAAGCTCCTTTATTCCACTGGAAATGCCCCTATTTCAGTGAGGTGTGTTCATAACTTCCTTCCCTAGTCGGTCCTCCAGGTGATAATTAACACAGTGCAGATATTTCCTAGCTGAAGCCAAGGTGGAAAAGCAGCTTTAGCCTCAACAGTTTTCTTTTCAAACTCTTTTTTCCTCATTTATTTTGGGACTGTTCATGATGGGAAGTTTTAGAGTATGTTGGTGCTTAGCAGAAGTATTGAAAGACTAAAGGAAAAAAATAATTTTTCCTTCTCTGACAAAACTCTTCTTTTGCGAGGAGGAAAGAATGGGGGAGTCAGATTTTCTTTTAGGTTTTATATTTTATTTCTGTTCATGGATCTGTTTGCTTCTGAGCAGGACACTGATTGACATTACATGTGTTACAGAGAGGAAGGATATTTCCTGAAGATTAGTAGCAAGTTAGTTGGTCTGAAGTTCATTAACCTGAGCTAGTCATTAGACTGTTAGAAGGACTCTGTGTGGAAGCTGGAATTGTATTAGAGGATCATCATAAACTAAAAATATATGTGACAATCTGGCCAGATTGCAGTGAATCTAAGACAGGACAGGGTTGGCTCGAGCTCACAGAGCAGCTGCCTCCAGTGTAAACTAACTGCCTTGTGAAAGCAAATGTTTTTTCACAGACATTATTCAAATAAAAGGAGAAAGGGGAAAAATAAAAAGAAGAAGAGAGGGAAAAAAAAGAAAAGAAAAAAAAATGAAGGTTCCTATTAGCAAAAGAAGCCTACATGAAAAAATGAGGTTGTGAGGTATGGCCAAGGGCCAGAGTTTGATGCTGGTTCTCAATCAATTCAGCAAATGACAGTGCATTCAGCAATTCATGCTCTGTTTTTTTCTCTAAGTCCCAAATTTAGTCGTGATTCTTCACCGTACTTTGCCTCAGGGAAATGAGTCCTAAACCCTTTGGTGAGATCCCTGTTGGCTGAGGCCCAGACCCTCAGGCCAGGACTTCTCAACATATTTGCAGTGAGACTGGCTCCTGCTTAATTGCTTCTTTTTGAAGTATAGTTCATCACTATCATTCTGCTAAAGATGAACAGAGCTGGTGTCTCGTCTTTATATAATAATCTTCCCCCTTCTCCCTCCCCTTCTTTTTCCCTTCTTTCCCCTAAATAAATTTCTTGAAGGTGATATAACACTAAGATAGTCTAATCAACAGCACTCCTTCATGACCCACCTTCAAATAGATGTATTGGCATAGAAGGAGTAAGGGTCTTTTCTTAGGATCCGATATTGTAATAAAGGGGAAGGGGAAGAGGAAGGGGAAAGGGAAAGGGAAAGGGAAAGAGAAAGGAAGGGAAAGGTGAAGCAGAGGCATTTTATGTATGTTTTGTTTTCTTTCCGTGTCATCTCATGAAGATGTAGTGTCATTCAGACACTGAAGGAGAGTGTTGAGAAAGGGACTGAGAAGAAAGAAGCTCAATGTTATGCAATAGGAATGATGCTTTGGGCGTTTTACAAATTATTTCTCTCTCTTTCCCCATCATGCCCTTCCTGCACACTCTCTCATCTTTAGCTATTGACAGGAGTCCAGAGGATTAAGAATGTCCAAATTTCATCTGAGAGAGATTTCCTGTGGTGGAGACAACTGAAGGGGTTCTCTTTCCATTCGTTCATGCCAGAAGGATGAACTGCCTGCATCACGAAGTTCTGAATTGATTCTGGGTGCCATCATAGCTCACGGAGGTCCTCTGACACCAGTTCTGGACTGAGCTTAAGTGCCAGACCAGTGGAGAGGCTCAGGGGCCATGAGCTATGCTGCATCTCTCATGGGCTTACAAGGAATCTCTCCTTTGATGTCTGTGCAAGTGCTGGCTGATGTGGGCACTAGGATTACTCTTTTAATCAGGCAGTTCCAGTACCTTTCACAAAAGAATTTTCATGGCAAGTTATGAGCCATTAATCTCTCCACTAACCATAACATTTCCTTACTCCTTGCTTTATAGCATTACTTAAACACTGAGGTTTGTCATTTCACCAACCATCTCCCTTGACCTCTGACATAATGCACTTGCAGAGGGAAGGATCGGATCTCACAAATATTTTTATACTGTGATCTCTGTGATTTGTTAACCATCAAGTTCTGCCTTCAGAACTCAGGATGCCATTTCAAATGATTCTATGTGCAAAAATGGAGTTACTGGGCAAAAGAGATCCCTGATAACTGGGTACAAATAGGACACCAGGATTGCTGTCGCTGTTTTCAACTATTGTGTTGGATGTGACCTTGAGGAAATAGGTTCACTGCAGTTTTTGCATAGGGAAAATAAGGACAGTGATAATTGCTTTCATTTGTAAAACACTTCAAGATTTATAGAATATGAATGACTGTTATTAAGTGAAAAGTGTTGCAAAGCTGGCTCAGTTGCACACTGTGCTAATGAAGTCCCATATCAGCCTATTGACCTCAGCATGAAACACTCATTAAAGTTTATAGGACATTTTAGTGGATGAGTTGAGGCAGTTATTCTGCTGGAAATATCATACTGAAAGCACTTTTAAATCCATCATCCACACTGACTTTTTTCTCTATTAAAACAAAACACAACTGCTTGCTCTATCAAATTTTCTTAGTTTATTTATGAAAGTTTGTGATGTGTATGTACTTACTGTTAACTCAGCTTGTACCCCATGGTATCTGAGATACTACAGTTCATTCTAGTCATAGCATAAATATACAGTATCTGTTGTACTGAGATAAAAAAAGAGTTATAAAATATTAAGATACCCAGTGGAGCAGTATGAACTAACAAGTTGCATTGTCACTTTTGAATGGCAAATATTCTTTTTATAGATACTGCATTAATTTAATTTGTGATTAAGCTTTTGCTGTGCTAGACACTGGAATTTGAAAAATATACATATTTTTCCATTGTCAAAATGTGTAAATATAGTGTTAAAGAAACAGATTTACAACATTTTTATTTATACTAGAGGGAAAAAATACTTCTGTAACAAAGAAATTAAATCAGTTACTCTTTAAAGATACGTCTGGCTTGCTTACAGAATTATTGTTTGTGCAAAAATGGATATCTACAGATGTTTTCTTTTTTTCTTCCAGATAAAATTTGGATTGTTTGAAAAGCGAGGAGATATTTCACCATAGCGCCAAAGAAGATACAGAAGAGGGGAGCAGAATGAGGGCTTCGCAAGTGCCACGTGCCTGCAGCCTGCTATCTTTAGTGATGCTATTCCTTCCAGTCACTGGAATGTCAAAACAAAATATCCCAAGACTGAAGCTTTCCTATAAAGGTAAACTTTTCAGTAGTTTTTCTGATTCTGCCACTTTTGTTTTGATGTGATGTTGCCAGCAGTTCATTTGTATTATTAACCAGGAAAACAAAACACTGTCCCTACAGTTCCCAGAAGTGCATAATAGAAGCCTCAAGATGGATGAATTCTGCCTAGGGACAGTATTAAATTCTCTCTCTCTTTTTTTTTTCTTTTTTCTTTTTTCTTATTTTTGTCTGTGTGTGTGTATGTATAGGGGCACGTGTTTCTGAAATAGAACTGTCTTCTTAAAATATTACTTCTGTTTGCTCCAAGAGGATGTTAATATGCTATACATAAATTAGAGGGGAGACACTGCCTAAATATAAGCTTCCAGTGCTGTTTGAAACACTCTGAGGCCCATCAGAGACATTCCCATGTGGCTGGTGGGAATTAAATGGGACGTGGAGGACATTCACACCTTCACAGGACATCAGAGAAAGTCAAGAGAGCTGTCTCAAGTGTTTCAAAGGGCACAACCTTTTTTTTTTATATAAGAAGTTTTTTCTATCATTGTTTGTATGTGAAACTCTTGATAATGTGATTTTCTTTTACCTTACCTCTTTGGATCGCAAAAGTGTTTTTTATTGTGGAATTTCTTAATCTTGTGTGTAGTTCTTGTTGAGAATGTTACAGGCCGAGGGGTTTAAGCAGGTGTATTTATGTATTAATGGACAGTTTTTCATAGAAGGTAGATTTCTTGTTGCTTTGAACATACAGTACACCACAGGCACAAAGATATATCACTGATACTGTCTTCCTTAACTAAAACAAATGCTCTCCAGTTAGTTATGTTTCAGCTATGTCACCACCCTGCCCTTGTGGGAGCTACTTCTGCTCTTATGCCTTCCTGTGCATTGCAGAATTACACTCATGATGGTGTGATGGGAAAGGCTGTAAAGCCTTCATCAGGGCTTATGGTATGTTTGTCATGAGTTTAACACACAAAGAAATTTATTGAATAAGCAGAGTGACATGCTATTTATTTACAAGCTTCTCTTTTTCTAGATTTGTATGCCACTGGGCTTTTGCTATTCTGCTGTGTATAGATGTTCGGGTGTGTTTGTGTGAGAGAGGCAGAGGAAGCAAGATCAAGGGATCTTGACAACATTTTTATAAATTCAGGAAACAGTTGCACTAGCTGAAGCCAATGAATACAGAAACTGAAAAAAACCTGACATGAGTTATGAAAGTTAGCAATAAACCCCTTCTAACATACAGCCAGACTTCTCATAGCCAGGCCTTTTGAGTTAATTCCCCAAAGCAGCATATACCATACAGTGATAGCATTTATTGTGGATTTGACACTCACGATTAGTGAATTCCTCTCAACTTCAAAAGCGTATAGCCTTTGGCAAGATCCTGATTGATGCATTTGGCAGGTAAGGAGGAGGAGAGAGAAAAATTAGTGAGGTCAACATGGGGAAAAAAAGAAATGGCTGAAATCTTAGTTTAAAATAGTGACGGAGACCTGCTGGGAGCGGTTGGGAAAATGCCTGAGCTCGTTTAAAAAGACAATGAGCGGGTGATTGATAGTTAGGCCCAGACCCAAACTTTTATTAGCAACTTTATAAACCTTTCAGTTTGGCTCAAGGGATACAGTTTCCTGTCCAAACTTATCCACCTATATCCCTGTACGGGAGGGGTGGGGGGGAGGGGATCAACAAAAGATACAGATACAAAATGGCAGATAAATCTTAATTTGGAGAGCAGTGATGGAATTGGAAATCCAGAAGAAAGAGAATTAGCAAAATTTATTGTGCCTTCTCTTACTTTTTTGGTGGAGTTGTGTATCTTTCCTTTTCCACATAGACCAAGAAAAAAGTTACTGCTGTTTTTTCACACTTATGCATTGTGATGTTATCAGTATGACTTATTGTAATTAAATCATATTTCGTTGTTGATAAGAGCTTGCCAGATGCCCTGATTATTTAATGTAGTCAGAATTAGGTCTACCTTCCTCTCCTTGAGTATTTCAGCCAGAATAATTCTAAGGTTTCTGAGAATAAGATGTAGGAGAAATGAACTGTCTTACCAGTCCTCATAAAATTGTTACAGTCACATGTGTCACTGACAAGTCCTGGCATCTCTGTTCTTTGGAACTAAGACTTGAAATACTGTGAGGAGAAGAATACAGGGCTCTTTTCCTCCTTTATGGAAAACAGACCAAAACTGGCCACATCAGGCAGCCCTAAAGACGTGATCACAAATGTGTCTTTCAAGGAAAGGTTTAATCCCTTTCCACGTGCAATGTGTTTATGGGATGTCATAGTTCCATCTTCCCAGAAGAGCCAAGCATTCACTGAGACAGGAGAGCTGGAAGCAAGCAGGAATTTGCTCTACAGTTACTGGGTCACCTAGGCACAGCCCAACACACCTTAGCTGAGGGCTGGGAAACTGCTTCTTCCCATGCTCTGTAGCACTAAGGAGAAGTCAGGGAATGCCAAGTGATGAATGCTGAGGATGAAGAAGTATGGTGAACAAAAAGAGTTAAATAAAAATAGGTAATGGTATTAAAGGAACACAGAGAAAGAAAAAAAGAGAGGGAGAAAGAAGTCAGGTGTGGACCAAGGAAGAGGGAGGGATTTGGGTAGCTAAAAGAAATGTCTATAACCACAGGAATGCTTCCATAAACCACAGTGCATCGCAGCTCCTTTGCATTCAGACAGCAATTAAAATTTTAGAGCTTATCTGAATGGCAGTTGTAGGTTTTCATCTTCTATGAAATAACTTAAGGAGTGGAACTCTGTGTTGGAAATGTTAAGATACAGATACTGCAGCAAAGGATGTGGGTATCAACAGAATGTCATATGATGGATTTCTGTTATTGTTTGCCCCAGTTCTAAAAATGCACTCTAAAAAAAACCATGCACACATAACATTAAAGCCACACACAATTCAATTAAAATATGTTGTAATACATGTATTCTCCACCTGTGTTAATATAATACACCATGTTCTTTAATCACAGACCTCATCCCATATTGCCACATTTCCCCTGATCCATTAATTGAATAAATCTTCAATATTTATTTTTATCTTCTTCACTTAGACTTTAGTTTTTAAATATTGGTTCATGTCATTGATATCTCAGAAATTGTCACTGCGTTTGTGATGTTTCTATGTGTTCACTGTGTAGACCTTAATTAATCTATATCTCTTAGATACTTTTACAAGATTATGAGGTATTATTATTATGTTATAACTTTAATATTAGGAGATGGTAACAAACTGTCTTCTAATAGAAGATTGCCATCTTTAGAAAATTGAGATGATTTTTGAATAATATTCCCTTTTTTAATAGTCTTTGTATAGCACTGCATTCCGTTTCGGAGCAACAGTGTGTATTCATCAGTCATTTTCATGTAGCTGGAGATACCCTGTGACCTTCATGCAAACGACAGAACTCCCCAAGCACAGAAGTGACATTCAGCTTCCCGAAGCAGCACATCCTCATTGACTGCTGCCTCATTTAACATCCTCATTCCAACCTCTACAGCAAATGCATAAGGTTTTCATATGCCAGTCTCATTCATTAATGTAATTTACAGAAGAACATCAGTTCTGTTATTAAAGTACAGAAGGGTCTGTGTCCTAATTTGCACATGTGGACGTGTTTAATTCATACAGTGTAGACAGGCTTATTTCTGTCTATCTTTTGAGTAATTCACTGACAGGTACTTTTTTTTGTGTCTGTGTGTGTTTCTAGGTTTTACTTTATAGGGAGAGTAGCCAAATCAAAAGGTTGATTGCCTTCTAGGAAAAAAAATAAAATAAAAAAGTCAACTTCTTTCAATTTGTGGCTATCCTAAAATTTCCCAGTAGAAATACAGATTCCTAATAGCAGATTTAACCCTATTGATTTGCTTTACTTTCTTGCTTTTCTTGGACATCTTGGTTGGTATAGTCTTTGTTGTCAATGACTGCATTTAAATTACAAAAGTGTGAATCCTGATTTCTTGGCTGGGGGGGTTTCTCTAGTTCAGATTTCGATATTGTCTCCAGTGACATACCACATTGACATGCACAAACATATCATTCCCACGTGGGAATGTGACCATGTCCCAGAGTGAGCCATGCCTGCTGTGACCAGTGGTGATTTGGTCAGAGGACCAGGATCCTGCATTGTGACACAGTATGTAGGAAAAAGCACGACTGAAGGCAACCTTTGGCTTTTAAAACAGGACTTGTTTAACACTGTTAAAAACAGCTATGGCAGTAATTTAAATCTAATAAACAAGAACATTATTTTGAGCTGATTTGTTCTTCTCCATACTGAATGAATTAAAATGTAGCCTCACTCCCACTAAAGTCATGGCAAGAGCTTTGCTACTGAAGTAAATTGAAGCAGGATCAAATTTACACTCTTTCCCTCTGTTTTTGTCTTAAATAAGTAAAGTAAAGACAGGCAGTTCTTTCTCCTCTGCTGAAGGATGACAATGCTAAATCATCAGCTCCACATGGAACTTAGTCACATTGAAGGATTGTTTAGTTTCATGCAGTGTTTCACACACAGGATTTTCTTCCCCCTAAGAGTGATCCATTCTTATAACATGATGAAAAAGGAAACAGAACAGAATATTTTGGTACTAGGAATTCTTTTAAGAACTTGACTGGATGAATACCTTTCGTTAATGTTCTAAAAGTGGTCCTTTGAACATGCTACTTTACAATGTCAAGCATCCTGTTCTCTGTATAGTTTTTGCTTTAAACCTGTTTCATTTTATAACTGAGGAGATGCTTAACTGTTCCATCAGAGCAGTTAGTTTCAGTCTGTTTCAGTACAGCTGGCTTATTTCCATGTCATGCATTGCTTAATTATACATATAAAACATAGTTACAACTGTACAGCTCCATGAGCCTCACTTAAACTGTCTGTGACACTGCAGTAATCCCAGTACCCCAATGGGGTGTTGCACAGCTATGAGTGGTTGGAACTGGTGATGTATAAGAAAAGGCTAGAAATGAGCTTGCATTTTGCAGCTGTGCTTGCTCTACAGGAAGAGAAACCAAAACCAGCAAAATCCTGCTCTTGTGGCAATAGCAGCAGCTGTAAATCTGAATGCTCATGAAGATCAAGCAAAATGGGCTGAGTGAGGAAGTGATACTTTTCTTGAATCCCTTGTTTGCTGTTTAATTCATTTGTGATGATTTGTTATTTCTCAGAAAAATCTGTCTCAGATTCCTCTTCGGAGAAACCTAAAATGTTTATGTGAGAGTGAAGATCCTAGTTTTGGATGATTGTCTAGTTATAAAAAAGGCTGTTTTGTCTCAAAAATGCTTTCTGGAGGCAGTGATCATTGAGCCTTAAAATGTACCCTAAATTGAAAATGGATGGGGCACTGCTGTCCATGTGAGGAAAGACTCTTATATGTGCTGTAGGCTAAGTATAAACATGAAGGCATTTATTACATTTTAATAGTGGGAAAAACAGCAAGTTTCTTACAGGCAATTTTTTCCTTTTTTAAGCTAGGGAACTTGAAGGTCAGATCCAACTATATGTTGCATTTTTCTGCCATATAATTATCATATATATAATGTCCTGGAGAGCAGCCTCCAGTCAGTGACATCAACAGTTTACATAGCAGTTGAACTAAGAATAACCTTAGAGAACTGACCCATATCAACCTCTTAACAGTGTAAACAGCATGTAGCTCACAACAGTTTTCATTTTTTCATGATCACAAAACGGCCTCAATTGGATAAAAAAAGAATTGTGTTCATGAAATTCCAAACTGTTCTGCTGAATGTTAACTTTATTAAATCTCAGAAGATGAGGGGGAAAAGCCCAAAAGAGAAGTATTTAAGGAAGGATTGGTCCCTTGTAAAAAGGAGGATGGGACAACATAAAAAACTGCTTCCCTGGAAGAATGCAGGTAAGATACGTGATCAGTGGCATCAGCTTTGAGGAGTGTTCTTTCAAAACTCATTATTTAATTGCACTTTTTCTAATGACATCTGTTAAGTGAATCCAACTCACAGCAGTTTCAAAAATCTCTGTTCTCTTTCTATGCACTAATTTGAGGGCATGATCTTCCTGATGTCAGTGTCTGTCTAGCAGTGGACATCTGTGGTCACCACACAGGTCCTCGAGTCACATTCTATTTCTGTTTCCTCTCTCCTGATTTCTGCTGTTCCACTTATAGATGAGTTCCTCAAAGATCAGCTGAGGGATTAAGGGGAGGTCTGTTTCATACTCAAAGTACTTTGGAGATAAATACACAATGAGATAGCAGAAAGAGAAAAATTTCCTTTATCATGCCAGCACACTATCAGAGGGATTGTCTAACTGCTGAACAGACATTTCAACAAGGGTGGGAGTGACAGAGACACCTTTTTTTGAGCAAACAGACATTCTGCTTTGTGATGCAAATCCTGGCTGTCCCAAAGTGGTGTGCTGTGTTGAACCATAGAGCTTGACAGCTGAGAGATTACTGAAGATGCTGAAATTTTGTGTTTAACTTATCTGGCATGGTTAGGATGATTTTACAACTTGTTTTGGATCATCCATGCACCCTGGATTTCCTTGAAAAATATATCTCATTAAATATGTAACACAACATTAGCCTATATGACATAATGGATATAAATATTAATAATAAAAAATTACCCTCCTAAATATGAAATAAAAGTCTATATGCTACCCTGTATGCTAAGAGCATCTGAGGGTCATGTCACCCAGTTTTATATTTGGATTAGGTTAGGGGAGTGTTTCTGCCTGCTTTGTGAAGGGAACCTCTTGGGAGCCCATTCCAGAATGACTGATGGGTGTGCACTTTGTGGATGTTGGGGCTTTGGATGCTACCATGAGTTCCCTGAACTGGGGTGGGGATGACGGGTGTAGCTGGATTGTGATGTGCTCTGGTGACTGTGTTTGGGGTGTGACAGGGTGACTCAGACATTTTTGTGAGCAGCAAACCCACAGAGGCTGACTTCACTCCAAGCACAGCATGTCCTGAGAGCTGTGTCACGACAGGGGTGAGGTTCTTCCAGGATATTACCAGGCAGGTGTCACCTGACAGCTTGAATCGCAAATGCCTGCAGCTCTTGACCTGCATCCTGATGGGCAGAGGCTTTTCCATCTATATCTGGAAGATTGTTGTAATGCTCCTCCTGGACGCTGTACCCCTGTCACAGTGGTGTAGGAGAGATTTCCTGCAGTGGTTAGCGGATATCTTGGAGCACCTGCACTGTTCCCTGCAGTTCACACACCTAGACCACTTCATCTTAGGTGATAACAAGGTTCCTGCAGAGATCAGCTTGCCCCAAGACTTGCAAATTGATGTACCACCCAAGCTATCTCAGCACCTGGTGCAGGATCCGGCCACCCACAGAGAGGCGATGTGACCTGACAGTCAACTGCAAGTTCAGCTTGGAGTGCTGGTCTGTGGCCATTGACAGAAGTCTTCAAGCACAGAGCTGTGCTTGTGGGGCTCACCCCTGCTGGCACACATATGAAAACTCGATAGTTACTGCATATATCACTGGCAATGCTGATTCTGCTTTCCTGTTGCTTCAGAACTAATATATGGGGCACACATGGTTTCCTTGTACAGATGCACATCTCTGAGATCCCTTGCTCTGTCACTGTTAGTTACTACAGTGCTGTCACAATGTTACTTAAGTTTACAGGGCAGATCCTGGGTCCACCTGCACATCTGCACATGGGACTCTGAATCTGATAGAGATTGCTTGGCACACCTCCAGGACAAAAAAATAGCGTATTAGGGAATTAATACTGATATTCAATGAGCTCTACTTTTAATGACTTTTTAAAAATGTAATTCATGTCAATATCAGAAAGCATGACTGAAAATTCTAATTCACTTTACTGTAGAAAAATATGTAGTCTAGTAAATTTAGTTACATTTACCATAGTAAATCTAGTTATATTTACCATAGTAAGTATGTAGTCTAGTTCAAGGTATTAGAGTGGGAATTGGGTTTATTTTCACTGCTTCAAGGGGTTCTTTACTATTGCCAGTGCAAAACTGTTTTGC
>JAOXXN010000265.1:6830950-6850313 GCA_026770055.1 Myrmophylax atrothorax
TTAGTGCAATAAAACTCTGTGATTTATTACAGCATTGCCTAATTTCAGTAGCACTCTAGTGCTTTGACTGTTCTACTAAGTCTTGTGAAGTGAAGAAGCTGCTGTCTTTAAGCTACCTAAGACATGAACTTTGCTACGTAAGAGTTTTTGGGCTAAATAAAACTAATGGTCAGGGTGTTCTCGTATCCCTTCTTTGACTGTGCCTGGTGTCAAATGCTTCACAATAATGTACAAGGAACACTAGAAAGAGTTACAGGCCTGACCAGAGAATGTGTTTTTGATCTATCTTTGGATGCCAAATGTACTAAGAGATCAGTATATTTTATGGATTAGATACTGCCCTGGAACTCAGGGAAGATCATTTCCCATCTCTGCTACTGAACACAGGAGTAAACCTTGGCATGTCACTTCTCTCTGTCTAGTTTTATTTACTTTCTAAATGACAATAAAGATTACTTTTATCTTTTAGAAAACACTGAGGTATTTATGAGCTAAATAATACCTGTTTATATTTTCACTTTTTATATATGTAAGTTAACACAACTGAGTAATTTTTATTCTTTGTGGAAATAACTAGTCTCTTATTGAGTCCTACATGACATTTCTCCCCAAGTAAATTCCACAGATAAAATAAAAAACTAGCCTTTTTGACTGAAAAATCACCTGCTCATCATCCATCCTCTATTACAAATTACCACTCACAAAACTGTCTAGGACATAACTGGAACTTGGAATGAGAGATACCAAAAGCTGAGAGAAGTGCTGAAAATGCCTTGTCAGCAGAGCCTAAGCAAGGATGGTGAATTTCTGTTAGCCCTTCAGATTTATCGATCGCTGAGTGCCTGTCAGTTAGCAAACACCAATTACTCTGCCCATTCCTCATTATGACAAATACCTTTCAGAATGCACTATTGTTTCCTTACAAAGGCGACATGCTGTCTGAAAGATGTGCTTTCCAAAACTGTCATGGAAATAATGCAGAAGTAACAATAATAATGAGGTAAAAAAAACCCCAAAAGATAGATGATAGATCTTTTTTGGACAAATAAAGTGCTTGTGGATCATGGGTTGTGGGTTGGCTTGTTGTCTTTTTTTCCCCCTTGATCTTACTTTTTAAGTACATTTACATCTTTCACAAATGAAAGCACAAACATCTATGTTGAATGGTATTTATTCTGCATTCACTCTGAACAAAGGCTTCTCTCTAAAAGATCTTGTGAAATGTTTCCACCCTGGAGTGCCAGAAAACCTGGAGAAGGCACTCTTGGAAGGGGATTTTTATGCATCATATAGCTTTTTATATGATTATCATTTATGAATATGAACTTTTTATTTTTACAAACTCTAGTGATTTATTGTTGCAAGTCGTTAAACAGAAAAAAAAAAAAACAAGCAACCTCTTCCAACCAATAAAGCTATCTTGTTATTTTGCAGGAAAAAGTGTAAAATGCACTGTGTGGTAAAAGTAAATTCACAGTGATAGTGCTTCATCACTTCTTTTTGAAAAATACTGAGATCTGAATGGTAACAGAAAATATTGTGCATTTCTTAGTGTTTTCAGTGTCCACAAAGCTGACAGAAGAATAAATAGTGACTGCAATTGCAGCAAACGTGCAGCACTGTGTTATAGGAGTAGTTTCTTTGTAAAGCAGATTGTGACTGTCTTAATCAAGCAAGATGTGTCATTTATTTTAGTGAGGCCACTCTCTGTGTTAAAATGATGACGATTTGGGGCTGTAGCCATATTCCTGCCAGTAGTGTGTTAAATAGTTGCAAAAAATTCCCATAGTGCCTGAATTCCGCTTCGTGAGTTAAGTGTTGGATGGCGATCCCTACAGCAGGAGTGGTCCAATATGGAAAGTTCGCATGGGGAAACATCCATCATGTTTTTCTAGCTCAAGCCCAGGAGCAGGAAAGCTGTAGGGGCTGTGGCAAGCCTGGGACACAAGAGTTAGATTGACTGGATAGATGGTCATGTCCTCACCACAGCCCCCAGGTTGATGGGGCAGGGTGCTCAGACTGAGGACACCTTTGTACCTTTGAGAGCCCAGTACCCGTTAAAGCCTGGGGAATTTACTTTTCTGAGTGACTAGATCTGAAAATTAGGCTTGGACTCCTTTACTTCTCAGGCATGTAATTACAAATACTACTGTCATTTAAATGTAAGTAAATTCACAGAACCCCAAAACCCCTTAAAATATGAGTCAACAGTACTTTAAAACATTATAAATGAGTTCATAGACCAATTACACATAGGTGTTGTTCACCCAAACAAGCATAAATAGTTTCAATTTTGTTTGTCCTACAGCTGTAGAAACACTATTTCTTTTTTATTTGCAGATGAGTATCTTTATGCTGGAACAGCTTCTGATTTCCTTGGCAAAGACACTGCTCTAACACGTTCTCTGGGTCCTTCTCACGACCACCATTACATCAGAACTGACATTTCTGAACATTACTGGCTTACTGGTAAGATCCCAAACATATGCTGTTGTCATTTGCATTGTTCCTGCCCCTCTGAAATTAATAGCTCCTTTCTTATATAAATATGTGTCCAGTAACTACGGATATAGGTATTGTATCATGGTATCTTTGGATTACATAGGCTTTTTTAAAATAAGCTCAGTGGAACAAAAATGCACTCGAGAAAAGTCACAGAGGTGAAAATGCTAATTAAGTAAAGAGTAGGAGCATAAGACCTAATCATACTTTCCATCTTTGATCTATAGTCCTGTAATTGGAGTAATATCATGACTTAAATGCTTCTATTTCCAGTCTTGCTGCAATATTTTTTTTAAAAACATTTTTTTCCGATCACTGTTTAAAAGCTGTTCCATATAGCATGTTGAAATGACAGACCAGAAATTCCACATTTTTAGATTTTTAGGTTAGGAGGTCTTTTTTTTTTCTTTTCCTTTTTTTTTTTTTTTTTTTTTTTTTGAGGGGGTAAAACACCCTCTATTGCTGTGAGGATCATTTTAAAACCACAGAGGGCACACAAAAATAGCTTCCCAAGCAAAACACTGTTTTTTCTTGCCTGTTAAAAAACATTCTGAGCTAGTAAACCCTCTAAAAAACTGGCTGCATTTGCACCCAGCCAGTCTGAAGCCACACACAGAGTAACATGGAAAACTTCACTCACAAACTAACCCTGCTCAATTAAAGCATCTCCCTTTTAGCCATCAACTGTCTTTAAAGATGTGGCAACACTGGCCCTGGTTCAGGATGCCTCTGTAACTGTTATGGGTGTATTGTAAAGCCAGGGCCTGCTGACCACAGGGTTAAGTTGTCTTCCCAGCAGACAACTTTTAAAAAAAATAATTTTGTCTCTTAACTCTTTGAAGCCTCAACAAGAGGAAATGTTGGGGTTTTTTTCTTAATTATATTTCCCTACCTCTTCTCTTTCTTCTGTACTGTTGCCTTACATTTCTGTCCAGATGGAATGCCATAACCCCAGGATTTCTGCTGTGAGATGAGGAGAAAAAGGAGAAACCACTTAAAGTCATTTTTAACTTTCCAAATAGGAGCAGTCTTATGGAAAGCTAGAAAAATCACACATCTGACTTTGCTTACCTTTCCCACTTCCATCTCCTGTACTCAAAACCTTTGTTGTCCCACCTCTCCTATCTCCTATGTCTCATTTCCACACACCCCTGGTGCAATGCATATCATCAATGGGCTGTTACATGGACCAGAATGGGTTCTCTAGCTGTAATTAACCTTGCAACTGAATATCCAGTTTTATCACTGATGGCCCACAGATGCTCACCATGGAAAGATGACTGGGAAACTGCTTTCCTAAGGGATGCAATAATATGCTAAAAAATAAAAGATTTACTGTGGTTTGGCCCTGAGGGGCATCTGGTGTTATCATTAGTATAGATCCACCTTGATAAGCATTACAGGGTTCAGTTCCCCGCCCAAAAGAACTTACAGCTTAAATATCCAGTTCCAAACACTTCTTTATGTTATTATTGTTACTGCATGAACAGACAAGGGCATAGTACAAGAGAACAGAATAAACGGTAGGTTTGAGAAATGTTTATGTGTTCTGGTTCGAAGGCTGGGTGGGGGAAGTCTGCCTTTCTTCTTTAGATTGATTCATGATTTATTCTGTTTTCACTTAAAGTGTCTGTATTTGTGAGAGTTTTCTAAGCAGAATAGTATATTAATATGTCTGGGTTTGAAAAACAGCTTTAGTGTGCTAGACTGTGAGGTGAAAATTACCCCACACTATATAAACACTGAAGACCCCATATATTCTTCAGGTTTACCTTGTTTCCAGCCATATAAAAACCTACAGCCACACTCTGTCGAAGACTTCACATACACAATCCATGCAGTGTTATACTAAGAGGCATAGATATAAACTAGGTGCTTTTAATATTTTGCAACAGACCTTTTAAGGCCGAATAAAATTTTGAGTACAACTCAAAATGACAGAATCATTTCTGCACTAAGCCATAAGGTAGCCAATATATTATTGTGTAATGTTACAAATTACATACTTCTGTGCTTTCAGACCATATTGATATAAAGAAAATATTTACTTGATTTCAAGTTTAAAACTCTCATCTCATCTAAATCCTTTCTTCCCTCTATCTACCACCCATTTACCAAGCATGTGTTAGACCTCCAGGAGAAGTTTTACATGCTTGAATAATTGTACAATTAGAAATAAATTATTTCCAGGCATGACTCATGTTTTGCTTAGGGTAAGCATAAAATGTATAGCTTGTTTTTTTCCAGAGAGCCAAGGAAGTTTTGCTATAATGCACCTCAATATTTTTTAAAGTTTAGTCTTACTCTGTTTCTGGAAACAGAATTATCCTTTCCTGAGGGAAGGGATGGAAAGACAAAGCATAAGGGAAAAATGCGTGGGATACCTTCCAGTTCCTTGCAGGGCATCTCTATCTTGACTAATTAAGACATGTCTTAATCTCAATGACTGAATAGCAGCTCCACAGAGGAGAAAAGGAGGAAGGCAGCTAATCTTTCCCATGACTCATGCTCACACATGCTCACACTCCTGCACAGGGTGGCACTGAAGCAGAGGGTATGCTGCCTCTGCTCAGACGTCAGCCCTTCTCCCCCAGAGCCGACGGATCAGGCGTTCCCACAGCCGCTGACTGGAGCTGTCTCACCCGTGGCTGTCGCCAGGATTGAGACACGTGGGGCTGGCGGCCCGTCTCCGGATCGCAAAGCTGCCCACTGGAACCCAGTCTGCCCCACTCCACCCCAGCGGGCAGAGGAGAGCATCCTGTAGTGGGATACCCAAGCGCTACACACAGGCATGCACTAAACTGCTCCATATTCCTCCCTCCTTCATAGGAAGCTAAGGCCATAGCTGGAATGAGGGCTTCCCTGAGTTGCATTCATCTCTCTCTTTTTCTTTTTTTTACCTTTTCATTTTTTTTTCATAGCAATTTAGTCGTCTTTTCCAGGGTAAAGACTTGCAGGCAATGATTTCTTTATATCCTGCGAACTTTGGATGGGATTCAGCTCTCTTAGCTCTGAACGGCAAAAGCTTGCATCCTGTCTGAGCTCAATCCTTTTGCTTGTCTCTGTAATTTACTGAGGTGACACTTCCAGAGAGTGAGTCACCCTGCTTATTGTAGGAATCTGTCTTTAAATAGGATTATTGTCCCTCCCTAAGAGAAGACGCAGATGATTATCGGTTAGGAGATTGACTTCTAGGTGGTTATGGTAATCAAGGTGAGAACTATCATTTGCACTTTATCAGGTTCATGTTTCCGGCAGCCCAGCTACACAGACCTGCTGCCTTCCACTGCTTCGGGTTGCTTTTTCACATCTTCATGTTCTGGGACTGCTAGTCCTTTACTGTCTTCTTTTTTCTGAGCCTGATGTCTTCGTAGGTCTTACTGAGGCACACATGGTTGCACTGCCTAAAATTGTTGCTGGTTTTAGAAGGGTGTGACAGCCAGCAGGTAATCAACAGCAAACATGACCACTCCAGCCAATCCAGCAATGAAGGACCAGGTATATCAGCTTTTCCCACTAGGCCACATGACCATGTTTAAAAAAACATGAGCAATACCTGTACCATCTATTGTCAGAACTCATCATGTCTGTAATCCCCTATTTAATTACATACAATATAATAATGAAATTAATATGTGGGAAAATTGTCTATTGAAGCAATTAGGGGGGCACAGTTCTGTGTATGGGAAAACAAGCAATGGTTTAAAATCATCATTATTAATGTTTCCCATGCAAAGAATCCAAAAGCCTAATTCACAGTTTAAATGCACTTTTATATGTTGGAATGGTGGGTTAGAAAAGATGAGACAAAGATCTCGCTTGCAGAACATAATGTGCTTTTCAGATCATTATCTCTTCCATTAAATTGTTTTCACTTTCTTTGTCTTCATATCTTTTACAGTGTATTTTTGTTTGGATTTAACTTTCAACTTTAGAGTTTTCAATTGTGATTTAAAATCATTAAATATTTGTGTTCCTTTAATTTGTTAGAGATTCTTCTAAATCTGTTCCAGGAATTGGTATTGAGACATTTGTTTTTGCATTTGGCTTGCCAAGGAAAGCAATGAAGTTTAATTTAAAAAACCCCATACATTCAGTGTTTTGTTCTGTGAATGGGGATTAAAAAAAAAAATGGATGTGAATTGCAAAAGTATGGTATAGAAGTGTTTTGCAGGTTTTCCTATTAAATGGCTATTTAGCTAACCGCATATTTAAGAAACCATACTGGAAGAATACTTATGTATTTATTCATGCTTAGAGGTTTAATCTTCAAAGTAGCCTTACAGGCCCTGAGGGGTAATTGAATATTTTCCTCAGGCTTGTTTGGAAATCCTAGCTTAAATTTATAGATCTGGATGCCTGCATCATTTCATTTTTCCTGCTGACGCCATTCTCTAGTGTCAGAAAGGTTTAAAATGGAAGCAACAACTGTGGCTATTTTGATCCATAAGTTTACTCTTCTCTCACAAAGGTGCACATTGAGCACTTAAACACGTCCCATTTTGTCTCAGGCCTTTGACTGCAAACTTTTGAATCAGGGACTCTCTTTTTTTTCCTTCTGTGTACTCTAGAGTTCATGGTGAAAATTCCTCTAAGCTAGTATAAAGTAACAATCATTATGAAAAGGACAAAAGCATGAAGATACATTGAAAGCTGTTAATACCATTCCACCCGTATCACCAGTGTGCTCTGTTTGCTCTGCATTCTTCCACCACCCTCCTTATTGCTTTCTACTGCACCCTGCCTGATAATGAGGGACAAAGACTGTGTATTCTATTGCTGAAAGAATGTATTTTAGCGTCAAGGGTCTCTTTGCATGGTATTTGTATAGCCAGTTCTGTTTAAAGAAAAACATCATTGATTCAAGTGCCCACAGAAGAGCTCATCTATTCTAGCACACTGGGGAATGTCTTAAAACTCATTGCCTCAAGTTCACTTGTGCAAAACAGTGTTGTTGCCTGCTCTGCTGCAGTCAGGGACCCCTGGATTACTTTAATTTCTGATTTTAGTGAAAGATTTAAAGGAAAAACAGAAAAAAAAAAACAAAACAAAAAAAAAAACCAAACCCCCACCAAAACCAAAGCCCTCAGGTGGTGAGAAGGTGGAGCAGGATTGGAGACCATGGACAAGGGAGCTGAGAAAGACAGCAAAGAACATCTTGGCCTAGTAGGCAAAGCTGTAAGATGTAGACAGACATCCAAGCTTGCTTTGGAAGAGGCCAGAAATAATATAATGGCCCAGTATATCAAGACAAGGCATTTCTTGCAAAACCCCCCAGATTTAAATAACCCAAACAAATCATTACATTGAAAAAGCTAGTCTGTTTGCATCCACAAGGAACTGTGTCTTTAAGACTGACTAGGCAGTTTTAGAGTTTGCTGTGCTAACTGAGGAATCCCAACATGACACTGTATTGGACTTGGTAGATAAAATCGGCAAAATTGCTGTATCACAGATATGTAGGAAACTTTTAACTTAAAAAGTTTTCATTTATATGAAATTTTTAATCCCATACACCAATAAAGGTTCTTCCATTCCTTTGTAAACTATCTCTAGTATACGGTAGTGTATTTCTGTATTCATAACTGCTGCAATGTGTAATTAAATTAATTTAAATTATACCAGAAAATCTACCTAGCTTTGTATTGGTGGCAAGAGCAGTAAGGTAGGTTTGTGTAGCCAGTATTTTGTGCTGAGAGTTATTCTATTTTCAAACAGAGAATGATAACCAGTGCTGCATATTTATGCAAATGGTAGTAAGGTATATACACAAAAACATCATATTAAGAGTAAATACTTCAGATTCCGTGATGGTTTTCACTTGGAGTTAGTAAGAAACTCAACACTGCATGTCTGTGTAGTGATACTTTTATTTCACTGGCAGATGCAACATAGATGCAGAGTTTTAATAGCAAGTACTAAGGCTTTTCTTCATGTTTTTAATCTCACTTTTTTTTTCTTAATTTCTAGGAGCGAAATTTATTGGAACTTTTCCCATCCCAGACACCTATAACCCAGATGATGATAAAATCTACTTCTTTTTTCGAGAAATATCACAGGATAGTGGCACATCTGACAAGACAATCCTTTCCAGAGTTGGGAGAGTTTGTAAGGTAAGGACTCTATCCCCTTTATTTCATTTAAGGAAAAAAAAAACTGAACAAAGTTTAGTTTGTTTCTGTGAGAAATCTGTTTTCCCCTTTGTAACCCGATGAGCCGTCATAGTAATTTTTGTGATAATAGATTCCTAATGCCATCTGAAATTTACTTGTCAAAAAATAGACTTGATATTTACTATGTGCCTCTTTTTTAAAAAGCTAATATGCTTATAAATTATAATCCTGTATCCAAATTATAAAGTATTGACCTTCAGAAATGCAACAGCAACCTGCTTTGTTTCATGAGCTTTCAGTGAAGACTGACATGTCAAAGTGTATATGGTGGTAACGTATTTGGATCTTCATGGAAAGTGCCCACTGAATGCAAGGATATACAAGCCCATCCCTTCAGCCTAACTCTGTACATATTCCTGGGCATTACTGAGAGCTGGGGTCAGTTGTTTGTTTCTGCACATTCCTGCTAATCAGTTGAGGTGAAGGGAGGCTAAAACTGTATATAATTTCTGAGCTACACCCACATCTGCCCGGAGCTTCCCTCCCTTGGGAAGAAGCATAATCCTTGACCCATTGACCAGTAGGAACCTGACCCCAGGTCTGCTGCAATGAAAAAGTTCATTTGGCTGGTATCTGGCCTCCTTTAAATGATTGCTGCGTTCACTTTCTCTTTCATTGTGCCTGGGTTTGCCCCTTATGGAAGATTTCTACCCCTACAGCATATGCAGACTCAGGCCTTCACAAGCTGCACTTTTTTTGGAGGGATATCTCTGTCAAAGGCAGAAACCTCCCCATATGATAATGAGGAGAAAAAACAGTTCCTGCACATGAAGACAGCAATCAGTGCAGTTTGCTGTTTAACAGCTGATTTCACTGAGGTCTTTCTTCTGCAGCAGCAGAAGGTCTGACTTTTGTGTCAGACACACTCTCTGTCCACTCCCTTGTCCCATAGGACATTCTGTTTCTACATCCTGTGGGAACAGAAGCAGTCACTATAAGTGCTCCCATTCTGCCTACAGGTCCTCAGTGAATCCAGGTACCGAGGCATCACTACTAAATGTCAGTAAAATGAGACTTGAAAGCTGCCTTCATATTAATAAATATAAGCTTTGAGCAAATGTCTATCTTATGTGATGAACTAGATGTGAGCAAAACCATCAGAGCAGTCACACAAGTAGCTACATTTATATATTTTATTCAGAAGGTTTCATTGACCTGCATTTTCTGAGCAATGTGACTCTGTTGGCAGTGAAAATTATCTTCTTGGGAAACTTGAATATTAGCAAATGAACAAAAGCAATAAGTGATTTGTGATCTGCAATAATATGTGTCTGGGAGAAGAGCTCCCATTCAGCTAATGGACACACACTGAAAAATGAAGAGTGGACAAGTGTATGAATATATAAATCTACAACTACTCTGCAGTCCAGCAAACTCCAAACTCCAGTTGAGATTTCAGTGACCACAGCCACTTCACACTTCTGTCCTTGACCTAAAGTGTTAAGAAAACAAAAAACTCATTCATAAATCAGTTCTCTAGTAGGTTTTTAGCCAGACGAAAGAACGGATAATCTTTAGCTGAGTATTTCACAGCAGTGTGATTAATGGCAGAATGGAAACGCAAACATATATGATTTGCTGCTAGACATGACATTTGCTGATTATGAGAAAGCACTTAATGCATTAGGAGAAATTGATAGACAACATTTTCAAGTCAAAGCACATGAGAGAGCATAGTAAACTAAGATATATTAGCTAGAGATCTCCAGCATCCTTTACCTAGAGAAAAAAGGAGATAAGATATCATAATAAAAGCAAATGTATCGTAAGGAAAGCCTAATTACTATGTATAGTCATACCTCAAATGAGACTGAATTTGTAGAATAGTCATGTTAATGGAAAAAAATAATAATTTTTATTTTTAATAGCCAAAGCAGAACAATGAAAACTGATAAGCAAGGTGATTATTATTAATTATTCTGCACTGTTGTCTTTATTTACTGAGCACTTCTGACTGGTTGCAAAATTCTTTTGATAATCCAGACTCCTGGTTTTTTGTACACTTGTTTTCACTACCTTCAAATAAAGAAATTACGATGCTAATTGTTATAATAAAAATAGAATTATTATGGGTATTTAATATAAATTAAAATATGCATATAGACTTATGTTTATGGACTAAAATGTTCTCGATCTGTGCTCTGGTATGAAATATCTGCTATGCTTAATTGTCTCTGTTATGGGAACAATGTTTTTCATTGCAACAGTTGATAACATAAGAATTTCTACTTGCACTGTCTCATTAACTTGACCTGTACAGCACAAAGTAAAGCCTTTGCCTTCTTTTTCTGGTAAGCAGAAAATAACAGTGGATTTGAGGAGCCCAGCGACTTTTGAAATCATTTTCCTCATGTAAATACAGGGAGTTTAATACCAGAACTCAATTGCTCTCTACCTCACTGTGCCTTAGGGCTCCTGTACATTAATGCCAAAAACACATGCTGAAATTAGAATAGGCTTTGTTTTTGATAAGGGTTTAGTCAATGCAGCCTATTCTGTGGCTAGTTTTTAAGGGTTCAACAATACTCTCTCTCACTGATCTCTCCCTTAGGGGGAATTGTCTCTGGAAAGCATTCCCCTTTCCCAGCTACTTTCAGACCCAGAAGACTACAATACTCTTGGGGGCAGCTCTTTGCCCAGAGTCAAACAGCTGCCCCTTGTCCTGTTCAACAGACCATACTCAGGGTCCTGAAGCATGTGCAGCACTGACACTACCACTGTAGCACTCCATAGCACTCATGGAGGTTACGTCATCTTAATTCTGTGTATTGCTAAGGGATATCAGTGGGACAAGGGAGGAAGTGCTTTCAACAGTCACTTTCAGAACCAGTTGTGTAATTTATCATGGCAAATGGCATTTCCTGTTTTTGGTTTGAGGGAAACAGAAGAGGTATCATTGCCCTGTCTGTAGTACCTGATACTACTTATGGTATGTTCATGCTTAATAAAAATTGCAGTCTTTTTGGTTATTTGCTTTCTTTTCATGTAATGCCATAAGTAAAAGGAAAAAAAATCTATTGAAGATTAGCCAGCAGTTTATTTCTTGTTTTAAATGCATATAGTTACACATACATATATTAAATGATCATGCAAACCTTGAATTTTTAAGAGCATGGACTCTCTTGCTTCTATTTCTAGAAACAGGCATAAGCCTTTACAGCTATATCGTCTTCAAGCCCACACTGCTGAACTAGTTTTCATCAGGTGAAAGTGACACAGTCATTACACATTAAGCAAGATTTTGAAAAAAAAAAATATTTGCAGCATCCATGCATGTGCCCTGTGCAGTCAAGCAACAAGTCAGCTGCATTTTTGTGTATATCCACGACTAAATGATGGTAGAATTATAATTATATTTTTTGACAGCCTCCCATATGCACAAATATAGCCATAGAAAAGACACAGGTTTTCTTCCTATTTTCCTCACTCAAACAAAGTGAGAAATAAAAATCCTAACATAGAGGAATCCACAGAAAGGTTCTGGGGAGAGAGGAAAGTTGTTGGGGCTTTTGTTTGTTTGTTATCTATATAGAAACACATCTTTGCATGGTTAAAATCTCATTCTATTGGAATGGAGTGGAAATTAGCCAAAAGCAGTAGTCTCTCTGCTGCAGTATGAAATTCCTGTTTATTATTACAGCGGTTTACATTTGCTGTGTTACAAGCTTCTCTTTAATGGTTTTGGTGATGTATTGCAAAAGTCAGAGCATGCAGTCTTAGAGACCGGTTTCTGAGACCTCAACTGCCAAGAAACCAGACTTTGGCCCTTGATGCTTTCCCATATTTCCCAGTGTTCAGTATCCAGAAGCAACCTTTGTTCTAGTGGGAACAAGTGAGCTCTTTGTCTTTTTTTTTTTTATTTTTTGGAATGCCATTCCACCCCTATATATACCACGCTGTACCTGGGGACAAGAATATAGCAATTAGGCACAGCCCTCTTGGTTAAACTGTACTTTCTAAGCACACTGGAATGTAATCATTTTAAGAGCTCCTGAGTCAAGAGCCCTGGACACACCCTGCATTCCACCTTTGGGTGATGTGATTTATTTCCAAAGCCATGAACATGATCAGAGTTCAAGTCTATGACCTTGCCTCCCGTCTGGTGCTTTAAGCAATTTGTATTCCCCTAATGGCAGGAGCTATTCTGCTGTGATTCCAAGCCCAGGGTCTCTGGTGGGCTTTGCCACAGGGCTGCTTATATGTAAAAGTTGAGGTGTTTTTCTTGTCCTGGAAATACTCTAGCCATGCCTTTACTGTGACTAGGGATAACTGGGTCATTAACATTATTTGTATTTCTGTACTGTGTAATGCTAACTGTGTAGATAATTGATCTCCAAAACCATTTGAGTTGTTCTCATTCCATAATTCTTTACTGCTCAGCCCTACTAGCTGGAGTCCGGAAGCGAAATAGCCATGTTAACATGTTCTCAGCAGGGCTAATTAGTCTGGGCTCGGAGCCATGCTCATGCAGCTATCCTGCTTCCAGTTCTGGAGGCAACTCATTTCAGACGAGGTTTAACTTACTGCATATTACATGCATACATACTTCCTTTGTCACCATATTATTGCCTAGCTACAATGCCAACCATGGGTAAAAGTTATTTTTTTCCTTGATTTCTCAATGATAATGATTAAAAGCATTCTGAAAAAGTTACCCCTAGAACAACTTTGCTTTTCATTTGCCCTTTGAGCGTCTTTGCAGTGGTGAGTCTTTTGGCAGCCAACTCCTCTTGGACTTCCAAATTCGGTATTTGTATACGATATGCCATTTGAAAGTTTTCACATTACTTAGAAAAGCGGATGCTCATCATGTTGATTTCATTTTTAAGGGCTGATGTGTTGGAGATAGGCCAGTTCCCTATCATATTTGCTTCTAACTGTGATGGATTAAGAGGTACAACATCAGTCTTTGTCAGGTCTTTTGGTCCAACTTTCCTTATTGGCAAGAATGGAAGCATAAGTGTAGGAAGTGTTGTATATTTCTGTCCCTCATGAGTGTGTTTCAATCATATAATGAGGGGGGGAAATCATGATTTACAGATGAAGCAAAAATATGTAAGTTATGCTTATATATAAAGAGTTGTGACTTAATTTTACTGAGCCTTAGGGAAAATGAAAGAGGAATTGCAGTGTCAAGATGGAGCTCTAAAAACTGGATTATGGAAATGCAGCTGCATAACCTCTGAAGCAAACTCTGAAACACCCTAGTTGCCAGAGAGACTCATTGCAGAAGACACTGTCAGTAACCCACTGGCTCAGAAGTGGAAGCCTGCAGAGTTATTTGGAATGGAGTTCCTATGTCTAATCCAGAGACTCTGTGCTTCCAAGTGCATTGACTCAGATGTTCAAATATCTGTAAGAGTAGAAAATTTCTGATTTTGAAATTTTCTTGTGATAAAATTATCCTCCTGTCTCTTATTCCTGTCAGTATGTTTTAAATGAGAATGTCCCGTGGTTTACAGTTTTGCTGCAGAGTACATTGTTGTCAATGCAGATGTTTTGGGATTCTAAATTCTGAAGGAGTCTCTAAGCTGATGACCTACCGTTGTTTTTTGGTCTCATGCCCTTTCCAGGTCTCAACCTGTGGTTATCAGTGCTGGGGTAACACTGCCCGACACTAGTGACTTCAGACACTTGTACATATCCAAGCAACGAAACTAGTTATCAGGCATTCAGTTACTTCATTAAGGGCAGATTACCACTTTTTAGAGAAAGACTCATTCCATCTTCAACACAAATCACTCTCTGAAGTACTTATTTTCCACTGCCTATAAAGGGAGCTTTGCCCTACTGGGTCCTTGGAATGTGAAATTCAAAGCATTTTAATTTAAGAATGTGAAATTTTGAATGGCAAATTCAAGCATATTTGTTCAGAAAGAAACCAGTTTGTCCTAGTGCTGCATCTTACAGTGTTCCAGTCAGTTTCACAGTGCTCTCAATCTGTTCAAATTATATAAATTCTGATCTCCTGTTTGACATTAACTGAATGATCCATCAAGTCCCTTGACTTGCCTGTAGCTTCTTAATCAAGAATGCTCCCTTTCATAACCTGAAGGTTTTGTTCTCTGGGGCTTTTTTAATGTCCTTTATACGTATCTGTATCATATAATTTATATTATGTATGTATGAAAATTTAGAGGTAAAGGCAAGTCAAACACACTGGAATAAATATAAGCAATTTATTCTAAAAATTTCAGTAGATTTTCTTAAGGAATTCATAACAATTTATTAGTTCAACCACAGGCCTTTGCTAACTTCAGATTTCCACTGAAGTTGAAATGAATAGCCTAATGGTGTATTTAGTAGAGTACATATATTTTGTGGCAACCTGTGAAGAGTTCGGGGGAATATTCTTAATTCTAGCACATCTGCTGGAGATAATTTTAGCAGGATTGCTGAATGGCCTGTCATCTGTCCCAAACCACATGCTGTTGTCATCTCCTTGTCTTTGCCTGAGCCTGTTAGTTTCTGTCTTTTGTATGGGTGTTTTTTCATGGTGAGTTTAGTAACAGCCTAGAATTTTTCTTTGATGTGTAGTTAGATTTTCCATACTGCATCCTATCCAAAGATAATTTGGTAAAAACCTCTGGGTGCAATGCTTAAATACTTTCCAAAATAAAAATCAGCATTTTCCATAGTGAACCAAACAGTTATGCATGCTCAATGTGAGTACATTGTCATTCTCAATGAAATAAAAACAACCTCGATTGAGGAGCAGGAACTCAAAGCTAAACCACTATTTCTCTCACTCACAATTTAGACAGAAGGCTATTCCATGGTAGATGTGGCCAATAGTCTTGCCATTTTTGCTGTCGTTCTGATAAAGCCCCTCTTTCCCATTGAATTAGTGCTAGAAATGTGTGAATGCCCAGAGTGGCATCCTTACCTTTAGGTCTCATGTCCAGTTTGACACGGGCTCATCTTGCCATATGGTCAGCTACCTGAGCTTCATTCTGGTTTCATGCCGAAGAATTCCTTGGCTTCGTCCTGCTGGGCTCTTACTCATTTCAGCTGAGGAAGCCAAAACCAGGCTTGACGCTAGCCATGGCACCCCTGCATGCTGGTGACTACAGACACATGTGCCCGTGCCTAATCCTACTGTCCAGATAGGCAAAGGCATCAGTTGAAACAAATGATCAGTTTTTCTGCTTGGGTTTGTTTTGTTGTTTGTTTTGTTTTGTTCATCGTTAGATCTATATTTGACCCTGGTTGTGCAATCAACTTTGGACGTGCACAGAGCTCAATGAATGTTATGATCCACAGCCCATAATCTTATTTTGTAGAAGATACTATTTATCCTGTCCATTTTTTTTGTAACAAGCAGTGTGGTTTACAGTGAGGAAATGAAGCCAACTGGTACAGAGTAGTGACAGGTTATGACACCAGCAAATACGCTGCACTGCTAGTCTTAGTGCCTGGCACAGTGGCTCTGTCTCAGGACAGGGAAAATAAGCAGAGAGCCAGGACAAGCTGTGAATTATGTTCTGGAGTGTGATGGATGATGATTTCAGAAGAGAAAAGTCCCAGGGACCAAGAGGCAATCTGGGGTTTTGCACAACTGTGCTCTAGACTATGAGTTCTCTGTTTAAATTTGTGATGGTGTCAAGTTTTCAAGAAAAATGTGAAAAACTATTGTAAAAGGTTTCTCTGAAAACAGATTTGCCTAGAGGAATGCTCAATGTCCAAGCCACACAAAGCTAGGGGAACTTGTGATTATAATTTTGGAGGGATAAAGGGTGTGCAGCCTGCACTTTCATAGTGTGAGGAGCACTGATTGACACAAGGCTGATGCACCACCCTGGAAATCAGGAGGGCTGAGTTTATTCAAGGCTTTCTTGTGGAGGTGATGTCCAACTCTGTGCAGTTTCCGTCAGGGGTCTCTCTGTGTTTGTACCTTTAGCTCTGTTTGGTTATGCGCAAATGCTACCACAGTGGTAGAGATCTGAAAAAACAGTCTGTAGGCCAGGGAATTGCATCATTCTGCCAAGCAAGTCTTCACAGGGCATGTTGCTGTGAATGTGGAAGTGGTACATGAGGCTGAGTCCCTCTCAGATCCTCATCTTTGGATCAACTAGTTCAAGCAGCAGAAGTATTACACTTTAGCAGTCTGAAGTGTCTGGAGGGGTTGAAAGCAGTACGTAATCTTATAATGAGATGTTTTCCCCAGAAAGGTTCCGTAATCTCATAGAAACAGCAGAATTACTAAACAGAGTCACCATCTGGTTGTGAAATGGGGGCTGCTGACACAGAGGAAAACTCTTTCCCAAGTTTACTCCATGTATCCATAGCAGAGCAGTCCAAGATCTAAAGTCTCACGTGCCTACTTTCTCTTGTTTATATTACAAGTGTACTTTTATTCTCTCTCAAGTCATGCTTCATGTGTTGCTTGATGTTTTTGGATGTAACTCATAGCCTGCTGAAATCATGAGAGGAATCTTTCATCTGACATCAGTATGGTTTGGAGAAGAAATTTTGAACCTGAATTCCTGAAGGAGGAAATTTAACTTTCCCATGTTAGGTCAGCACCTTCAGAGTCAGGTGAGGCTAACATAGTAAAGTAAAGTGAAATAATTATAAAAGAACTATGAATTTGAAGACAGAAGTTGAAAGAAAACTGTAGGTTGTTTCTCCATTTATAAAGTCAGCTAGAAGATTTTTTTTTTCCCCCATAATGTAAGGCTTTGCTGCAGGGGATGCCATTTGTTTCTGGTGGCTTTGTAATGTAGCTAGGCTTCAATAAGAGAAAGGCTCCAGGGCCTCTTGCAGTTTCAGCACTTTCCCGTCCCTGTTCTTTAGCATTTCCTTTTATTCAGGCCAGGAATTCTCTTTGGATGGTCCTTCTGCACATCTTGCCGCTGGCTGTAATTAATAACCTGCTTCTAGAAATTCCACTCATTGTCTTTTTTTCTTTTTTTTTTTCTTCTTTTTTTTTTTTTTTCTTTTAGAGGCTGTTCAGGATAATTACTGTCTTTAAAGTTTTATGAATCACAGTGTTTGACATCTTTGATGCAGACTGATTTTTCAGATAACTGCACTTTTTGTTCTGATGTTCAATTTGTCACTGTTACTTACAAACAAATAAGAAATTTAAACCCCCAGAGGTGCAGATGTTCTTTAGCTTCATTGCCATCTGTTTTCCTGCCTACTGGATTCCAAGACTAACATTTTTGCATTTTAATGAAGCTACATTTATATAATGTATATAAGATACAACGGAATAGAATATAGATACAACAGAAAGTCTTTAGTAAGTTGATTTGATCATAGAGCAATATTTTTTTCTGATGGCTTTTATTTTCATGATAAACTTACCTTTAACTAGAAGGTTTGAAAAACTTGTTTTGCTCAATTGTGCATAAATTGAAGTCAGAAAACTGAGATTTCCATGGAAGTCTCCCAAAAGAGATGTATGATATGACCTTAATTTACTTCACAAATTTTACATTGTGTCATTTAAACAGCATTCTTCCTGGATGTCAGAAAGCCATACACTTACCCAATGCTCACTGCAGTTGTACATCAGATACTTAACTTTTAATGTAGTTTGGTAGAAACCTGGTTTCTTAGTCCAACAAATTGTTTTTTACAACCAGCTCATTGAAGAGGGTTGAAATTTTAGGATTTCTGTAGAATAAGTCTGACTGATTTGTTGAAGTCATATTGGATTACTTCCCCATTTATCTAGTTAATTTCTGTGTTTAAATCTTTGTGATATATTGGGGTAATATTTCTTCAACAGGCGACAGATTGAATGGTTCCCCTTCTAGTTGGCAATTATCTAAATTTCTAACTCAGGCAAACACAAGAAACCAAGATTTTATAGGCACTTCTCTCTGTTAAAAAGAAAGTATTTCAGGCAGAAGTGTTGGTATTTGTTGCAGCTTGTGAGAGTACAAAGCAGTAAGTGCTAATTAAAGCTTTATTTATATTCAAAATGAAATTTGCAGTCCTAAGTGCCTTCATCTGTCCGGTAAGAAAGTTTATAGTAAACATTGCTAATCAGTGTGCTTAGAAGTGATGTTTTGAGAGATAAGATTTTGGATACATGAGGCTGCTTGCCTCTTACAAGGAGATTAGCCATATTTTTGTAATGAAAGGCTTGCTCATGCTGCCTTACCCTTCTCTCAGCATTTAAATTTATCTTGTCTTCTTGTCTCATCTCCCTGAAATATTTAGAGTTTTTTGTCTTTAGACTCTATCTCTTGTCAAAAATCATTCCAATACATCCAGTTTATCACTTAAAAACAAGGCAAACCCTCAGTCTCAAAAATATTTTGGGCCAGTATGTCTTTGTGCAGCCTCTCAGAGGTCAATAATCATGAACTACACTGGTCCAAGGAATCTACATGAAATTGGGCAGATAGGATGCAAAGTGAATGAGTTCATGCCAGTGTAGTCTGAAGAAAAGGAGAACAAGCACAAGTTCTCTAGCACCTGAAGCCTCAAGACAGGTCAAAGACTGACCTAAAATAGTGTAAGAAAAAACCTATACTCTATGTAGGTTTTTAACCATCTTGATCTGAGCTGAGCTAATTCTATATGTAAGTAAAATCATCATGGCCTTTGTCAGTTCCTGCACTTTCTCAGTCAGTGAATCCTGGGCATATAGTAGGAAAGGAAAGACACTATATTAATCAGAGATGACATAAAGAATTGAAGGGTTCTATATAGTAACTAATCAAAAAAAT
>JAOXXN010000265.1:6863564-6898469 GCA_026770055.1 Myrmophylax atrothorax
TGTCATCTACTCCACACAAGATCATAAATCTCTAAGTACCTCATTTTTAAAATACTTCTGGGCATCTTGGAACTTTACACCAGTCCTCAGTATTGAATCTTAACCCCTCAGGATGCAGCCTTTGCATTTCTTTATAAACTCTACAAATTCAGTTCAATGTGTTGGGTGTGTTGGAGGTCCCCATTTAATACAGAAGATAGGTTGAAGATTTCTGCTTTTTGCTTGATGAATCAGTGATAAGGGAACATATTTACAGCCTGGAAGACTTTACGCTTTCTGTTTTTGGCTAAGCTGAGGAGTAATTAACCTATGAAAACACAAACACCTTCAAGAGGAAGGAGAGAGGGGTTTCTAGGATGTGTGACACCTCACCTAGGAGGGAAGCACAGCCTAAGACATCCAATTCCCTGATAAGGGAGAGATTTAAGAAATATTTCACTCTTTAATGTTTCACACTGGATACTTCAAATGCTCACATGAGTGACTTGCTAACATGGTACTTTATACTCCTTGTGAAATGCATAAAAATTCCCAGCCTGGACATTGTATAATGCACCAAGCCGATGCCCTGTTGCGTATCTAGCCTATGGATGCTTGAATCTTAGTCTTAAGTGGGTCTAAATATCTGTATGACAAGACACTTTAAAACTGGGATTTTCAGCACACTTTAAATAGAAACCCTTTTGAAGCTCTCAGGGAACAGCATACTCTTAAAATTGTCAGTAGACTTCAGCACTGCTGGACTACAGATGCATCATTAATGAAAAGGATATGGTTTTACATTCCCAAATAATTGTCACAATTTTAATAGGTGTTAGATCCAGCAGCGCTTATGGAGTTCACTGGGTGGTGTGAAGCACTATGCAGTTTGGCAAATTGGAGGTTTATTTAGGAGCCCAACTTCTGGCACCACTTTTTGAAAATCTTGGCCACATTTCCAACATAATGTTAACACTGTCACACCATGTATCTCAGTATTGTATGAGATCTACACATCCAGCACTCTGCTAAGCTGCAAATTTATTAAGACAAGCAAAAAATGGAGAAAACCTTACATCTGTGTGGTGTTGTTAATTTAGAGTGCATTTGCTTTTATTTGAGAAAAATTTGCCTTAACTTACCACCTCGTGACTACATTTGGCTAGAAATAACAGGTGAGGGAGTAAAAGGCATCTCTGTAGATAACCTGGGATCAAGACTTAATCCAAAGTGATTACTGTCAATTCAAGCTCACACAGAAGGCATTTCAAAAACTTTAACTATTGATTTGATTCTTTAAAGTTTTGTGCCAGAGTTTGTACAGCAGTTGAATAGAGATGCTCTTAGCACCTCCAGCTCTGCTTCTCTCGGGTTTTGTCTTTTATTGGTTTGTTTATTTTTCATTTCTTTTCATGTATTTTTATATTAAGTTATCATTCATGGCAGCAAAGGTCTGAGCAACCTCAGAAGAATAAATTGTATGGTGAATAAGTTTCTTGCAAAATTCTTATCTAGCAGTACTAATTTGACTATTTGAATGTGATTAATTTTGCTTGATGTCAGCTAATGAGAAGAAAAGCATCAAATCTGAGCTGGTTGTTTAGAATTCTCTATCAGAAAGAGAAAGATAGGCACCCCCTCTGTGCAGGTCACACGCAGCCAAGATAAAAATCTAGGTCAGAAGACGTGAATCCCACCCTATCACAAAAGCAGGATATGCTGAGAGAGCACAGTGGGGGTACCACAGAACTTTTATGGAGCCATATTCTTTTCCAGTCCATGTGAAACAGCTCCACCAACCTACTCTTGTGACATTTGAGATAAAAGCCAGTCTCTTATTGTCTCCATTTGGGACATGTCACATATCAGACATAGCATCTGGTGCTGATGATGGGAATAAATGTCCTCTATGAACTGGGCAGAGAACACCAGTATCATTATCATGAGACCTGCAACAGGATGTGAACTCACATTTTCAGAGATGAAAGGTTGCTTCACTCACCCACTTGATCATGCAGCCCTTACCATCCTACATCCTATTGATAGCTAGGAGAGGAAGCACAAGCCTACAGGAATTGTTATGCAGTGATGGGTGGATGCAGCTTTAGACAACTGCGTGAGGACTTTGCCAAAGGGTGACCAAAATTAATTTCTCATTCCCCTGTTCCATCCATCATGCCACAGTGAGTGATGCCTCTGGAAATAACTCCCCCAGCCAAGCATAACAATGTCACACCTTCCCAGCTGTTCTTGGTGGTCATGCGGTCTGAGGATAGGATCCAAACCCACTGAAATAATTGGAAAAAGCCTTGTTAACTCAAGTGGATCGCTGGATCAGACCCTTAGTCCTTGTTTCTACTAAATTAACTGTGCAAACTGGCTAAAGGTTTCCTGGTATCATGCATAGTAGGATTTGGCCCTTTGGGATTACTGTAGCAGCTCTATAATTCCCTATTGGGCATTTTACCCTAGTGGTTTCTAGTGAGTGATATCATTGCTCTCATCTTCCTCTGTTGATGCATTTTTGTCAAAAATCTAGGAGATCTTTAAGACCCACGGGGTTCCTTCCATTTTTTCACATAGAAATGGACTGCTGGGATCAAGTTGTGAATAGGTGAACAATCAGCAGGTTTCTAGAAGATGCAGACAGTAACTCAGAGTAGTGAGTGAGAACATGAACCACAGAAAATGGACATACAAGAGAAAATCAACCTCTAGTACACAGTGAGGAGGGAGACAGTTCCTGCATGGTTGGGGGATTGAAGAAGTGTATTTGTTTCTCCTCATATATAGAATAAATTAATGCAAAACTTTGACCCAAAGACAATTGAAGTTGTCATGCATGTTTATTCATTCCAACAATTTTTTGTTCAACACCCATAAAAGTAAACACCCTTTTGAAATCAGTAGGCTTTTTGAGGTCTGATTGTGGTATAAGCAACAAAGACTTGGACCTGGGTTGTTCTTAAAGTGGGATGAAAATGTTAATTCGAGTTACTGCTTGTGTGGAAACTGCACAAGTGATTCGGTTTCTGTGTAGTTATTGTGCTGTCTAAAACATTTATCCTGTATTATAGTTTATTTTTTTGTCCCAAAGTCATATTTCTTTGTGAAATTATTCAGCAGATATTGTTATCTTCAAAATCCAAGCTGCCTACAACCCACCTCAAAGATGTAACTTTGCAAAGACCTTAATTTGTGAAAGCACAGTTGAAAACAGAATGTGGGAGATCATACCCGGAGAGCCAGAGGGTGAAGTTCTTACAGGACTGTTCATGTAAACTCCTTAGGGATACCTCATTGCAATATGTGTTTCCAATGGAACTGTTTTGTTTTGGTTTTTTTTCAACAGGATTTTTCTTCTTTCTTACTTTTGAGCAGTTATCACAGAACAATACAACCCTTTTTTTTTCTTTACTTGTCAGTTCTTTCACATCCATACATGAAATTCTATAGTGAATCAAAACCACTGAATGTGTGATGGAATTTATCTTAATTCAAATTGGCACAGATTTGCTGTTCACGGGGAAATTGTCAAAATCCATTAGGTGATTCAGGGGCCCAAGACCTTTCCTCCATAAACAATTTCAGATCCTTTATGAAGATGGGGATGCACAGCCTTAACTCTTACAGACTGAAACAACACTAAGCAAGTGGGCACTTGCACAGAGTCTGTTAGGTCTCTAGATAGTCATAAAATTTAGTCCAAGCAAGGAATGTAAATAGGTTATAGGCTATTAAATCACTCAAGCTACAACTCTGTTAAGTAAAAGCAGAGGTCAGGTTCAAGTGCAAACCCACAGTCACTGTGCTGTTGAATGCTGATGATGCTCCAAATGGCACCCCCACTGTGGCAGTGCTGTGGCAGACCAGGCACTGACCCCAACAAACATTTCAAATGTGGCCATAGATGGGGATGTAAAACATGAGCTGATCTGTGCTTTACTGGCTATTTGGTTTCTGAACATACAGGTAATCTCTGATACTTCTGAGAACATTCTTCTCAGTCAGAATTTTGTGTTTAGTTTTTACTGCCTTTGCTTTTAGGGTATTTATACAGGGGCATATTCACATAGAACTGTGTATGAGGAGAATCATTTTACATGGTATTAGATGTATTTACTTCATGAAGAATTCATCCTCACTAATGTGTAAGTCATACCTGAATGTGCAGAGCAGGAGCTACATTTCCTTTATGGCCAGCACTATCACAGCATGAGCTCTGTGCATCCCTCAGCCCAGGGAGAGTGCAGGCAGTGGAAACCCAGGAGAGACACAGATCCTGGCTGCTATTGAGCCCACAGGGACGGATTCACTGCTGGAGGCTGATGTTGTATAGCTGTGAGAAGGGAGTTTACCAGCAATGGAAGAAGGACAAGCTCAACCTTTGGCACTGTGTGTGTTGTTCCTAAGGCAAATGTTTTGGATAGTGCCAAACCTTATATAGTGGAACAAATCCTAACTACAAGCCCTTAGATGTCACTGTAGATTGAACACATGTCAAATTGGAAAGCTGGGAATATGAAGTAAAGTCTTCTCTGTTGAAATTGCCATAAAGGAGGACGGTATAGCTACTTCAAAACAAATCTTAACTTTCTCCTGACAGACTTCAAAGACGTTACTTGATCGCATCTCTTTTGTCACAGTCTGTGTTAGGGCTCCACCTGGCAGGAAGCACAGACATTGCTTAGTTAAAAATAGCATTAAAAAAGAAGCAATCAGTTTATATGTAAAAGGGTGTCACCATCTGGAATAGTGTCTTCACTTCATCTTATCCAGGATTTCTAGTTCCCCATTAACACATCTAGATGCCTCCAGATTAAAAATGGAAGTTTTATCAGACTTGGATTAGAAACTAAGTGTAAAACAAGGGATAGACAAGAGATGAAAACTGCCATGGGAAGAAAAGCAGAGATGACTCACCTTGGAAATACGTTGTTGGACTCACCCTGAAAGGCACAGAAGGGGAAAAAAAAGATGGAATTTGAAGAGTTAGGTTTGTGAGTGGTTTTCAGGCAAGATGTGTGAGATCCAACTTACTTTGTGTAAACCAAAGAATAGCTGAAGTGGATAGTCTGTCAGTATAGGTCTAAGAGAAGTGGGAATCAACCTCTGCACTAACTCAATGACACTGGTTAAGTGTCTGAAGGAGTAAATGCTGCAGCAGATTTTCTGGACCAGAAAAGGATGAGACTGCTGTTCAAAGCTAGAGAAAAGGGTCTTGCAGCAGCTGAGCCATGGGCCTGGGTCAAGAGTGTCAGTTATGAGGATAAGTAAGGAAAGTCACTTTTGAGAAATAAGGGCTATGGGGATCATCTGGCACCTGGAGAATCTCTCTTTTTCAGAAAAAAATAAGCACAGGACGTAAGAGGTGCAGTTCATTGAGAAGTTATGGTTTCTGATTTCTGGCCATATAGAGGGAAAAGATAGATGTGGGTGTTTCAGTCTGGAAAAATGAACACAGTTAAAGCATTTACTAGGGGCCTCCTATCACAGGATCCAGCATCAGGACATGCCTGGGAGGATCTTGCCCAATTCTGACTCACTTCGTCACCAAGGCAGAAACTCGACCACGGAAGAGGAGCAGAAATTTTAAAAGCAAAAAACCCTTGAGATGCTGCGCTTCAAATACTTGAGCTCTTCTCACAGCAGCCACAGGAGGGCACCCCAGTTTTGCTGTTGGCTGCCCCTTGCACTGGTACTTGCACTGCTTCCTCTGGCGTGTAGCAAGTTTTAACTGCGTGCTACTACTTGTGCCTTGAAATGAGAGCTAGAGAGCATGACAGGTCTCCTTCCCTCCAGTCTCAGTTTCCTTGTCTTTGTAAAATACCCAGCATGATATTTTGTTCTGCGGCAGGGAATGAGAAGGTGGAATTCATTGCAGATATACTGAGCCCATTGTGAGAATTTCTCTAGTTTTAAAGCAGTGCCTCCAAAAACTGAAATACTGGTGACCAACTGATGTTTCAGTGTAAGAAAAATCACTGAGCAATCTGAATTCTTACTAGCTTCTCAAAGATTCTCGTGGAAATCTCAATTTCTTCTTTTACTTCTTTCCTAAAATTCCTCTTATCTTCTTGTTCTCTCTCTTTCATTCAGTGCCCTAGCAAAACCTATGATCCACTCATCAAGTCTACCAGAGACTTCCCTGATGAAGTTATTAGCTTTATTAAGCGCCATCCACTGATGTACAAATCGGTTTACCCGGTGACGGGAGCACCAGTGTTCACTCAGATCAACGTGGACTACCGTCTGACTCAGATTGTGGTGGATCACGTCATGGCAGAGGACGGGCAATATGATGTTATTTTCCTCGGAACAGGTATGAGAGAAAACTTCCACCATCAATCTGCACAAACCACATTCTTTTAGAATGCTTTTAGCCCAGCACATCCTGCACAAACCTGTTGATTAACATCTTTTTTTCTGTGCATGCGGCTTCAGGAAGCCTTTAGGCACTTCTGATTCTGTTCCAGGTCTTCATGCAAATACAAGGACTAGATTAATTTGTCAGATCATGAGATTACTACAGTTGGGATTTGTGTACCTTCTGGTAGCCAGGTGATAAACCAGTTAAGGGTCAGAGTACCTGGAGTTTCTTATCCTCCAAGTACCATTCAGTACCAATCATTACATTACATTGTGGTCTGGCTCCAAGTCCTGCTGGAAGCACATCAATAAACAATTAAAAAAAAAATCAACCTTAATACCTTCAAGGAGTACTTCCTATTATCACTAGAGACATGATGCTTCAGCATTATGTCACATGCGACAATGAACAGTTAAGAAACCTTTCAATTAAGCAATTCCACTCAACTAGTTCAAAAGATAAATCAGCAACATGATAGCTCCAAATATGACAACCAGGATTGAACAAAGAGAGGTTAAACTACTCTTGTCAAGGGATAAAACTGCTTTGCAGTTTTTCTAATGATAATTATGTCTATTTACATTTTTATAATAGATCCATGCCTTAAGGAAAAGGTCAAGTTTTACTATAGTAATTAAATTTAGAATCACTGGATGAATCACCCAACAACAAGGTATGCTAAGAAATGATGACATACCAATTCTTAACAGTTCTGAATTAATAATCTTGCACCTTACTATACCAGATTTTTTGGGGTTTAATAATAATTTGACATTCTCTCGCTCTCATTCTAAATGGGTCTTATAAAGTACTTTTCACTGGCAGATCTGAGTGCTTTAGTAAGGAGGTCATTGCCATTATCCCCATCTCACAGAAGGTGCAACTAAGGTTCTTGGAGGTGACAAGGTTTATCCAAGTGCAGTTGATGAACTCCTGCCATGAGCTGCAGGGAAATTAAGATTTCAGTTTGAATCCTACCGCAGTGTTGTTGGATTGCAGGGCATTTTGTCTGCCCCGTACCAGATTTTGTCATATAGCACAGTTTGATATGTATGGATATTCTGAAGTAATTTGGGGAAAGGAGTGAATTGTCGCAGAGCATCATCTCTTTTAAAGTGTGAAATGTCTCAGCCTTCAAGAGTTTCCCAGCTGCACTATCAAACACACAGTCCCATAGATAGCCTCTCTCTTGGACTGTGTATGTTTTTCAGCAAAATGCTTTTCACAACACTTGCCTTCCAAAAAAACACAGTGTGAGAGTCCCTCTATGACCCCCAGAAGTCAGAGCAGTGGTGTCAGAGAGAAAAGCACAGTTTCATAAAAAAAAAGAACTTTAAAGAGCTGTTTTCTCCCCTTTTTATTGAGAAGGCTGGGAATGAGCTTTATCCATGATGATGTAAAATCCTTGTTGCTTCCTGAAAGCAGTATTTAACACAGTCAACAAAGAAGGAAAGAGAACCCATTCCCGCACTGTGTGATGCCTAGGATTTGGGAGCGCTCACTACAACTTACTTTTCTTCTGATAAAAGTAAAAAAAGTAAAAGAAAACAGGGCAAAAGTAATTTGAAATTTAGCTGTCTGAAAAATGAGCTCACTTGTAAAAATGCACGAAATACTGTTTTAGTGGCTCTAGAGGTTGCTTTCAAATGTTTGCTGTCCTCCATTATAAAGTTTTTTATAGGAATAAAGTTATATTTAGAGACCAGCATCTTGAATACTCCCAGGTTAACTTCTCTGGCCCAGCACTGATAGTAACTCTTCAAGTGTAAATAGTCAGATTTAGAGGTGTCAAGGCCGGCAAGTACCGTGCAATCACTAGATGGCAGTCCATAATATGCAAACATTTACTTTTCTGTAGTGCCTTCCTTAAAAGTGAGTTTTCTTTTCCAGAAGTAGATAGTTTTGTTCTATTTTGTCCTCTAAATTCATCAAGGAAAAGAATTAACTCAAAGATAAAATTTCAGATCTTATATGGAGAGGCTGAGTATGGATATAAAAATAACCCAGGAGGTTTCGAGCAGCAGCATGTCAGTAGTTTATTATATGTTTGAGTGTACACAGCCAACTTGGACATATAGTCTTTGCCAATTATGTCAAAAAAACCCTGATAAAAGCTTTTATATATAAGGCAAAGTGAAATAATTTTGGCTTTGATTAGTAATAAAATCTTCAGTAATTTGGGAAAACAAGAGTGAAAATCTCATTCTTTCCATTATAGTGTATGAATTTTTGTCATTTCAATACCATTCATAGTGCTTAGAACTAAGTTACATTGTATCATTTCCACATCCCAGCACCCAGCCCACTTCCTCTGAGCATTTTTTGAGTTCTTGTTACAGCCGCTTGAGGTTCACTAATGTGTAATGAAATGAGCAGAAGAACTCCAAAGAAGTAATTTCTGTGATGATTAAGATTTTTATGCTGCATGGAGATTTCTGTCAAATATTTCCTTAAACAAAAAGATAAATGAGAAAAAGTGCATTGCTTAACTCCTATACTGGAAGCAAATTAATTCTGTAAAAAGGAAGAAAATAATTTTTTGCCAATTTAGTTCCCTGCGTTGGCTCCCTTTGGTCAGATGGGCCCCAATTGTGGCTCAAGAAAATGTGCATAAGCTGCTAGCTGGCAGCATGGATGTGTTTGCCTGTGTCTGTCTGTGTGTTTGTATAGCAGGAGCATTAGACCATCCCTGCCAGGAGCAGCCTACAATTGTGTTGGCTCAGCCATACAGTAAACCCATAAATGTACTGTATAGAGCTCTGTAGGCAGCAATAGATACAATAGAGATAGATGTTGTTTGAAAGCTTGAAATCCTTGATTGATTAGTTTTATCCACAGGGCACAAAATAGAGTGGCCCATATGTATTGAAACATGACTGTGGGTTTTACATGATGAACATTTGTTTCAGATGTAGGCACAGTCCTGAAAGTTGTGAGTATCACAAAGGAGAAGTGGACTAAAGAGGAGGTGGTCCTGGAAGAGCTGCAGATATTCAAGGTAAGCATAAATAGCCACAACATCAATTAAATATTATTCAGGGGAGTTTATGGCCCAAACTAGCATTGTCTATCTGGTTATTTGTTTACTGGAACTAGTTCAAGTTTCCAGAGGGACACTATGTAAATTTTTAAATGCCTAGGCAAGTCAATTGAAAAATGTCCAAAACCAAACAGACCGTGATTTTTCAAAAGTACAGAAAGTCTTGTTTATTCTGCTTTGTTCTAGTTTGAAATCTTATTATGAACTCAAATTTTTTTATTAGTATTATTTTATTTTATTTTTGATGTAAAATTTTCTATGGCCCATAGCGATATGGAAATATTCTAGGTGTAATTATATTTTTTTAAACAGACAAACAAAATTTCAGGGGGGCAGAGAAATTCTTTAAAATAGCAACATTAGGAATTGAAAATATAAGGGAAACAAAGCAAAGTTAGTTTTGATTATCAATGTGCTTTAATGTATTGGTGAAGGCTAGTTCAGTATTTTTGACCATTTTGATTTGGTTATTCTGTAACTGGAGCCCAGCTAACACCAGTGATTTCTTGCTCGAGATTCTTTCTGTTGCACGGGCACAATTTCTGATTAACTTCAGTGCTGGTGAGGGAGGTGATGTCAACGTATCATTACATTGGGAAAATGGAGACCTTTGTCTTCCCTACTGATTTGCTTTTCAATTTATTAGTTTCTTCTTCATTATTGTCATGTTATATTTCTCTGCTTCAGTTTTCACCTTGCTTTTCCATCAAAACTTGTCTGCATACATGGAATTTTGATTACTTTCTCACATCATCTCACCTATATGCTATACATGGTCTTACCCCAAATTTTTGTCCATGCTGAATAAATGAATTTGAGGCTTAGAGACTTTTCCACCTGTAAGGACATAATTATTAACAATTATTTCAGAGTTCATTTCTCCATCTGCCTTTTGATATGGCGTGTGTGTGATGAAACTTTGGCTTCAAGGATCTCTATGTCTTCTTCCCACTGTTCTGGACACCAATTATAAATATCACTCAGAAAATACCAAGATTACTCATTGGCCTGCCAAATAATGAGCAGTTCCAGTTTGTGCACCAATTTGCTGCATTCTTAAAACATAACGTCAAGGGAAAATATGCCATATCATATTTAAAAAAAAACAGGGTTTTTTTTCTACTCAGCAGACATTCCTTCACATTTTTATTGGTAACATTTATAACTGTTACCTCTGTGGTTTTGAATCCAGAGAACTGAAGGGAGTTAATAGCTGAAAAAAACATGCCTTATTTCCTCAAACTTCATTATATTAAACAATAGGCTTAGATTAATCATCTTCTGTTGGGTGATAGATAATACCCTGAGCTTTGGCTGTTCTTACATCAGTTACTGGCAAAAATTTCACTGTCTTTTATAGCAGTGAAATATATTCTGTAGCAGAGGATCTACTTTTATATCCCTTAAATGGCATCTAAGCCTATCAATTAGTGCTTGATAAGACCTAAAGTTGTAGTGAAGGCTCATTGTCCCGAGTGGGGTAGATAGCAAACTAAAAATTAAAGCCATGTCCCTCCTTGCAGCAGGGGAAATTTATGTGACTTCTTTTTCAAGGCATGAATTTCATGGTTTTCTCCTTTTTTTTCCCCTTCCATATTTCTTTGAACCAAGCAAATGAATCTGTAATTTTGTTTGCCTTTTGTATATTAAGTTCTGCTTTCTTTTTCACTCTCTTTTTCAGAAGAGGGAATTTTTAAACTAATACACCTTACTAATTTATTTTTCAGCATCCTTCATTTATCTCAACCATGGAGATTTCTCAGAAGCAGGTAACCACAAGCTCGTTTACTTACTGGAGAATATGTGGTACACTGAACACTTACTTCCATGTGACACCTGTTACTGGCTGGGCTTTCCATGGATGGCTCTTAACACGTATCTGGAAGGACGCAGATGTGTTTGAACTTGTTTGCCTGCCTAATTCATGTTTGCTTACAACAAATAGTAATTTGTATACCCAAGCTGGTAATTATTCAGGGAAACAAGTCTTTAGTCATATGGTAGTGGGATTTAGTGAGTGAGGTCAATGCACATTGTTTTTCTGGCCTCTAGAAATACTTGTCTCTTTACAATCTAGTAATAAAGTATTATTACTATTATTGTTTTTATTTTTATTAGTAGTCAAGAAAGATCAGGGCCTCGTGCTAAAAGCTGTGTGCACACAACCAGTCCCCCTTCTCTAAAACTGCAGCCTAAATCTGGGTGGTCCAACCCTAGCAGCACATGGGCCAGTCCCAGTAGGGTATCTCCTGATGGGAAATGGTTTTATGGCAGCTCCAAGCTCTGTGACAGCTACGTGCGTGTTCAGGAGGCAGTGGGACACCAGAGCCACCCCTCCCTGCCCCGCAGAAGTGGCCAGAGCAGCTCTGGCACAACACGCCTCTCTCTCACGGGAAGAGGTATTTTGCCTTTCAGGCACGCACAGCACAGCTGGGTCCCATCTTCCCTGAAAAAAGGTGGCAGGCCAGCTGGAGGTATTGCATGAGCCAGCTCCAGCTTGGACCACCCTTGTCTCAACTGGCAATCCACTCGCACTTTGGGAAGAGGGGAGTAACATTATCCCCATCCTACCTAAGCATCTGAAGCAGAAGATGAGGGTTTATTCACACAGAGTCACTCCTGGTTCCCATATTCTTAACACTATGGCTATCCAGCCTCTTGTTTTTCAATGAGTTATTAAGCCATTCTTTCCATAGTTTGCTTCTGATTTTTTATTACAGTACAAATCTAAAGGTGTAAAGGTGTTGAGTGCTGGTGTCTTTCCAGGACTGGAGTCACCTTTCCTCTCTGCTGTGTTGTCAGGGGTGGATGGGGACTGGCCAATTCACACTGAGCCCTGAGAAACATTTTACAGTAAGGGGGAATTATCCCTTGTTTTGTAAAATCTGGGAGAAGGTTGAAAGTCTGCAACTGTGGCACTGAAGAAGGGAACTTTTAAGCAGGCTACTTGGAGAACACTTCTAATTAATTCGCTTTGCCTGATTTGCAGCAACAATTGTACATTGGTTCCAGGGATGGATTGGTTCAGCTCTCTCTGCACAGATGTCACACGTATGGGAAGGCTTGTGCAGACTGCTGCCTTGCCAGAGACCCATACTGTGCCTGGGATGGAAACTCTTGTTCCAGATACGCCCCCACTTCTAAAAGGTAAGAAAAAAACCCAACATGCTGTAAAAGATCCTGCTGCTTGCAAGAATTTTAGATGTTCCAATTCATAACTTGTTGCCTTTTTTACTTAGCATGTCATTTGCCTTAAAATGTGATCATACTCTGGCCATGTTTCACATTTCTGCTTGAAGAGCTGTGAAGACAACATAGCTTTGTTTAAGTGTCTGTGACAGTTACTTGGCTACTGCAGCTAACATCATAAATCCATCACTTTCCTTTTTTTATGCTGAATGCTTTAAGGCACGAGATGCTCAGATGGAGGTCCAAGTTGTGGCTAACTCTGCCCGAGAGGCAAGGGCCTCTCTTAAGCTTCTGACGTTTTCATAGGGCACCACCATAGTTAGATTTGCCTTTTGTGACTGGACTTGCCTATCCCATATCGACCTTTTTAGCCACCAGCACGCTTGCAGCAAGTGTGAGTGAAGCCCTTCCTACATCTTAGTTTGCAAAGTGTAGCCATGACCATAGTTAGAAGGCAGAGTTCAACACAGTATCCCAGAGTGGTCAATAATAAAACACACTGAATTCCCTAACCTAACTGAACAATTATATTTGTGGTCTAGCCATGAGAGGGAGACAGAGATTCAAGCACCGTGGTTTGGCCACATTTGGAACAGCCTTTCCACAGTGAAAGAAGCTTCATCTGAGTTTTCTGTTATCCCCAGCTAGGACAGCACCATTGATCTGGACAGAGGGAGAGCAGACTGCAGCAATGCAGTGCCTAAGTTGCTGGATGTGTCTCTTGAACTTTTTGGTAGATTTAGCTGGAGCTAGAGTCCCTCACAGCCTCTTCATTCCCCTTTGGACAAATACCTCATGACAGTAATTCTTGCAGCAAGTGAGATTGCAGTCTGAACTCAGCCTCTGGAATGACACTTTCTACCTTAGGGGTCATAGGGCTGGGTCCTGAACAATTAAACTAACCATTGAAGTTAATGACTCATGGGTTATGGTGTCAGGGAACTTTATGTGTTTTCTCTCATAGCCAAAGCAAACTAAATTCAGAGAAGCAGAAATGAAAGGAGAAAAGCAAATGTTCAGGCTCACTGCAAAGTTAGTGACACATGAGGCTTGCTGAAGTCTGAGGTGGGGTGGGACACAGAGATTGATGATCCATGCTTTTTAACAGATGTGCAGTTTGGTGGGAAGGCCAGAAGTCCATGGCTCCAAAAACAAAGGATGGGTGACTGGCCCTGGGAATCCTCCAGTAGATCTTGAATATTTTCCTTCTGTACAGCAGCCTGTGCTTCCAGCATGTCTACAGCTTTTGCACAGTGGACAAGTCAGCCTTGGGAACCTGCTCTCTGTCAGAGTCATTGCTCTGCACACAGGAGGTCCCACTGCTGTTGCTTGTGAGGAAACAACCAGTTCCTTCTTGTATCTCCAATTCTTCTAGTGAAGAATTAAAATGCAAACTTTTTATTGTAGCTCTTGGAAGATAAACACAATCATACACAAAGACACTCAGAGATTAGCAAGTAAGTTAGTTGTGGAAGGGAGTAGATCATCTCAGACTGTTGTCTTGTGTTTTTTCTGTCCATAAAGATGAAAGATAATCAGATTTTTCAATTGTTTGTTAATAAACTAAAGCAGATGCTTTTCTCTCTTCATTTTAATGATTGATTTACTAGTCATTATTACCCTGGGATAATCTTGAGCTCAATTTTGAATATCACCTGTTAAACCTCAGATCTTTTTCATGATCTATATAACATTAAGGATATTTTTAGGTATATCCAAGACAGTCTACCAAACCAAGAGACCCATACTCCTAAAGCAGGTTTAGACAGTCTTTCTGTCACTATATTACACACTCTTTGTTTTAGGCAAGTTTTCTTTTCTCAGTTTTTCTCTTTCCCCTCCCAGTGGTTTTCCCAAATCACAGGCTCTTCTCTTGATGTCAGTTGTACAAATCTCTGTAGGCTACATGCTGCTTTGAGGGTAAGGCTGGTTTTAGTTAAGACTGTAATTGTCAGCAGTAGGGTGGGAGCAATGCAAGTCCACATCTGCTGAGCTCCTCTGTATTTTGTTGTTGAATTCCAGCAATTATGTCTGAAGTGTTACAAGTTTGCATGCTCTTCCCATAGGAGAGCCAGAAGGCAGGATGTCAAGTATGGAGACCCTGTTGCACAATGTTGGGATGTGGAAGACAGTGAGTATTTTTCACCTTTCTTGTTCCTTTGTAACTTACACAACAGAGTTCGCTATGAGGGTCTGTGTGTCTGCAAAAACTTGCTGAGCTCAACAGTTGCCTTTCTCGCAGTTAGTATCCATTACCCCTCCCAGAGTTAAATTTGCAGAGCCAGGGCTGGTAAAGGACAGCAAACATGGGAGAGCACCTTTGCATCTCTTGTGAATGACCCTACCCAGCATGCACACAGGGCAAGGAGATGTGCCCCTGACACTAAAACATCACACATGTCCCTAAAAGTAGCTAATGGGATGTGTGTGATGTTTCATACAGAAACAGGACAGCTAATCCCACAAAACACCCACAGGGGTGAATGGGGAGCATGCCATCTTCTCCCCTTCTGCCACAGACACTTGACAGACGTCCCAAGGCTCAGCTGTGTCTGCCAAACCACCCCCTTCCCCTTCCCACAGCTACTTAAATACTCCAGTTATTAACATGAACCTACCCCCCTTCTCCCTGCCAGCTTTCCCCTCCATTTCCCACACCCTCTTTTCAGATGCCAAAGAGTCTGGCTTGCTCCTTTGGCATCTGCAGCCCTTCCCTCACAGTGAGCACTGTCAGTACGAAACCCTGCGGTTACTCAGCAATCTCTGCGGCAGCATAAAATAAATGAATAGCATTCAAACCCAAGCATGGCTTTGTCTGGGGTTCTTCTACCACTTATTAAAGTGAACAATCCAGGCAAAACAGTATTGATTGTACCACTGCATTGAACACTGGCTTTGGGACAAGCCATGCCTTTCCATTGATCTCTGGTTATTCCGTGCCGCTGTGATGCTGGGTGCCTGCTGCAGTGGGAGGCAGTGCAGAAATCAGAGCTGCTTGCCACAGGATCAAAGCCTGAAGTCTGTTGCACAGTCTAGAGGGATCTGACTGTACGTGTGTGCTTGCAGACATAGTTAAAAAGTCAGGGTAAGATCTCATTTCCATCAAAGTCAAAGGCAAAACTCCTGTTCATCCCAAAGGCCAGAATTTCCTCACTTGCTGCTTGCCATGACTCTCCAAACACTGGTATCTGAGACTGTGCAAAGCTCAAGGTTATAGAAACCCTAACAGAAAGGCTGACAATGTCACATTTTCCTGGAAGGATAAAGGTATATTGTAAGAGTTAGCTTTATTGGACAAATCTGAAAGAACTTAGCACAGAAATTGGTATTAATCCTTCACTCTGACGTAGTGTCACCAATAGCAATTTTATCTAACTCACGGTGACTCCTGTGTGCCATAAAACCATGAAACTGAGCTGTGTCACTCCCGGCTCTTGGCTTTTCTATGCCATTTGCAATAATTAATAGCACTATGGCCCCAAACCCTATTTAAATTCAGTGGTCCACTGAGTGAGATTCCTTTCCAGAGAGTTCATTGGCTGCATGAAAGTGTTTGGCTCTACTGAAATCTCAGTGGCACAGTTAAATAATGTGGAGAGCTTGAATTTCTGTAGATCTCATGTAGGTACTTATTATATTGAAAGCATAATTCCAAAATTGTATTCATTTTACCATTTAGCTAATTTTGGACTTAGGAGACACCACTGCTTTCACCTTCCTTTCTGTTATTTGCGAGGCATAAGAAACAGCTTTAGTCTGATGCTAAGGCAGATAAGACACACATAAAGACTGGAAAGGGAAGCAAAGATGTAGAGGTTAGAAATTATTTGCCCAGATTTACAGAAGACCAAGAAAGGAGTCCAGATCTCCTTATGGGTCCCTCAGTGTTTGGTCTGAAACATGCTACAGAGAATTTCAAATTATACTGATGGAAGGTAAACTTCAGTTTATTTTAGCACTGTGACTCCTTTAAAGTGCTTGGAATAAACAGACCAGACCATACAACCTAACTTGAGCAGCTTTAGCTCAGGTTTAGTAGTTCCATTACTTAAAGGAGAAATGCAGGTCAGATTTTAAATTCCTCAAAGGTGAAAGCCCCAACTTTAAAACGGAGCAAGCTCATGATACAGATTTTATTGACCTGCTTAAAAAACAGTTGCAGGGAAAGAAGGTTAGCAGCTGCCTCTAAATCCTCATAGTTATAGTTTAAGCTAAAAGTTAAGTTTCCTTTTGCTTTTTTATAATTCACTCGCTCTTATAGCATCTGTTCTGAATCAGGCTATTTTCCCATTGCTTCAAAAAGCAGGTCAGGGTTAATCTCCTGTACCATGTTTGCTTTCCAGGCATTAGTCATGAAACTGCTGATGAAAAGGTGATTTTTGGCATTGAATTTAATTCAACTTTTCTGGAATGTATTCCTAAGTCCCAACAAGCCTCTATTAGGTGGTATATTCAGCGATCTGGAGAAGAACATCGAGAAGAGGTAAGTTATAGTCATCAAGGCAGGTTTCCTCTATAGAGAATTCAGCTGAGCACTGAGAGACAGGAGTTATTGGGATTAGTCATTTTACTTTTCCTTGCCTCACCTTAGGTATCACATAGCATTCTGCTATCACCATTTAGAGCATGCAGAGGGGAAGAGAGAAGCCATTTGCACTGTATCAAAAGCAGACTTCTATATTTTTTTTGACTTACATGCTGATTCAGTTAAAAAAAATGAAAAAGGAAGAAGATATAAATTAGTGGTAAAAAGTCAAAGCCATTTTGTCCAGTAATTAACACAACTGCTTCTGTAAGTAAAAGATGTTCAAACCCCTATGTTTCAAAAAAATCTCACCTCCATTCAGTGCATAATTGCATTCCCTTATCATGATAAGCAGTGTAGCTAAGAACTGCAGGTATGGCTTGCAGCTTCTCTCCATTTTTCCCCAGAGAAGGAATGATCTGTGTGATTAAAAGCGTTTTACTGGCTTTTTTTCCTGTTAGGGGATTCTGAAGATTTTTCTTAAACATCACTCTGCTCTGGTGCAGAGATGTCAGGTTAAGGATTGTACCTTGCATCTGGAATAGAAAGTAGTGAGACTTGTGGTGGCTTTTAATTCCTTTGGGAGATAGGTTTGGGGTCATCACTGGTGGAGAAGCCCTGGAGAAGCCTCCAGGTCACTGCATACTCTCTGCACAATTTCCTGATAATTTCTCTCTGAGCTAGTGACAAAGGGGCCCTCTGACATGCCCAAAAGGTCAGGGACTGGTTTGGACTGGGTTTGAGTGAGTTTCAAACCTCAGGAGTTTTCATAGCCTTTCTTTTACATGAATGATTTTGTGTCTGAGGCCAAGTCCTGCTGCGATGGCAACCATGGCAACGGGGAAGGAGAAGGGAAATGAACTGCCCTTTCAAAGGAGCTGGTCCCAGGTGCTAGATACACTTTTTTGTTAAATGTTCATCCAAGGCAAAATTTAGTTTAAATGATGGGAACTATCAAACATACAACTGGTCTTTGACATTCATCCTGTGAGACTTCCTGAGTGCAGAAAATGTGCAGGTCCTTTTTAAAGGCTGGGGCAATCCAGGCCAGGGCAGGTGCCTGTGAGAGCATCACCTCTGGGTGAGATGAGATGCATGGATGCATGGAAATAGCCCCAAAGTTGCAACCCCAGTTATGTCTTGGCACAGGAAGCCAGAGTTAGGGGATACAAGACACTTCTGATTTTCCACTAGATAAGACAAAAAAAACCCACAAGGCTGTATATTGACCATAACACTTTTAACTAACTCCCCTTTTCTTACACATGTTTGAGATTGGCAAAGTTTTTTCTCCATGCTGGGAAAAAAAAAAATAGCCTAATAAATTTATAGACACAGGTGCATTAAACACCAAAAATTACTGATTTGAAATACCATGTCTAACCTGCGTTATAGCCCATACCCAGCTAGAAGTGTAGCAGCATTTAAAGACCTACAGGCATTCATTGTGCTGTAATGGATTTACCTTTACTGTCCTGTACAGGAGACTCTGAGCTCCCCTTCCCTAAGGCAGCAGTTTGTAAATGCACTTACATATTTGATCAGAGAAGTAAGTAGAGTACTTGCTTAATTCTAACCATGTGTTTAGGACTCCTTTTTAAGTAAGTTTAAGCAGATAGTTAACAGGGGTTTGAGCTTTTTAGGGGGGTTGAGTTTTTTGTTTGTTTTTCTTGTGTGGTGTTTTTTTTTGTTTTCTGAGAGGGAAATTATGCCAAGTTTTGAGGAGACTCAAAATTATTTAAAAATAATGTGTTGCAACTATAGTATGTGTCTGAGTTTCTCAAAAAGAGCTACAAACTTTGCATAAAACAAAACCAGTTCCCTGTGAATATTGTAGTATTTCTATATCATAAGAAATCACACTTTCAAGTCTTGAAAGCCTCTTTTGAAGGGCTGCTTTTTGAGTTTTATATATGTCAATTTAGGGAAAAAATATTATCAGTTAATTTTCTCATAAATAATATGTTCAGATAGGCCTCTGTGGGTCATGAAACCAAGCTCAAGCTCACTTTCTTATTTGATTGTAAAACAAACTGCAGGTCAAACAAACTGTTGAGCAGTTACAGCAGGCTAACTTATGTAGCATAGCCTAAATTAAACTGTACTAATTTTCGTCACACTTCGTGTTTCCAAAAGAGTTGTTGTGGCAGTGACTTGGCTCCTGCTTGTTCTGAGCCAAATGCCACTTACCCAGGCACAGTGATGTCCAGTGCTGCAGAACTGCCAAGCATGATAAGGATGTGCACGTTGAGAGGGAGTTAGGGAATGTGTGCACATGGGTGGTGGCATTGGAAGCTCCAAGAAGTCCTCAGTGTTCATCTTTGCACATTAGCAGCCTCCTACAGCAGTGTTTCCTAGGCTTGCTCTGTGTAAACAGTCTGACATTAGTTTGTATGAGAAAAGTAAATCTTTGCTAAAAGGCTAGATAAAGATTTCAGGCAAATTTAGATGAAAATTTGAAGGAGAAATCTACACAGATTTTTTATATTTTGAATGTTAAAAGTAAGCAAATACTTTTTTGCCACATATTGTGCCTAAAGCCATAGCAGTGCTTCTGTGACCTAGCTGTGATAAAATAGAAGTTGGAGCACATGTTCCTTATCTCCTTGTGTTGATTTTGTTAGTTGTGGGATGATAAGGTTTTTTGGGGCTTTTTTTCAGTCTGCAGTTAATAGCCCATAGAAATGCATAGGCACACATTGATGATTACAGGATCAGTTCATTTAAAGAGTGTATAGTTGTTAGGTTTGTTTGAATCCTGTCAGAAAATTCTGTAGTAAAAATTTCTAGTATTGTGGCCCAGGTAAGTTTCAGGGTACTAAGAATTTGAACTCCTGAGCAAACCCCTTGCACATATCATATTGGGAGATATAATTTTTAGAAGAAATAAGAAAAGATTTCTGTTTACATTTTAAGATAAAAATTGCATTCTAGAAATTACATGTTCTCAAATGCCTGAAGTTAAATTCTTAATTTCATGTATGGGTGTCCAAATGACTAGGTCTATAGAGATGCTGAACAATCACTCCTCCTATTTGCTGGAATAAGAGTGAAATGGTTAAAATGTTGATCCCTTGATAATTTGTGGGTCCATAAATTGAGCTTTTCAGATTTTGTAACTTGACTTATCAGTGGAAATGAGTTCATTGATATAAAAGCTTAATTGGAGGCCTTCCTAGAAAATCTAAAGATCAGAGAAATAGGCTTTCTTTTTGAAGTATTTCAATTTGACAAAAATACCATATGTGACAGAAACAATGTGGTTATATTTAATGTATAGCTTGATCTTTGCTCAACCAATGCCTTACCAGAACTTTTCCCATTACAATTATATTTTCAGCTCTCTCTCTCTCCCTTCCTGCAGCAGATTTCTCAAATAACACTGTACATTCTTTTAATGCATGTCTTAACTGTGTAACTTATTGTGATGACGATACCATGCTTTGCAAATGATTCCATGCACCTGGAACTTAGGTTATGGACTTTTAGTTCCAGGGCTGGAACTGTAATGTCTCAGCAAGTCTTTAAACTTGGCTTCACAAATAGATGGCTTTGCACTGTCCCAGACATGCACTGCAGCTTCCTGAGGGAAGGAAAAGGGCAAAATCCAGACTAGATGGGAAGCGTTTGCCCAGCAGGATGTCCCCGACATTTCACCCTTGAGGTCATGGTTCAGAATGTAACTTCCAGGCAGAGCAACCTGTGGGGAGGGACAGGATCTGCTGTGGTACAGAAGCTGTCACCAGGTCATTTTCCTGCCAGTGGGAGTACATTTCCCTGTAGTTTAGGGCTGTTTTAAGGTCAGGAGTCAAATATCTAGTGCTTTTGTGGTTAGCGTTGCTCACGCAATTGATCATGTTTGTTCCTGTGCGTGCAGGGTTAGTCACTGAGATGACGGAGAGTGTTTCAGTGCCTGGAGTTCATAAAAAACTCTGGGGACGTCATCTGTTCATAACGTCTTAAACTGCTGAAGCTCTCTGAAGCTTAAAACAGATACTATAAAAAATCCTGGGTTATGTATGTAATAATAGGTGTCAGGACTGCAAAGAGCAAATGTGTGGCTCTCTGCAAAGCCATTAGTTTTGATGCCTCATGGCTCTGAAAAGCATTAGTCCCCCTGCTTTAGGATGCACTTCACCCTGTGTCTCATGTGGCTCCAGATCTGCCAAGCTGCCACCTGCCCTGGCAGGGCACAGCACAAACTCTATGGTCTAAAGTGACAGAGTAGGTGCAGATCACTTACAACTCTTTTTTTCCTCCTCTACTTGTACCTGGGGGTGAAAATAATTCCACCAAAATGGATGAAGACATTCCCATTTCTTATTCAGCCATTCTCACCCTTTCCATATTCCTTCCACACATCCCAGGCTGTGTTTTCCTGAAGGATGATATTTAATGACCATCTGATATTTTGGTAGATACAAGAGTTTGACTCACTTTTGGACAGGACATTTTGGAAAGTGCAACATTTTGACCTACTTCTCCCATCACAAAAAAGGGATGTTGTTTCCTACCATATTTTAGGCAGTTTTTTCAGTTTATCCAAGATAAAAATTTCCATATCTTTTTGTGTGTGAAGAGTTTTCACATCATGTTGGTGACTTTAGTTGTTACAAACATCTCGTCAGCAGCATCAGGTGAAAAAAGGCCAGGGATCCAGTGCCAGCTCTGAAATCTAAGTTGGATGATTGCTGAATAAGGTAGAGGACATACAACAAGGACTGAATTACCAGTAGTAGTAGTACCTTTTGTCAGAGGAGTGTAATTCAGTGTTTGAATCCTTAGGTCAATGAGAAAGAGCTTAAGAGAGTGGAAAAAAAAAAAATCATTCTGCACCCTACTACTGGAACTACTTATAGATCTCATGCTTTAATTCTTTTACTTTATTATAGGACTCATTGGCCTTTTTTTCCTGATACCTTGAGTTTCTTACGTAAGACCAATATTTTTGACAGTTTCATGGGAAAAAAGAGAAGTAACTCTGAACTGATACATGTAGCGTATGACATTTCTGGTTTGATTTGGATATATTAGAGTGGGTAGGAGTTTAAAGTTCTGTCTCAGAATAAGAAGTAAGAGTAAGCTTCACCTTGAAACTAATTGGAATCATGGGTTTTCATAACGACATTGTACCAGCAACATGTTCCTCATTTTTCCTGAAGCTGTTGGTAAATAAAAAAAAGATGTTTAAAAAAAAGAAAAGAAACAGAAAATAAGTCTACAGCTGTGTTGGAGCTAAATGATTATTTTCCCATACAAGATAAACAAAGTCATGTGTAACAGTACTGACAGAAAAAAACCCTAGAGTGATCTTTATTTCCAGTCAAATGATGAGGATGAAGAAGAGAACAATAGGAAAACAAAGATGAATGTGAATTCTCAGCAAATGTTCCTCATTTTCTTTTCTCGCCCTCTCAATTTGTTCAGGGGTTGCAGCTAACCCATGATTAGTCCAGCTTTACCTCTAGCATTTTTTCACATGGTGATTAATGAGGGAAGGCAGGCTTTGAAGCCACTTTCTTCTCCCAGACAGGTGCAGTGTTTTAACTGTGAAAGAGTTGACATGTGAATTATTTGTAAAGAGGGAGCTATCTAAACACATCATTAGCAAAGGACAAAAAGCATTGACCTAACCTGGTGCCACAGCACTTTTAAATCCTTGATTGTTTTCCAATTTACTGATTATTTAAAGATTTGCCATCATTAATGGCAATGTCTGTATTTTTTTTCTCCATTGTTAAAATTCAGGTTGTGAAAATCCTGTGTTAGATTTGCATGGTGATCTTTTCCCTTTGTGTGATATTGTCAGTATCTATGGCACATGCAGTGTAATTTCAGGCAGTGTAATTTCTGGCAAACTTTCATGCTTATCATGAAGGATGAAAAGTACAATTTGTTGATACAGTATTGTCAAAAATCTGCTCCCATTTCTCTAAGAAAGGAAAGCTAATGATAATCAATTGCTTCATTATTTGTGGTATATAATGTGTTTCCTCTGGAACCAAACTATGTCCCTCATGTTTAAATTTTATTGTATGCTCAAATTTAAGCACACGTCAACAAGCTTTTATGAATTAAAGCCTTTGTACTTCTCAATTGTTAAATCCTATTACAAATATTTTAGAAGAGTTACTGATTTTGACATAGTAGGGGATGAAACGGTGAATCCATAGTTGACCAAAATAAAATGATGTCTTTTACCTAACTCGTGTTTTAAAAACTAGTCTCCTCAAAATTTAAAAAAAATATGTTTTACATCTATAGGTCAGCAACCAAAGACCACATTAAGCTTTCAAGTGAAAGGTGAAAGATCTACTACGAAGTAATGAAATGCCAGGTGTTTATGAAACTTCAGAGCCCTGTGGGGAGAAAGTAGAGAGGAAAGACAGGAAGAGTTCTGAACCTATGGGTAAAACAACATAAACAGGATACCAAAAAGAGAAGTGAAGGGGAAAGCAGTAATAAAGTGTTGCTCAATATGTGTGAAACCAGAGCCATAATTTTGTCCTGCCAGAAAATAAGAAAGGAATGAACAATGAAGGCAGAGAGGAGGAGGTGACAGTCACTCTAAATCAATATCCAAGGTTAACACAGGACATTGTTTAAGAGCACTGCTTCATTAAAAATAGGAGTCGTGATGGGCTGGGATTTAGGGACACAGCTGATTTAGACTGTTAGCTTTCTCTGTAGTATCCAAAGGCAGATGGGGGACAGCTCCATCAGTCAACACATTTATGACTAGAAAGTGTCAGTTGCTACATAAATGGTAAATAGTTGTGAGTAGCAGGGTGCTGGACTTGGGGGTCCAGCAATCTTTTCAAGTCTAGATCTGCCATTATTCTGCCTTTCTTTCACTGAAAATAGGCGAAGCTCTAGTGAGGGCACTTTGGACTGGCACCGAGCCAGCCAACGCAGCCAGCTGGAGATGTTCCAAGTGTAGGAGGTACACAGCTGTCAAGACGCTCTAGACTACAATACTGGCAGAGCCACTGACAGGCAGATGCTACTGTTGCGATTGCATCAAGCACCAAGCTCAAAGAGATCAGTCCTGTTTTCACTCAGACAATGTGGGAACTTGGGCTTTGCACAGTGCCTTATGAAACCCAAATGTCTGGAAGTTAGCTGCTGGTTCCCATACTGTCCTCTAAATTTTTCAAATTTGGGTCTTCATGTTCACATGAAGCCTGGGCAGAAGAAAGAGGGATTTCCTTGTCAAGTTGCAACAGCCAGGCCTCCAGACTTCCACCTGGCCCCTGCCCCTGGTTCTCTCTGTCGAGCATAGCACAACAAGGAAACATCTTCCCTACTCATATTTCTACCTACATCTCCTTATTTATGGATATATTTATACATTTTATGCTCCTGTTTTTACTGTAATAAAGCACATTTATTTAGAATGAACTGTCACTACTTGATCAAATTGAGGACTAGTGCCCTATGCTGTGGGTTCTGCAGATGGAAAAATGACCTCTTCTAATCTGTCTCCCTGCTATCTTCTGTGCCTGTGCTTGTGGCTTGACTGTAATTTCTCTGGTTTAAACTCAGTGTGTTAAATCAGAAGTAGCTTGCACTCATGTAGCACCTGTTGTCAGGACAATCGATTTTCCAGGAATTTCCTGAAATTTGTATGATTTCACCCTCTTGTGCTGAGTAGGCAGGCTTATATGCCGTTTACAAACAATGAAATTAAAGTTCTGGGTTGACCCAAACCCATCAACTGAAGGCAGTAGCCAAAAAATATTTGGCCACAGAAACAGGCAGCCAGAGCCACAATCTAACCAGGCTTTTGTAGCAGCTTATTTATTGTCTGTGCTGCAGTCATATCAATGGCAGTATATAGGCCTATATCTCTCCGTCCATCCGTCTGTCCGTCCATCCATCCATCCATCCATCCACATATCTATCTATCCATCTACTTACGTACCTACTTACCTACATACCTGTCTAATCTGTATATTACTGAACACTGTTACAGCTGAAACAGTAAGAAGCAAAAGTCTCTCTCTCTCTCTCTCTCTCTCTCTGGATATATTTATGCATATTGTTTTTTCTAGTGGTCTCGATACGGTCTCTCAAACTTTTTAACCATTCCAAAGTCACTGTTGTAGAAACTTAGAAGAGGGTAAAGCTAAAAGCCCTGGAAGGTCATCTCATCCATCTCTTTGCTCCAAGAGACTCTATTATGATAAAGTACTAGTGAGTTAGAATCATAACAGATGGAGAATCATATGTATGTATAATTTTTTTCCCATGGAGTAGCAGAGGGAATCATGTGCAGATTTTTTACATAAAGAAATAGTGTGTAGCTTACCCACTGTGAATAAATCTAATTTAGTCATCTTTATGCCTCCCTGATCTTCATCCTCTGAAGTTTGCTGGAGGGTCAGATGTGCAGTCTGGGAAATATTCCAGATTCTGTATTGGTTCTCTCTGCCCCCATAACCCCCTTCCTAAACCCACTATTCAGCCTTGAACTGAAGTTTTTCTCCCTGCTATCGATGCCACCAGCAGTGCTGAGGCTGCCCTGAGCATCTCCGTGGGTGCTGGTGTGAGCTGCAGCCTCTGTGTGGCAGCAGAACACAGCATGCCTGGGAGTGAACAGCTTTGGACTAGACTGGGATCATTTTCAAAGGAAATGCTGGCGCTGGACACTGGGAGTTGGGGCTCTGCTTTCTACTTCCTCCTCTCTGCTACTAATCTTTATATGGTCTTTGGAAAATCATTTACGTTCTCTGCTTACCAGCTGCAAAAATACTTAGGTGCCCAGTGCCCCATCCTATTTCTCTTTTTTCTTTTTTTTTTTTTTGTGGGAGGGGTGTTGGTGAGTGGAGATGGAGGCTATTTTTTGACTTAAGTTATTTTGGAAATCATTTTCAGATCACTAGATATGTAACTTACCTTACTGTTACTAGTCTTAAGGTGCACCATATTTTTAACATGAGATCCTGTATTTTTTTTAAATATTAATTTTAAATGAAATTACAGCTCCATGCTGACAGAATTCAGATCTCATCTGCAATCTTACTATTTTCTTTAATTTGTTTTTTTTTGCTTTGTTTTAATTTTTCTCTTTTTTTATTTCTTATTATTTTTTCTATTATTCTTCACAGATCTTAACAATAAAAGAACTGTGCTTGGTTCTATCCATCCAACCTCATTGCCTGCTTTTAATCACAGATCAGTGTGTCAAAGGCAGGATTAACTTTCTTTTGTAAAACCCAGTTGAAGAAGATAAGAATCAGAGCATTTCAGTTTAAAAATCAGTTGTAGTATTTATATTCATTGTAGCAGGGCCTCAGCACTCCAGATATATTACAAGCATTCTGGTATTTGAGGTGTGTTACAGATCCCTCAAAAGGAGCAGTTAAAAAATGAATGGGATTTGTGGCAGTAAATAGCTACCCATCCTTGGAGAATGCAGCCTCATTTATTGTACTGTGGTGTGATGAGTGTTCCTGTCTGTCCTGTCAGTGTACAGCATGTGTCTTTTGCTACTGCATGCTGCATGTCCATGATCCAGATGCTATAGTTAGGAACAAGACTCAGACCTTGAAAGGAACTCCTGGTATCTCTCCCAGCTGCACAAGTCACACTATATACTGGCACCACAGGGATGGGTCATGCCATGTGCCAGTCGAGCCTTCTCTTCTCCTCAGCATAGCACTGACATTCTGGTTTTGATGATGAGACTCACCTACTGTATTCTTTTTTGTTCAACCCCACAGCTGAAGGCTGATGAAAGGATCATTAAAACAGAGCATGGGCTGCTGATCCGCAGCTTGCAGAGAAGGGACGCGGGAGCCTATTTTTGCAAAGCCCAGGAGCACACCTTCATCCATACCATTGTGAAGCTGAATTTGAATGTCATTGAGAATGGACAAATGGAAAGCACTCAGAAAACTGAGGATGAGGAGGGCCGGGTGAGGGATTTGCTGACAGAGTCCCGGCTGAGGTACAAGGACTACATCCAGCTTGTGAGCAGCCCCAGCTTCAGCCTGGATGAATACTGTGAACAGATGTGGCACCGTGAGAAGCGGCGGCAGCGGAACAAAGGTGGTGCCAAATGGAAGCATGTGCAGGAGATGAAAAAAAAACGAAACCGAAGGCATCATGAACCAGCCAGGCCACCATCGACGTAGTTTGTAAATTCTATTTAAAGAAAGGACATTTTCCATGAAAAAAAAAAATACTGTGTTCTGGTTTTGTGCATCTTGCCTGTGAATTAGTACTGCTTCTTATTGAAATCAGAAAACTTACCATCACTATTAATCTGTGTGAGACTGTAGAATGGGGTTAAATACCAAATGAGATGTACCACACACCAGGCAATAATTTCAAATGCATTCATTAAAAAAGAAAAGATGTACACTTTTAGCTAATTTCTGGGTAGCCTGAGGCTGCATAAGCTGTGTTCTGTACTTCCTGCATAATTTTCACATAGGATTTAGTGTCTGTGTTCTCATGTTAATATTTGCTGCCACGATCCATCCCAGAGGTGGCTACATTTCAAGGGAGGGCAGATGTATTTCCAGTTCTTTGGCATCTTTCTGAATAAGAAGCATGGTAGAAATGTGTGACAGATCTGCCAAAATACCTGCTAATTTACCCACTGGGCTTGTATACAGGCACACGGGTGAGGTTTGCAAGCACAGAGACACAGCAAAAAATCAAATTAAGTTTGGGCTTAGGGACAGTATTCATTCTCCCCATAAAAAAGTGAAAGCATAATCATAGTTTAAGAGAGGGGAATTATCTAGCATTACTCGTTAGAGTTTGAGTAGCCACCAGTTTGCAGCCCATCTGCTGAAATGAAATGTTGACTCTAATTGAAATTGCCACCGAGATGCTTAGGAGTAAATTTCCTTATTGGTTCATGGGCGGTATGTGCACAAATCCTATTAACAAATAATGGGATTCCTGCCTGTACCTCTCCTATGTTTCCAAAGGTCTGACTCTGACTGTTTCTCTGGACCTTTTCTGGCTTTGTTTTACACAGAGGAAAAGAAAATTTAAAGACAACAACAAGGCTAAAATGAAAGACGATGAGGGAAAATATTTAGTGGCTGAGACCAGTGCTCTTGACACAGAGCTGACATTCCTCAGATATGTGTATTCTTTGGGATTTTCTCTCAAAGGTCTTATGTATTTTTAAGTTGAAAATTTGCATTGTTGAAATTAATACTTTTATTATAATTAAATAAGAGATGTCCATGTGTAAATAAAACTTGTAATTTAGAAATTTGCTATATGCCATAATTTCATTTTTAAATTGTTTCTTGTTCCTTGGTTCATATTTTGGGTTTAATAATGTAATTTTTTTCCATGTAAGCAAGAAACACTGGCCTCATTCTTGTCTATTTTATATCAATGTGATTTCATTGATTTTATTCCTGATATGCAAAAACAAACACAAGCTCAAAATCAGGCCTACTGTCTCGTCAGGAGTCACCCCCTCCCCCCGCCCCTTCCATTTAACCTCCCTCCTTTTTGCCTTTCACGCCTTTTTGAGTGTGAAATGACAAATTAGCCACTTCCTCACATGGAAGAGAGTTTTGATGGATACCAAAACGACAGACTTTACTTGTTTCTCATGCATTCTACAGATCTGGAGAGCAAAATCTGTGGGAAACCTGTGCAATTGATGTGCACCTCATTAAGGGACCAAAACTGTTGGCTCTGAAGCCCTTTTCCATGCTGGTGTTTGTGTGCGCATTCAGTCACAGATCTGTAATTGTGAAGGTCCAGTTTGCATCATTGTTCATTTGCTCTCTGTTCGAAGTCAGATATGGCAAAGTGTTTGTCCAATTTCAGAAAGGAATCTCAGCTTACCCACGTTTCTTGTAAAACCTGAAAGCTGCTTTTGCATGTGTTGTACAAAAGCCAGCGAGACTGTATGACATTAATTTTAGATGCTTTTTTAATAGGAGATGTATGAGTTAATTAGGAGATATTAGATAGCATGCATACAATGCTTTGATAGTGTAAAGCACTGAGTGCTAAATGTTATAAAATACATCTGTGGGGAGAAGGGAGTTTCTCAGCACAGGACCTTTAATCAGCAGAAAGACTAGTGCTGAAGATACTAACCAGTTGTACAGTACATTTAGAACATGCAGAGAACTTTTGGCATTTTTGCTGCAAGATAATGTAAGCCAGGCATTTCACAAGAGGCTTGTCAATTTGAGTACCTTGTTTTTTGGGCCAATTAAGACTACTTAAAAAAGGTATGGTGGGGGTGTCAGATTTTAAACTTCTGCATATAAAGCAGAGGGATACTTAATATTCTTGCCTAGAAGGTTATGCTGTCACCAGACAGAACCTGCCTAGTTATTCCTTTTTAGATTTTTATCAGTCCACAAAGTCCCATTTCTCTGACTTGGACATCAAGGAAATGAGTGGAACCACACCAAGGCTATGGAATAGCAGGTGGGCTGCATTCTCATGCACTGGCAAAGAATCTACTCTTCTCATCAGTAGTTACGTAGTACTTCAATTACTGTGTGTCAGACAACTCTCATCACATTTGCCTACTTCATAAAAAAGCAAAGCAAGGTCTTCTTTCATAGTTTTCCTCCTCCATGAAAACTAAATCATCTGATTTATGTTTAGATATGATTGGAGGTTTGTATTGTATAAATGAACCTCCCCAGCTGACTTTAGTAGAAGTCTGGGGTAAGGGTCTCCATGCTGGGAACATTAGATTTAAATGGTTGAATTAAAAAGTTACTGCTCTTAAAAAACACTTTCCTTTCTTTTATTTCAAATGTTCTTGCAGTGAGATTCTTCTTAAAGAAGTGACCTCATCAGTCTGGGTTACAGTGGTAGCATAAAACCCCAAGTGAGATATAAGACCTCTTCCATCATGGGAAATAAATTCAATATCCTCCAAACCAGTGTGTTGCTTTGGGTTCATGCCACCCCAGGGAACATATTTAATAATCCTGCATAGATAAAAGTCTGTGTTTTGATACACTGGGCAAGATGAATGCTGTAGTTGGCAGGGGTAACACATCTCATGCACAGCAGGTAATACACATGCAAGGATGCCAGAGGACCTTGGAGACCAAGGAATGAGAGGCAAAGCTTGGGAATCACTACTGGAGGTAAGGAGGGTTTTGTTAGGCAGGACTCATCAATGCAAACCCAGGACTAGGAACAGGAACCGCATTGGATCTTTCTCACAACCTGCAATTCCACAGAGCGGTTCAGAGCATGAGCTAGACCAGAAACTGTAACGGGAGTATCCCCCTTTTTTTAAAAAAAAAATTCTTCTGTATAATTTAGTCTCAAATTGAAGCTTTGAAGCTTAAATTTCAAATCAAGGATTTGGGGGTTAACCGAGCTTCTGTGAACTGTACTATGAGGCACAACAGGCCCATAGTTAAAATGAAACTCAGCCATGCCTCCTTCAAGAGCTCCATAAAAATTTAAATTGAATGAATTTTTGGTCCAGAGTGGAAAAAAAGCTGCCTCCACCTTAATAACTGTAGGTTTTAAACAGATCCCTTAGCACATTGATCCAAATGGCATAAGGTTCAGCAAGACCAAGTGCTGGGTCCTACACTTTGGCCACAACAACCTCATGCAGTGCTAACAGGCTGGGGGCAGAATGGCTGGAAAGCTGCACGATGGAGAATGAGCTGGAAGTGCTGGTCGACAATAGCTGAACATGAGCCAGCACTGCCCAGGTGGCCAAGAAGGCCAGTGGCATCCTGGCCCTGCATCAGGAATAGTGCAGCCAGCAGGACCAGGGAAGTCCTTCTTCCCCTATGCTTGACGCTGGTGAGGCCACACCTCAAAATCCTGTGCCCAGTTCTGGGCCCCTCAGCTTTAAAAAGGACATGGAGATACTGGAGTGTGTCCAAAGAATGGCAACAAAGTTCATGAAAGGACTAGAGAACATGTTTTACAAGGAATGGCTGAGGGAGCTGAGTTGGTTTAGTCTCAGGAAAAGGAGGCTCAGGGGAGACCTCATCTCTCTCTACAGCTGCCTGAGAGGAGTTTGTGGTGAAGTGAGGGCTGGTCTCTTCCACCATGGCTGCAGGACAAGAGGACATGGCCTTAAACTGAGTCAGGGGAGATTCAGATTAGATATTAGAAAAAGTTTTTTCACTGTTAGGGTGCTGAGGAATTGTAATAGGTTGCCCGGGGAGGTGGTGAAGGAACCATCCATGGAGGTGTTCAAGCGGTGTCTGGATCCGGCACTGTGTGATCTGGATTAGTGGGTTAAGGTTTACAGTGGTAGTGCTGAGTTGTACTGTGTAATGTTAAAGGTCTCTTCCAACCCTGATGATTCTATGATTCTATTCTGTGATTCTGTATGATACAACATACATGTTTATTTGAACATGTATTCAACCAGGAGTCCAATTATGAATAGATTATCTTTTTCTTCAACAAAACTTTCCAGTGACTCTGCTTCAGCAATAGGTCAGTGCTGGGTTGAACTGAAGGGGTTTCAAACAGATTCTTAGAATAACTGACACAATGTAAGCTGTAGTTATAAAAATGCTGAAAGCTGATCTAAGCTTTAAACCACAACAGGGCTCTAAACTTTGCAGTGATCTTGCAGCCAGTTAAAATAAAACAGAAAATGGGATTAACAGAAAAAGGAATAAAGTATTAACACTTGTTGTGATAAACTAGGTCTGTTACTGGAAACTGTTCCCACAACAGGTGTGAATGTGTGTTCAAATACTTTTCCCTCCAAGTGGTTAGAAACTTACCTTGCATGAGGTATCTAAGAACCTGAATACTTTCCAGTTCATACGGAGATTGTGGACCTGGTTCTTAAATCATCCATAATGAAGTAATTAGAATGAATGAAACAGATTTCCCCTGGTTCATGTGCTTTTGTGATCAAAAGATCCCTATGGTTCAAATGCTATGAACCTTTTAATCTAACCATTATGGGTATTGATCTTCATTTAACATTTCAGATAATGAATAATTATTTGTTATTATTACACATTAATCATGTAATGACCCTGTGTCTCATCATAATGTCCCAATATTTAATAACAATTAAGGGAAGTTGAGTTTGCTAACATTTTTGTCATACAAGCATATGTGTATAGAAGTGCATATACAAATATCTTATTTTCTGTTCACTTTGTAGCAGAGGTTAATTTGCAAAAGGCAAATGTGAGTTCAAGAGTCAAGGTTTGGATCAGCTTCCATTGACAGCAGAGATTAAAATCCTTTTGGAACTGAACTGAAGCCTAGGTACACTATAATCTATTTATAGTCTGGTAGTCAAACACCCAAATCTCTGTTGCTCTGTGGAGTATTTTGGCCTGGTTCTTTCTTGCATACGGTTACAGATGAGACATGGAGGTCCTAGGAATTACATCTGCATGAATGGAAAATTAAGCCCACATGTCTCTCTAATATATTCTGTTACATTTTATAAACTTTAAATGGTCTCTATTGTAATATTTTACCATAGTGTTGCTAATATAACCCTGAACTAGGCTTCTGTCATTAGGTGAAGTGTGACATTCTTTGCGGTTGTAATCCAGATTTCAAGGTTTGCAAAGTAAGTTCATTACAGTAGGAAAAAAATGAAGTCATGTGAGAAGAGTTTAATTATAAATTCTACAAACCAGATTTGTAAGATTTTATTTCCATATATCAAAACAGTTGTTATCCTAAAATGTGTTAGAACACCAATATTTGTTTTAATTTTTTGTTCAGGTAAGGATACGTAACAAATTGTAATTTTGAGTTTATCACTTGCTAATGTGTGGCTGAAACATCTGGTCTGACCATTGTAGGAAGACTTGTTTTTAACTTGCTTGATCTTTTCTTCCCCCAGTTAAGCCCATTGTCTTCTGCCTTTCAGACTCTCTGGTCAATCTGGTAACCACACTTTTATATGGAGAAATACTTCAGAATCAGGTGCTTCTGTGACATTTACACATCCCTAAAAAGTCATAGGATCACAGTCTGCCTTTAGATGAAGACTTTCCTAAGCTTTAATTTTAGCATTCAGTTGGAGATGCAAACCAAACACTGTGAGGTAAGTTGGAGACCAGATGGAGTTTTTGTTTACAAAGAAAACTTTTTTAACTGTTTCTGAGAGCTCTCCTTTCTCCTTTTGCTAATGTAGTTGCTGTGGATAATTTAAAATCAAAGCATTTTGTGTTTTTAAGCATAAGATTTGCCACATGATGTAAAAATAACAAAGAAAAAACACTTTCAGGTGATTGTTCTTTTATTTTTAATATAGACTGCTGGTCCAATATCAATCCAGTTCTTTCAGAGTGTACAAGACAAACATAGATGGTTGTGATATTTGTAAGAAACCCAAACACATCTCAGTTTGGTGGTATTTCATATTCTTCTTCCTTCCTTTTATGGTATAGAAGTTCTTTGGCTGAATTTGGGGGATTTTTTGGAGGAGGGTGGACTGTTTTTAATTGATATTGGGGTTGGGCTTTTTCAGTGGTTTGGGGGCTTTTAGGATTTTTTTGTTGTTTGTTTGTTTGCTTGTTTATTTTGTTTCGTGTGTATGTGTGTGTTTGGTTTGCTTTTTGTGTTCTACTTTTTTTTTTTTTAATGTCATTTCTCCTAATAAAAGGAGCCATGCCCTAGGCAGATGCTTTCTGCTGGTGCAATGTATGAGAAAGCAGAAAGAGGAACAGAGGGCTTGGCAGGTATTCTGGTATAGAGACAGCATAGTCCATCTGCAAGGTACAAAATCTTATGGCTTAAATGACTATGCTGAGAGGTTAAAGACCATAGTGCCATTTCCCTGTCCCAAGCTGAGGTTGCTGGTAGATTTAGAGAAGGTATCTTTCTTAATTTCTAAAATATTGTCACTATAAACAGATCCAGAAAATTTGATCTGTTATTAGATCAGTTATCTGCACTTGCCAGAAATATTGAAATAAAAGTATATGAACAGAATTTCACAGATTTCCACTTTCTAAATTTATTTTAATATTTTAAAATTCTTTAACTTTAAAAAATGCTGTAATATTTGTTTTAAAATATATTTACTAAAACGTTTTTCACTAATAATGTTTTCCTTAAGACAGTTTTAAATTCTGCACATTCAAACCTTGCTTTGAAACAAACAAACAAAAAACCCCAAAAAACAAACCCAGAATAAAATGTTAAAATTGTAAATAGAAGTGTAAAATATTTTTATTTCCATGTGCTTTCAAAATATATAAAGCAAAAGCAGCATCAGAGATTTTTCAAGTCCGCTTTCAGAGATTTCATGTGACTTTGTCTAAGGATGTTTATTGTAGAAATTAATTGTAATAATCACATTTTAAGATTGCCTGTGAAGACCTTGGCTGTAAAAACTGGATGCAAAGAATATGAATCAATAATAATACAAATGAAAAATATTATTTCCAAATATTTGCATAGTTTTTCAGTTTTGATTATGATATGTCTCTCCCAGTGACTGTCTCAGGGTGCATATTGGCTGGGGAAACAAGGAAAAGTTTATAAAACCATATAACTACAAATTCCAAATTCCAAATTCCAAAATGAAAAGCCACATTGAATGGACTAGCTGCAAAGATTATGATTAATATATCACATTTGACCAATAAAGACTACATGTTCTCTTAAGGTGAAAATCATCACTCTGCCCAGCACAGGTACTGTATGCCATATACCTTCTTTTTTTATTTATAAGACATGAATGATTCTTAGGTTGACTTTGAGAGTGAGGCTACTAGTAGAGTAATGACTGAAGTATCTATTGTGAATGTTGCAGCTTATTGAGTTGATGTTATAACTGAAGTATAGCTTAAATGAGCTATGTTTTTGCCAGGCCTGCTG
>JAOXXN010000265.1:6898569-6909515 GCA_026770055.1 Myrmophylax atrothorax
ATTAAATGTTTAATCATATTTGAAAATGTAACTGAAACTACAGAGTGAAAGAGATTTCAGACGGATGAGGTCTGAAGCATGTCACAGAAATGGCAAGAGTGTCAATGCAAGGTTTGGTCATCTGAAGTATCTTACTTGGAAGTCTTTCCTGAGTAAGGACTGTCTGAGACATCACTCCACTGAGAATGTGCCTAAGGCCAACTGAGTGAGTTTACGGGCAGCTTAGAGAAGCCATGGGCTTCACAGTGATTTAGATTGATGCTTGCAGAGCAAAACACAATAGGCAGCTCTATGCTTATTAATTTTAATTCAATAATAGCTTTTTAATGAATGCATTTCTAGATGATTAGCAACAACCATCGTCCTTAAAGACTGTGCTGACATTGTGCTTTACAGTTACCCTCAAGCCAAACTGATCACCCATCCATCTTGGGCTGTCTCAGGAGCACCTTTGGCTCTAAGGGAGTGTGACTGTCTCCCAGCCCTCAAAGTGTTTTCACAATGGGGATAACGGAGGAGAAGGAAGGGTTGTTCATTTTTTTTAATCAGGCATTGCTGCATCTGTCCAGTTATAGGCAGAGAGTTATTTTTTGAGGAAAACAGAGTTAATCTTTAGGAAGGAAAATAAATAGGCTGACTGATCCACCTCCTGTTCTGGCCTTCAGCACAGCACCCTGTGTTTCAGGGGATTTATGAAAGGTTAAGGAGGCTAATTTGCTAACAGACGGCCAGCATGTTATTTCCAAGGACAGCCGCATCGCTGCACTCAAGGATGTCTGTTTCCCAATCCCATGCTGTGTCCATTAGACCACTGTGCTTCTGACCCTTTGCTGGGAAAGGTCTTGAGGTACTGCTGGCCTGAAAACTGATGCCAAATCCCAACTGCAGCAACAGCATTCTGCTCACCTAAATTCCACCTGCAGTTGCAATTGGATATGGTATTCTTCATTTCCGAGCCTGAACTCTTGTTTCTGTGTTACCAAGCGCTGCTAAACAGCTGCCGTGTTCCCCCACTCCCTCCCCTGTTTTCCCCCAGTCCATCTCCACAGGTGGCTGCAGTTGATAATATCTCATGAAGGATCAATCTTGGTCCCCTTGAAGTAAGTGGGAATTCTGCCAGTGTGTCCCAGATCTGGTTTTGCATCCAGCTGGTAAAGCACTTCCAGCTTCTGCAGGAGAAGAGGTGCTCTGCACAGACTGGCTGATTAGGCAGGTTCATTAGCAGACGTGGGTGTCAGAGGGAGAGAAAGAATGAAAGAAATCCTTAGGATTCTTTCTGACACCATTCACTTGGTAAGAGCTTAAATGCAGCACTGGTTTGTGTGCACTCAAGGAAACAAAAGCTAATTAAGCTGAAATCTGTCATTTTCTCTGTAAGGGTTTAGCAGGGTCAGACTTCAGGACAATTAGCAATGAGTCTCAGGAAGAAGCACACAAGCTCTTCTGTAGCTACTCAGAAACATTTCCAGCATTGATTGGCTTCCTGAGCTCCCCCTGCTCCACTCTTTTCCATATGTGGTGCCTCTTTTCAGGCCCTCGGAAACCAGAAGGGCTGTTAGCTGAGGAAGTCTGTGCTCAAAGTAAGAGCTATGAGGTAAAATCCAGCCCTTCATGATTCAAATGGCGGGAAATGTTCTGGGACTTGTTCACACACAGAGTCCATATGTACTGTGAAAACAAGCAACTGGGAGCTAACAGCCTGTTCGTAATAATTTATATTTCTGCAAAGTAAAATGGTTCATGGTATACTAAGGGGTTCATATATTGTCCATGTAGTTACTGTGTAAAGTAATAGTGGTAGTGGTGCAGAATGAGAGAACGTGCAGGTCCCAAGCATATTTCTGTAGAAATGTTTATCAAATACTGAACAAAAATGCACACCAGCTTATACAGGGCAATTTATGAATTGCTAATACACATTCTCTCCCTGTCTGTTTTTGTTTCAAATTCTTTATAACAATTTGAATATATCAATGGAAAAAGTTAGCAAGCAGTTTTAAGAGTTGCTAGATGAAACAGAACTGTTGTTAGGACAGGAAATGACAAACCCTGACTCTTTGGCCAAAGTTTGACTCTTTGCTTTGCAATAAAATGTTAATGGGTATAGTTTTTTACATCTTCTAGTGTCGCACTTACATTACATTGCAATTACGTCTTCCAGTGTCAGATACAAGTTGCTGCTTCTCTGCTTCTCTCACAGTTAGGTGGGGTCCTTAACTTTCTCCCAAGAAAATTTGGCTGTTATTTTTTCCCATAAAGAAAACAATAAAAACATGCAGTGTTTGGACTGTATCTGTTAACATGTACCGGACTTGCTTTTCGCAATGGATTGATCATTGTCAGGGATTTTAAGTTGAGCTCAGGTGCTGGCATGTGCAGTACCAAAACCGTTGTTTTAGCTTTGAAAGTTGACAGCTTGGGCACATAGGAGACTTTAAAAAATATTCACATGGGAGTCATTGTCATTAGGATTTATTATTTAAGGAAACACAAAATTTTATTATGAAATCAAAGTAATACACATTTTGGGTGATGCTGCATTACAGGGAAGATGTGTCAAAGTATGAAACTGTTGCTGCTCTTTAAGGAAAAGCCCACAGATGTCAACACCTAAGGTAAACTGCTCTATTCCCTAAAGCACAGCAGTATACCAAAGCTTTTTGAAGAGCAGTTTTCAAGATTAGTAATAAGACAGTTGCAGGAAACACTAATTCTCCTTTAATGGAGAAAAGAGTAGAAATTCCCTGTTTCTTAATCTGATACATGTCAATATTCAAGGATGTCTTAATTTGTGTCTTCCAACATATTTTTTAAGCTAAGGACTGCAGGATAAGTCTGGTATACCCAGGGTATACCAAGGGTATGCATGGGCTGTACTCTGACAGCTACTTTAGCAAAATGCCAAACAGCAAGACGTATCTATTGCTGGTTATTGTATAAAAAACGTACCACTGCTCCCAGTTACATGGGAAACAGTGATCTGGTCTCGATAACGTAAAATAGTGAATTCAGTGCCCATCCTTCTGATTCTGTATGTACATATCTGTGTAAGGCGGCAAATGTAATGTACTTGAGGCAAGATGTGCTCAAAAAATCTCTTGGATCTGAAGCCTATGGGTAAGTGACCCAAACATGCTGTGACTGTGGCATACACAAAGATTGGTGGATTTGTGTGAGTCAGTGAGGCACTGAGAGCAAACCCAAAATAGCATGGCAAAAAACCCCTCATCAGTTGTTTTCCTAGGAAACAAACAGGATTGTCAGTTGTTGTTAGTATGACCATCATATGTGGGTTCCCCCTCATACTTTTCCAGCACATTTTCATTTCTGTGCAGGCAGCCCAACCATAAAATCCAGAATAAATTCATTCAGGAGACTGAGCAGCTAAAGCTCAGGAGCTGTGCCACACAGTGGCAGCGAGTATTATTTAGGATCTAGCCCTAAATCACAACTTTAACATTTGTGGTACAGAAAAGTAAGTGAACTCTAAATCTTAAAACACTGTCTAACAATCCAGCTATTGAAACAACCCTTTCCTGCATGTGTCTGCCTTGTATTGCAAAGACACATTCTGGATGTGTTTGAGGTTCAGTTGTACATTGCAGTGTCATCTGCAGGATGCTATTAGATAAAGAGGAGGAGGATTACGACAGTTAGATTGTGTGCTGCTTTTGGCTGGGGTAGAGTTCATTTTCTTCACAGTGGCTACTGTGGGGCAGTGTTTTGGATTTGTGCTGAATGCAGTGATGGCAATATGGAGATATTTTTGTTATTGCTGAGCAGAACTTACACAGAGCCATGATATTTTCTGCTTTTTATCATGCCACAGTGGGGAGGAAGTTGGGGCTGTGAGAAGACACAGCCAGGACAGGTGACCCAAACAGACCAAAAGGATATTTCATACCATACGATGTCATGCTCAGTATGTAAAGCTGGGGGGAGGTAGGGAGAAGCAAAAACGGAGGACATTTGGAGTGATGGCATTTGTCTTCCCAAGTAACATTATTTGTGATGAGGACCTGATTTCCTGGGCATGACTGAACTCCTGCCTGCCCATGGGAAGCAGTGAATTGTTTAGTTTCCACTTGTGTGTGGAGCTTTTGCTTTCCCTATTAAACTGTTTTTATCTCAACCCACTAGTTTTCTAGCTTCACCCTTCCTATTCTCTCCCTGATCCTGCTGGTTGGGGAAGTGAGCAAGGGCTTACATGGTGCTTTGTTGTTGGCTGGGTTTAAGCCACAGCAGATTAAAATCCTAGATTTTAAACAGGGAAGAAGTTATAGTATTTTTCAATTTTCTGAATGTTCAAATTTTTCTGCCTAGATGAAGTTGTGGATAAAACCAAAACCATGTGAATCTGTTTATCTGGCATTAAGGCAGCCTTAGAAGTTTAGAGTCCAATTCGCTGTTGACATACCTCTTGTCCACATAGAAGAAAATAGCAGTAGAGAATATGCTGGCAGGTCAGAAAATCACAATCTTGTTCTCTGGAATGGACCTTTAGCAAAGTATGTTGCATGAAACATGCACAATGCACCTTTCACTTCAAGTTATTTCTTTTGTGAAAAGAAAGTGGGAGAACATGAATAGGCAGCAATCAAACCTTCTGAGTCTGCATATTAGTTTCTTTGTCTCTTTTCTTCCACCTGGTATTTTTATTTCCTGTTATACTTTTCTCATTCTTATTTCTGAGATGTGATATTCTCACATGGACTGTATTTGAATGTGCATTCCTGACTATAGGATTTAAAACGTGATGAAGAGGGTAACAATGTTTTCGCTTGATACTGTCTGAACTCCATTTTGTAGAGGTGCCTTTATCTCAGGAATTCACAGCTCACTGGTTACCTACTTCACCTTCCCTCCTTGGTCCTTTTCGATGTCACTAAAGCAGCATATGAAAGTCCTTCATGATAAATGAAAATGCTCTGGAATATAAGTGGTAAGAAGCACATGCTATTTTATGCACTGATGCAACTCCATTCTGTTCCTATTAAAAGAATTTTTTTCATCATGAATGCTCTTGGCCTTTTTCTCTACACATGACACTAAATCTTCTGGGTTTTATTTTCTAGATTTTGTTGTTTGTGTTGTGTGTTCTGCTTTTGTTTAGACTGGAAGGAGATCTCTTTTATTCATAACAGAATGTAGGATTACATTTATGTAGAGAAGTTATTTAAAAGAAGAAAAAGTAATACTACTGCTGAATTTTTAGACATAATATGGGAAACTTGTTTTATGCAATGTGCAACCAGTTGGTTAAATGAAATGAAATGACAGGAACTCAAATACCAGAAAAGTATATGTGGAAGGCTGCTGTATGTCTCATACTCTATTACTCATGTCATGCACCAAGGTTTTTCAAAGATGAATGTTTTTATTTGCATAATACAGACTTACATTTGTTTACAAATCTGAACTTCAGCTGAGGTGTATATAAAGAATTAGAATAACAGTTTCAGAAACATTAGCAGCAGTATATGTGTTAAGAAAGTTGAGAAGACTTAAGATTTAATCTTGATCTAGAAGAAGAGGCCAATACTTTAGTGGCCACACCGCTTTCTTATATAACGATTTGATATGTGATATTTGTAGAAGAGAGAAATTCAAAATACGGAATCTTGATTATAGCTTTTTGGGAACAATGAGAGCTATAAGCATGACACACTTTTAATGACAGATCCTAAAACATATTAGGACAAGGTAAGTCCTAAACCAGCTGAGTGACCTGGACTATGCTGTGGTCAGTGTCATAAACATTATTGTTTCAAAGGTGGAAGAATCAATAAAAATCTTGAGCTGAAACAAAAATAATAGATTTTTTTTCCTTTCTCTTGATAAAGAACTAATGGAAATGACAATGTGTTTTCTGGTTTGTATTATTTGGGAGAAAATACATCTGTGAATGTGCCGAGTGTCTGTTCAAAATAAGAAGTAAGATATACAGATGGTGAATATTTAGCCTATGTCTTTGTAGATATTGTTGCAGAAGCACAATATTTAAAAGGAAAAAATAAAGATCTTTCAAAGCCTTTTCTGAGATACTGTTTTATAGACCATACACAAGGATCTTATTTTATTACAAAAGATATTCTATCAAAGGTTATTGGAAAAAGCCATCATTTTCTGGCTGTGTCATTTGTAGCTTTACATCCTACTGAAATATGGGATCCATCTGCTCACTGATCACAGGATAACAGCCATCATTCCCACTTGCTTATCATAAATGATATATCTGAAAGTACCAGAAATGTGATGGACTACAATTCCAACCCTTTGTCAGTCCTTTAAATCATTCATAGTTATCTTAATTTAGGCCAGGCTGATGTGCCTTCAGTATATCGACTGAATTCCAGCATCAGTAAATTCAGTCTGATCCACTTGAAATTTCCAAGCCATGCCTAAAATTTGCATACTTCTTTATTTAGTTTTGTAATAGCTTATTTACATTTGCAGCCCATTTTAGTGCTGCCTTGGTACGTTTGAATCTGACTCATGTTGTAGTTTACTGCTGTGCTGTATAGACTGCTTTGCTAAACATAAAATTGAGAGTATCAGAGTTTGGAGAACCATAGCTATGAAATCTGGCACACTAAGCACCAAATCCATCACTTATCAACTGCGTGGATTTTGGTCACAGACTAAATAAATTTGAATGTCACTAAAAAGCGTAAGTTATTTCTCTGTTGCTATGTTGATCTATTCTCAAATTCCAAGATGCCTGTATATAACATTTGCTAAATTAAAAAATTTTGGAGTTTAACATGAGAATATGGAGTCAGCACCAAAAATCTGGTCTTTTGCATTCTTATTGTTACAGATGATATAGTTAGTCCACATCTGGGACCCAAACTGCAAACAAGAAAGTTTCCTAATCCCTGGTATAATTCATAGTTTATCTGAAACTTCGTCCTATAAATGGATCTCATTCAACCACTAATAACCCTCTGTCCTTCTTTCTATCTACTTTTCCAGCCTTGCAAATAATCTAAACTCCCAAATTTTAAAAAGGTTATTTGGAGTTCTGAAGAAGCCCCTATCACCAGCTTTATTTCTATTAACTTCTACCAGTATAAATTTATCTGCTCTGCCTAACCAAAATGTTTATTCAAATTCTTTTCTCTTGAAAGCCTTTTCCTGATGAACCTGCACGAGTGGCAGAGAAATCTCCCAAGCATGGCCAAGTGCTGCTGTGTTTCCCTGTTAACTATATACAACCAGCGATCTCTGAAACTCCACACCAAAATTGCCTAAACCATGCATTGAGAATAAAAGTCTAAAGACCTTTTATTATTGAAAATGCCACCAAAATTAATTTTTGAAGGGATTAAGACAGCTAGCAAAATATAATAGACTTGGAGCCCCTATCAGCTGACAGAACATTCTTCTTTCACCTTAAGGCAGTATGTGTCAGCAAAGTACAAAATTATTTGTGCTACTGAAAGATTGCTGCCTGTTGCATTCTTTTAACACATAATGCAGTACATGAGCATGGTCATAAATTCCTTTTGCTTGTAAATGGAAAAAAAAGCCCCAGAGCTGCACAGCTATTCCATGTGATTTGAGCAAAGACACACTTCAACTGCATAATTTTAGAATCCCGTTTTTCTGTCTGACCTGTGCTAAGTAGGACTCTATTAAGTGAGTTGTCTTCTGGAAACCTTTTGACCTCTCCATGATTAGTTAGGAGATGATGTAAGCAGCATAGAAGAAATGGATTGTAAGTCATGCTTTGACATTGTTCTTCACTAAGAAGCTTCTGCATTAGAAAATAATTCAAGTGGAGCAGCTTCTGTCCTGTAGCAGCATTCAAAATTTGTTTGGGCAAATTTTAGCAGAACCTAAACCTGGAGTTAACTATGTTATTTCACAAACTGTTGTAGATACATCCAATTTTCATTTAAAAGCATCAAATTGAACTACATATTTAGAAATATATTAAAAAAAACACAACCCCCCCCAACTAATTTTTATGCTAATTTAAAAAAAATATTTGCTAAGTGACTCACTTAATTTTGTGACTCCTATAGAAGACTTTCTAAATACAGTGTGTCTCATTAGTTCATTGTTTTTGGATGTCAGCAAGTCTACAAATCAAGCAGCTCCTGTGTTGCCTGGGATGAGTTGGGGAAGAAAATGAAAAAAAATTAAACTTATTTGCTGATCAAAGTGAAACTTGATCTGAAGTATTTTTTGTGTGGTTTTTTTATTTCTAAAAGCAATTTAATATTGAATACAGAATATCTCTATTTGCTTAGGAGTGCAAGAATAAGAATTATTTGTTGATTTACATTAAGGCATTGCCACAAACTGTGAATTCAGTGCTTCCAGGAAGTCTGACTTCAAATAAAAAAATTTTAGAACCGTGGCATTAAGCAATTGCTAGAATGATCATGGGGAATTGACAGAAATACTTTCCTTATTCTTACTTTCAACTAGAAAAACACTGCTAAGCATCATTCCAACTCTTTGTAGAAACAGATGGTTTGTGATAGCGAAAGACTATTTCAACTGAAATATGCTCACTTTTTTCCTTATCATTCTTATCATTTTTGCCAACTGTCCTTCATTATAGTAATTTGTGTGCATATTTTCTATGGAGTCTTCTTTCAAAAACATAACCCAGACCTTTAACATTTTCTATGCTTCTGTGCTGAATCAAATCAAACCCAGGTCACCAAAGGAAAGATGCTTGTGTTTTCTGTGTGTGCATTTTGCCACCCTGTTCATATCATTTTAAAAATCCAGTTAAATCCACACAGACTGGTTTCATTTGTGCATTTAACCTCTGCAAAGGTAAGACCAATAAAGATTATATCCAACTGTCACTGTGTTAGATCAAAATCTCAGGCTAAACATATGGTACAGAAAGGTTTGGGTATATAACCCTTGAATCTGGATTTGTGGCATAGAATTTCTGTTCTTACTTGGTAAAAGATGTGACTGTCAACAGTACAATTTTCTCAGCTTATATAGCTCTGCATCTGGCATGGCAATATATCAGTATATATTATAAATAGAAAAAGACCAGGCTTTAGTATGCACTCTCTCCAAATGCCCACAAGTAACACTGAATAATTTAGTAATTAGATATGTCTTTATTCAATATAAAACAATTTTAAAGAATCCTACTATCCTGGCAGAATAAATGGTGATCGACAGCAGAAGCCTTTTTGTTGTTTGTTTTTGATAGATAGTATGGAATTCTAAAGTGCATTTCGGTTGAGTTCCTTCTACTAAACCCCTCAACTTCTGACAAAGAATAATGTCAAGATGAGTGGCTAATGTATTATAGTACGGCAATTCCTATGAAAATAAAAAAGAATAATTAAAAGAATAATTTTCAAAATAAAGCTTAAAAAAACACTTTTAATATTTCATTTAAATATCCTCCTTTCTTCTGCCATGTCTACCAAATCCCAGCACTCTGGTTATAATAGTGCAAAAGAAAATGTTAAGAAATAGGTCAGGGAAAAACATGGAACTAGAACAAAAACAAAAAATATTTTTCTCAAGGTTTTTTTTACCTGCTTAGGTACCCTGGATTTCTGCCCTGTAAGACGCCTCTTGAGTGAAGGGGAACCAGGAGAGTTGGGAGTTGTCCCCAAAACATGGATGGAAACCAGGAGGGTTCCCCAAAACACACTGATGGACACCAGGAGGGTGTGGAGGTGTCCCCAAATCAGGGATGGGAACCAGGAGAGTTTGGAGTTGACCTCAAAACATTGATGAGAACCAGGAGGTTCTGGAGTTCTCCTCCAAAAAAGGAATGGAAACCAGGAGAGTTCCCCAAAACACAGAGATGGAAACCAGGAGGGGTTGGAGTGTCCTCCAAATCAGGGATGGAAACCAGGAGAGTTCGGAGTCATCCCCCAGATCACAGGGATGGGAACGAGGAGGGTTTGGAGTTGTCCCCAAATCAGGGATGGGAACCAGGAGGGTTCCCCAAAACTCAGGGATGGAAACCAGGAGGCTGTGGAGGTGTCACCAAAACATTGATGGAAACCAGGAGGGTTTGGAGTTGTCCTCAAATCATTGATGGGAACCAGGAGAGTTCAGAGTCATCCCCCAGATCACAGGGATGGGAACCAGGAGGGTTTGGAGTTGTCCCCAAAACAGGGATGGGAACCTGGGAGGGTTCCCCAAAACTCAGGGATGGGAACCAGGAGGGTTTGGAGTGTCCTCCAAATCAGGGATGGGAACCAGGAGGGTTTGGAGTTGTCCCTCAAAACCTTGATGGAAACCAGGAGGGTTTGGAGGTGCCACCAAAACATGGATGGAAACCAGGAGGATTCACCAAAAAACTTTGATGGAAACCAGGAGGGTTTGGAGTGTCCTCCAAATCAGGGATGGGAACCAGGAGGGTTTGGAGGTGTCCCCAAAACAGGGATGGAAACCCCGGAGGGTTCCCCAAAACTCAGGGATGGAAACCAGGAGGGTGTGGAGGTGCCACCAAAACATTGATGGACACCAAGAGGGTTTGGAGTGTCCTCCAAATCAGGGATGGGAACCAGGAGGGTTTGGAGTTGTCCCTCAAAACCTTGGTGGAAACCAGAAGGACAAAACTCCCCCTGGGAACGCTCCAGGATGAGTCTGGATCGTTTATTTAGGAATTTCAGGGCCACCATGAGCAGGGAGGGACCTCTGGGGTTGCTCCACAGGGTTCTGCACGGCCAAAGGGGACCTCATCAGCTCCATCCTCTACCCCAAACCCATGAGCTTCAAGTTCTACAAGGACGCCGTGAAGTTCGTGCTGTTCCTCTCCGTGTTGGGTAGGGCTGGGCCTGGAGGCTCCTCCGGGGGCTTCCGGAGTCCTCTGGAGGGGCTGATCCCGTGGGAGCTGCTCCGCTCTGAGACCTTCTGCTCCTCCTGCACAGCTCTGGGGGGCACCGTGTACAGCGTGGTGGTGCTGCTGAGGAACCAGGTGGGGCTGGGGGGGAACCAGG
>JAOXXN010000265.1:6909615-6920493 GCA_026770055.1 Myrmophylax atrothorax
CATGTTTGGCTTTTCAGGCTGATTTTTATAACAAAGGAAAAGCTTCTTATTTGAGGATAATTAATCTCACAGATTTTTTTAATAGATCACAGGTTTTGTTGTTGGTTTGGGTTTTTTTTCCATATTTCATGTTATTAATGTAGATTCCATCTTCCACTGTGAACTTATACTAAGCTGAGTAACTATTTAGATAACCCTCAAAGGCAATACTTTCCTGCAGACGTTTGACTGTTGTGGTATGAATCATTAAAGCAATTTACTTTAGCAAAAAGAAAAAATAAAGATCATTTCTGAAAGAGAAGTTTTCATTCCCATGCTGTTTCAGAATTTATTTGCCTATTAATGATTCCATAATAACCTAACTGGTCCAATTGCATTCCTGATCCATCCAATAACTTCTTTGAAAGTTGGAAGGCTAATTGCAAAAGTGATTATTTATAATATCTGAGTGCTTTATTCAGGGGACCCATTAAAAGCATAAACACTGGGGACAGGGAAAGGTTACAACTGTTTTAATGAAAAGAAACATATGAAAGTTTTATACAAATATCACTCCTAAACTTGTCCAGATTTTAAATAAAGACTTCTAATGAAAATAATGTTTTCCTTCAGAGGATCCAGTGTGCTTATGCTAACCAAAACAGACTATTTTACTCCCAATATAGCTATTCCACTTTACTTGACGGTACTGTTGTCAAGATTTTCTTGTGGTATTCCCAATATCAGATGTTTTTTTTAAAGCCATGCTGTTCAGTGAAGTAGTGAGAATTTCAGCTTGTACTTTCAAAAAAAGAAAGACCCCAAAAATCCACTACTTCAGCTTCAAGTGATTTTTGTTTGGTTTGTGGTTTGGTCTTTTTTTTTTTTTTTAAAGAATCATATTACTCATAAATCAATCTGGTGGCTGTCTGGGATCAGAATATTTTACATTTGCACTGTTACCAATCTGCTTTTTTATGAAAATAGCAGTTCTGAGGGCCAGCAGGACAAGTGGCATTCTACACCGTCTGCTCTTCCCTTGCACAGACTGGATAATCCAGAAGTATTTTATTTGCCACAGACATTATTCTTTTGCATAATGATGAACTGTTTTAAGAATAATAGTTTTTACTTTCATATATATTCACTTTTTTTTCATGGTGTTTAAAAAACCAAACCAAACCAAAGCAACCCTTATGTTCTCTTGTACTTCTGGTTATTTTTTTTGTTGTTTTAAAATATGATATTTTCTTAAGACAGAAAAACCTTGCTATTCAGTTTCAAACTGTTTCAGCTTTAGTTTCATGAAAGATGATTTTTGATGGAAAGAGAAAAGAAAGTGGAGGCTTGTTTAACCCTCCTTTCTTTCTGCATAATGGTCTTATGCAACAATGCATAATGACACTGAGGAGGAATGAGACCTTGGTTTAATCTTCCTGCAACAGACTGATTTTGCATGTGTGCAGAGCCAAAAAGGTGTTTTGGAAATCTGAATATTTCATATCCCTTGTTAATGCCCTATGTCCCCATTCAGTTCAAACTAATGTTTGAAATCATCCTCTGAGACAAGGTCATGAAGATTTAATTTCCAAAGTGTTATTTTCATACAACTTGGAGTTTTGCAGCATCTGTGAAGTTTTGTTTTCCTTTCTAATATAGAATAAATATTTATGAACAATATCATGAGAAGCAATTCCAATTTCCTGTGTAGATGCAATCCTGAATGTTTCCTATCCCCATTGGAGTCAATCGTATTTTCCGTATTCAGTGACTCTAAGGGATTTTTATAGTGAATTAATATTTTTCTAATAGATAAGAAAATGCTCTTGTAGTTTACCGTGATTTTTCTTTAAGTAAAACTCTGATTTTTACATCACTTTTTGTTCTAACCCATGACATTTCTTTTTTCTTTCTTTTACTTCCCAGCCTTTGGACAGTAGTGAACTGAGACATTGTATAAGCAAGTCATTCTGCACTGTGTAAATAGACAGAAGTGGGGGACGTACGGAAACAGTGAGGGAATAGAAACTTCCGTGGATGGGCTTGGGAGGACAATTACATTGCCTGAGGACAAAGACTAGGACATCCTTCAGATTGTGTGGTAAACCATACCTGCAGCACATCTGTCTGAGTGTTTTATGCTACATCCCTCAGGCTACATTTGAGAAATAATCAAGACTACAGCACATAATGCCAGTATGATCTGAACAAGGATCCGCATCTGGAATGTAGATGGCCTCCTGCAGAGTTAGGTAGCCCAGACATCTGTATCAGGATACATCCTGGAGAAAAAAAAAATACCGTTACACAGGGAACAGTGCAATGTCTTGACCTTGCAAACATTCATTATAGCTGGAGAGGGATTTTTTTAGACAGAATGTTCTTACCAACTCTAATTTTTAGTTGATGGGTAGGACCGGGAATAGCTTGTGTTTGATGTGGAAAGGAGAAAGCCATGGCAAAACTCTCCACTGAGCTCCTCCTGGGAGACCAGAAATGAATTGCATGTGAGCAATGTTAGTCACTTAATGAATACTTGGAAGGGCCTCAGATACAACAGTGATGAGAGAACTGTAAGAACCCATGGAGAGTGTAATCATGACAGTAACAAAAGATGGGGAGTGTTCAGCTTCAAAACAACATGCCAAGAACATGATCTAAGATGTTAAACGGGCTAAAATATCAGCAGATCAAACTGAGCAAGGCTGGGACATAATTTCATCCTTCAAATTGCAGATTTGGGACTGAATTTGCACTTAAAATAACAGTTTGATACTCTTCCCACTGAAGACTGTGGCAAGCTGCCAGCTGACCTCAGTGGGAACTGACAGGCCAGAAGCTACTGTGCAAGTAGAATTTGCAAAGTGCCGAATTGGTGCATTAGAAATGAAACTCACAATTTGCATGCTAGGGAACAGGGAGAAGGGAGGCTCGGAGTGGGGAACCCCAAAAATATCTAAAACAAAGGATAAAGGACAACATACAATCCAGGATGGAGAGTCAATGGCAATGGGCAGATGCAGAAGATAAGGTAGTAAAAGAAGGATTAGAGAAAGAGGGTAAAACCAACATCAACATCTACTTGTAAGAGAAGGGGTTTGTTCTCCAACCAGTCACCTGGCACAGCAGAGATTTTTGGCTGCTGATAGTGACAATGTGGTGCTGGAGCAGCCCTGCAGGGGAGAGGTTGAATGGAATATTGGAACCAATTCTACTTATTTCTGTTAGTGTAGGCATGACTGAGAATTAAAAAATATGCTGATTTCATGGGAAACTCTTTATTCTTGTGGGCACTAGGATTAACCACAGTAATCATGCGATTTCTGAATAAAAGATCTTCCTACCTGAAAGAATGGATAGAGCAACACAGGTTCTGGAAGTAACTGTAGTACTGAAGAAAACACTAGAAAAAACCTTGCAGTGATTTCAGCTAATGATGTGATCTGCACTTGGAGGAAATCAACAATGATAGAAACAACCTCAGTGCTCTGACCAAATAACAAATGACACGTAATGTGATTTGATGGAATAGTTTATGTTAAAATGTCACATTAGGGACAAGCCATGCTTCTCTGAATGAATGCATTAGGAAATTGTCACAATGGGTCTGCCCTAGAACATAGCACCACAAAGGGAAATCAGCACAAATGGAAATCACCCAGGACACTGCCATTGTTATTGCTAATGCAAGGCATTAGCTTCTTGACTTTGATGTGTGTTTGAGCTCTTCAACCTATTAGCTTCCACTGCCTACAAGTGCCCAAGCATTCCTAACGTCAGCTTTTCATGGAAATCTCCCTGGTGAGTGCAATCACTGGAGCATGGATCACCCATCACTGGAGAATGTAATAGGGTTTCCAGGGCTAGTGGTGATCCACACTGACCCAGCTGATACATCAGGATAGCACAAGGTTATGGGCTCCTGGAGCGCGACAGTGGCAGCTGTATTTACTCCACTGTGGGGGCCAAAGTCTTGATCTGGGTCTCCTGTTTCATCAGAAGTGGGCTAGCACAGAATTTTGCTTACATACGAACCACACGTTCCTGCTGAGCTGCATTTTTATTAGCAACCAAAATTACTAGTTGTTCATTCTGTTACTTTTGAATTTTGTCTTAGAAGAAAGTTTGTCAGCATTTTTGGTACAAAAGATTGAAAAAATATGTTGTCTTCAAAATAAAAGTAATTAGTTCATTAGGAATGTTTCATTTCCATTGTATACCTGACACGAACATTCACCTCACTTTTGTTAACATATACATATCTGAAACCAAATATATTATTGACTTCAAAAATAAAAGTTTTTGTTTGAAATCAATGATTTATTTTTAATGCTTCATTTTTAATGTCAGTTCTTTGTTTCATTACTTAAAACAGCACAAATCTGCAACATGCTTTAATTCAAAAATATTTAGTTCAATTTGTTTTGTGTCTATCTGAATCTGGGTGTGACCAGCAATAGCAGAATCCTCATTAATGGAGTTTTTCTACAAAGATGAACTGAAATCTACAGCCTTCAAATGTGTCTGTGGCCACTGTCTGGTTTCTTGAATTGAGTTGTCTTCTTGTCATTTATCAGTTTCTGTGGGAAAATAGGGGGAAAAACAAAAACAACAAAAAAAAGAAAAAAAACGACAACAACAAAACCCACGAACCTCATGCACATTAAAAAACCCCCCAAAAAAACCCCAAAACCAAAAACCAAAGCAAAAAACAAACCAGCCAAAAAGCATTATGCGCTTTTCTGCATTGCAGGTGAGTTAACATTCATTGAAATTGAGGTACCATTTTCCATAGTTATTGGAATATTAAATCTGTCTTTATGAATCTGAATAGAGAACCATGATGGACATCTATAAGAACAGCAGATAACAAGGTGAAGGATCAGAGGCTTAACCAATTGGTCCATGATGTAAAACTGAGAACCAGCAGAAATAATCGTTTTGGCATCAGACAGGAGAAGTCAGGGGTCAGGATTTAATGCCATCACAGAAAGATTCTTCGAATAAGGCAAGCAGGTGCTTACTAAAGCATGATTATTTGTTGTGCTTGGGGATTCTGAGAAAAACATGATGTGGATGGGAATGCAAGGTCTCCATGAAAAAACAGGAAGAACTCTCTTATCTGGAAAATCTTTCCCACAATCCTTTCTTTATTTGAACAAGTCCAAAGAAAGTAGATGAGTACGCTTCTTCTCTTTCCTACTTTTATTCTCCTCAGCTAATAAGACTTTCATTGAAAGGATTTTTTTTACAGTGAAATAAAATCCAGTGTCCTAGTTCACTGAAAGCCGGATGTGCTGTTGAACAGCACATACAAAATTGCTCTAGCTCCAGTTTGTCAGAGCAAAAGCAACATCTTAGTTATTGTTCCAGCGCAGAACATCAAATGCGACTCCTGGTCCCTGCAGTTGTCAAGGATGCTTAGGTGCACAGCACCAGTAGATCTGTTGGCTGCTCTGATAATAGCCAACACAAGAGGGTGTCTATTTGTTCAGTCCTACTTCTTATCAGTTGACACATCAGTGCTGAGTTGAACGGAACTTTGAATGAAGTTCCTGAATGTACAGATCTGAGGATGCTGGTTCCTACAAAACCTCAGAATCTCAGTTGTTAACTTGACAATCTGAACCTCTTGTACATTTTATGTGTCCACACTGCTTTGATAGTTACAAAAGATGTGAGCTTGCTACAGCTACTTAATTAAAAAAAAACTGCTACCACATGCTCCTCAACAGATCCTAATGTATTTATCTGTCAGGATTATTGGGAGAAAGGGAACAGAAAGCAGGACATGAACTGTTCATGCAGTATGATTGACCTGTGTTTGATACCAGTCTTTATTCTGTCTTTTCAATAAATATAAAGCAGTCAAAGACATAGGCCATTTCCTGAGGGTTAGGGGTAATGAGAAAAAAGATCTAGCTCGGGTTAAAAATGGTTAGAGTACTAAGCAGCAAGTCTGATACTGAAACACTGTTGCTCAGTGACAAAACTTTGCTTATCAATTACTTATGAAGTTATCCCTCATTCCACACAGTGCTTAGGAGAGAGGGATGGAATTTGAGTAACTTCAGACTGTTTCTGCAGGACAGGGTAAACTTTTGGGGCCAGAGCAGGAAAACTTTCCTAATGCTGTTGGTTGTATCTTCAGAGTTCCCTTGATTTCCTTCCCCAGCCTTACAACACAAATTCATGTGTATGTGCATTTGCAAACTATGTATTCAGCTGGAGATTTCAGAGTTTAAATGTTTTGCCAACTCTTGGAGAAAGTCTCAAGTTCATTGCTCCTCCAAACGCTAATGTCATCAGAGCCAATAAACAAAATTCCCTGTAACTGCCATAGGATCAAAACACATACTCAGGACAGCTCAATATCTAGTTCATTGAAAGCGAGGAGATTAAGAGGGGAGAAAATGAGAGTATGGAGACAGCAGCTGGAAAGGTAAATAGAAAGTGAGACTGCTATAAGTAGCATTGGCCATGCCATTAACCTTGACCTCAAACTTTTTTAACAATTGCAATTTGGGATATAAACTTTTATATCCTTGAAAAAATCTTCCTTCTGATTTCTTAGATGTCCATAGGATATTCATGTGTAGCCCATCCTTGAGAATTTGAAAGTATTTTTGCTTCATCTCCTCCCCCGACACCCCACCTTACAGCGTATTTAGCACATGCTGTAAACCAAGAGACGAATCTGCTGAGGGAGTTGAACACCTACTGCTTCTATTGTTTCTGTTGGTTTAAATGCTCTGCTAATAAAGTTCCTAATGCTTTCCAAAATTATCAAACAAGGTAACAGTTTCCTGGTTGAAGTAAGCAAGGAAGCCTCCTGATCCCTTTCCATGGCTGGCTGTGTCTGTGTGACACCGAGGTTGGAGCTGCTGAAATCTATTGTATGACATGAGTCATTGGCTTGAGAAATATAATAGCAGAGCAACTGACTAAACAGAATAGATCAAAAATCCATCTTAACCAGCATCTTGTCTCAATTCGGAACACTTCAGAAGAAGGTGTTAAACCCACTTAGTGCATGTGATACAATGGGGGATATTTCTTCCTTACCCCATCTGGTTATCAATTTATACCCTGAAGCTTATGGATCAAATTCACGTTGTAACTATTCAATACTTTCATTTTCAAGATCCAGAAAGAGAATATTTCTAAATGCTGCTACATCTGACTGCCAGACACAGTAAGTCTGTAGTTTCAAGTGAACTTCCTATAGAGTTTTGTTAAAAAAACAAAAAAGAAGATGATAAAAATCAAAAAAGAAGCAGGTAAGCAATAAAAACAAAAGAAAGAAACAAACAAAAAATCCAGCCAAAAATCAGAGGTAAAGAATGGAGAAAAACAATACTATAAACGAAGTTTTCACTAGTGTCTATTCACTTATATTTGAAAAAAAATGCAACTACTCTAAAATATGTTTTTGTCTGAGTAACTAAACAATTGGTTTCCAATTATTTCAAGCTGAAGTTCTGAATAATGTTCTTTTAACTAACATTATGACACTGTGAAATTTATGTATGTATGTTTCCACTACTTGAAAGAAGAATAAAGGTTCAATGTCAGTGAAGATGTTCAACTTCTCGGGTGGAATCAGGAAATGAAAAGTTAGTTTTTTTCTCATGATTCTAGGGCCAAATATTCAGCAATGTGTTGTAGCTAAGGGTGCAACCTGCTCAAAGGTCTTCCTTCCTTTGTTCTTTGTGGCTAAGATTTTCAAATGAGTGGAAGGATGATTGTGATCTAGTTCCATTCAATTCCATGAGTTAGTGGTTCCCAGATCCTACCATTACGTTTGAAAAGACTGGTCATTAGTTTATGCAGAGGGGTGTATTCCCAAGCTGGACATCAGTCTTCATTGTTACAAGTTACTGTAATACTTGTCCTAAGAGTAGGCTCTAAAACAGTGTTCCAACCCACAGGAAAATGTGCCATTTTGACTTTTGTTTTCCTTCTGAGTTATAACATATCAAACATTTTGAAAATATTTGTCAAACAAACTATTCTGAAATATTTCTGTCCTGACCTTATTAAAAGATTTAAAGTAGATTGTATTTTAAAGATTATTTAGCAAGGTAAAACAAAAGTCTTGATGTGATCCTCAAAAAACCCTGAAGTGTTGGTAAAAAGGTTATGTTCTTCAGAAATTTTCAAGCTCGTCAAGTCAATGTTCTTGCTGGAACACTGATCCTCTAGAAAAAAATAACTCCTTCCCCTTCTGTGGCTAATCACTAAAGTCTTGAACTGTCAAAAACTATGGTGAAAATCTGTAAATTTATGTTGCTATTGTCATGGATGTTCTTATTAAAATGCAGATCACTTGAAACTTGACTAATCAATCATAAATCAGAATAGTAATTTCCAGTATATAGGCAGGACTTGATTGTCCTTGCTTAACTGTTTTGATACAGTAAAAACATTGCTGATATCCAGTGTGGTTTGAAAATATTCTGCATTTATTCAAGTTGTTGAAATGTTAGTGCAAGTTCCACTGAAAAAGAGACTATGCCAAAACATAAAGCCTTTCAGCTGGTTGCAGAATTCTTCAAGTAGCAAGTGAAAATTAAGATTTTTATTCTGTGTGGTGTAATCCATTTTCCTCATCCCAGTACAATGCCTATGACATCACTAGAAATGAGGAAATTATGAAAAGATGAGATTTGCCCTCAAGCTCTACAGTTAGGTTTTAATCAACATGTAAAAAGTATATGTGGTCCCAGTGCAATGAAGAAGAAACTACACAAATGGGAGAACTTTGCCCTTACATCACAAAGTACCACTAGGGTGGGTGCTAAACAAGGCAAGATATTCAGAAGCAATCAGCACAGGGCTAACACTACTTCTGTTGAAAGCAAAATAAACAGGTTTGGTCATAATCTCTTGTGTCCTGTCCTTGGAGCAAAGCGTCAAAATTGAAAAGCATGGTCTGAGTGTCTCCATATTTCCCCTACTCAGAGTTTATCTTTACATTCTAACAGTAATTTAGAACAAGCCTTCTAAAATTGCTGTGCATTTTCTTGAGAAGGAATAAGTTACAGATGATGTGTTACATACTAAAGTATCCCCATGTGGGGTTAAATGATACTCTCCATGGCACCCACTTATGCCATTTGCAGTTGGTCTTATCTTGAAAATGCACATTGCTTGCATTCCTGGTCATTCAAGTCTGGGCAAAACTGCACATGACAGAGAGGACATGTTTGATTTATGCCCGAGATACTCTTTTATACTCTGTTACTCATACACTTTAATAGCATATCACTGCATAATACATGTGTATTGGAGGATGGAACTCATTTACTACATAGTCCAAAGGGGAAGCATCAGGTTTTCTGAGTGGGTATTTAGTACATGAACAATGTAAAAACAATGTAAAATCTTGTGTCAAAGCCAAGAAGCTGGAATGACTGTCAACTGGTGTCATCTTTGCTCCAGCTTTGAGTCCCTTTCTGTAATTAGATATTAGATTTTGTGCAGGGTACACTTGATACTCCAGGCATGTCAGTTCTATTAAATTAAATACAATCCAGGAGAGAAGGCAGAGAGCCTAGATATTGTGGCCAGCTTCAAATCAGACATTTAAGTAAAAGTCTTCTCTTTTTTCTTCCTTTTTTTTTTTTTTTTTAAATTTGATAAGGTTGAAAATCAAATAGCTGACACATTCCTGGGGACTACTGAGTCATTTGGAATGTTACTGAATTATGTTCTTCAGTCTAGTGAATTAGAAAGTGTGGATTAACGGCACTGTAAGATCTTCAAATACTGACTTCCAGCTAAGAATATTTTATTGCTGTATCTCCTGACTCAGCTAAAAGAAAGTTCCTGGTTTGAGTCTCAGAGTAATACATTTAAATATACATTTAAAATTAATGCAGTTAAGAGTCTATTGCTTCCCTGTGATTCTAAGCTTCCAAGGTGGAAGCTTTAAATTATAAAGTTAAAGGGAGATCAGGTCTAATCCCTTTGCTATCTCAGTGTCAGTCTTTTAAGTTCTTATGAACCTACCCAGTCTAAGGCTGAGTGCTCAAACCTGCAACTTAAATATTTTTAGTAATATTCTGCCTGTATTATATTTTTATATGATATATCTGTACTCTATTTTAGAGCAAGTTTATTTAAAAAAATAAATAAGAAAACTTAATCACTCATGGAGGTGACATTTGATGCTTAATGTGAGGTATTAACTCATAAAAATTACAAAACTTTGCTGCATCCATTTGCCTTTACAGACTTCTTTGTGCACTGCAAAACTTTAGGTAGATATAGCTTCTCACTAAACTAGCAGTATTTCAGCAACTAGAAATAATCAAGGAACAGAGGAAGAGAAAAATTAAGATGAAATTTACCATGTATCTAAATCAAATACAAAAGCAGGGCTAATAAAAATGTTGGAGGCAAAATTCATGAAATCAGGAGACTTTACACCACTTCAAAATCTGATCCTTAATCTACTTCATTAAATAGTGCAGTTTTCTGCCTTTGGTCCCACATTACAATCACATTTTTCTTCCTATCTAATTTGCTATTATGATTAATTCCTAGTCCTACTGTTGGTCACTAACTCTTTCTTAAGCACAAACTGACCTTAAGTGGACTTCAGGAAAGGACTTCAGAAACTCACTTTCAGTTGAATGAAGTGATATTTAACTTGTTTGTTTTCCTGAGTTATTTTAGTATATCAAAATGACTCTATCATCTATCTATCTATCTATCTATCTATCTATCTATCTATCTATCTATCTATCTATCTATCTATCTGTCAGGGTCAAAATTCAACTTCCAGCAGAGAGAAACCTGACAAAATTAAGCAGTGAGCCTTGGTCAACAGAGGCTGAGACAAAATCCCATCACTAAGGACAACAAGGCCTGTTGATGTTCAACCATGCTGAT
>JAOXXN010000265.1:6924009-6942373 GCA_026770055.1 Myrmophylax atrothorax
AGAAACCCGTAATTTTTATGTGCATTGCTCATAGATGAAAAAAACTGACATAAGATGACCCTCTTCTTTGTCTGACCAGGTTCACCCAGTTTTGTGATTAAAATATCACACAGAATTAAATTGTCAAGGAGTTCAGGAGCAAGGGTCAGATTTGTTGTCTTCATTACATCACATAGTTCTTTAGATGACTTTTGGCTTAAATACAGGTGTTTGTGGTTATCAATCACCTTAGCAAATAAACTTCGGACCAGTTTTCACCGGTTTGTTCATGGGCTGAGCACATCTACCTGTGGCCACCAGTTAGTAAGCGCATGTAATTCATGAAGAAACAGTTGCTATTGTCTATGTTGATGCATTAAAATTACAAGTATTCGCACTGTTGTAAGAGTTTATGGGCAGAGAAGAAAGATTCAGCAAATTATTTCCCAGAGAAAACATTTTATAAGGAAGCAAGTGACGGTTTTAATATTTCTTGGTGTTTTCTAATGTAGTTCTTTATTTTGTGTCTTAGAGAGCTGTAATTAACCCTAGAAACTTTAACAACAGTTTTGGAACAATATTGGACATTATAGCAAGCTGGTGTCTGATTCAGGGAAACTTGATTTCTGCTTCTGGCCAGACAGCAGGGACCAAAGTCCAGGTCTCTACTTTGCCCAGTGACTGTCCAATCACTCTTGTTCTTTTCTAAGGAGTGGAACAAAGTAAACATTTTCACCCAAAACACAGTTTCACAGTTCTTCCCTGGTGGAGGGACAGGTGTGGATTTGAAATTAAAACTTTGTAAGAGAAGATGAGCTTTGAACCCAGGTTTTCTGATTCCTCCTTTAATTCTCTGGACAGAGAGATAATGTATAGAAGAGATTACATTTTTTAGAAACTGACAACTTGAGTATCCAGCCCCAGGAGATAAATCCAAACTCCTAAGTCAAGATAAACATTATAATGAACTTCCTCATGAACATGGGATCTGGGCCTCCTAAAGTGGCCCTGTTGGTCTCTTTCTAAACATCTCTTGCTGTCTGTTTTGTTTGGTGATCTCAGATGGCTTTTGCACTTCAACTCAGGAAGCACTGTACTCAGAACTCAAATATCTAACCAAAGTCTGAACACAGACTGCACTGTAGGCAGACACAAGCATTGTAACAATAAATGCAGTGACCAGAAGTTAAGCATTGTATCAACACATGCAAAAATCCATAAGTTCCCTTGCAGATTCAGATTTTAACTCAGTTTCTCAATTTTACCTTTAATTTCTTAAAACTAGTCATCTAGAGCTCTTTCCACTATCTGTGGAGACAGATAGGCAGCTCCAGGGGAGAGTAACCTCATTCCAGAATAGCTGTGCTATGTCAGAGTCACTTCCTTAAGGAAATTCTTCCTATTTAAACTGGACTTTTTCTTTCTACTTATGTCTTTTGGGTTGTCCTAGTTCAGCAGGTAGGACCAGTTTATCACTGTGTGTGGGAGACCAAAGATATGTATTCTACCCCCTCTAATCATTTTCCAAGAACAATGGACCATTTGCAGCAGCCCAGGGCACATCCAACTCCTCAGAGTGTGAGCTGGGTGTGAAAGAAGCCTGTGAGGTAAGAGCTGAAATAACCCCCCTCCAGGGAGTCGTTAGCACCTTCACACCCAGCCTGAGGTGTCATGTCTGCTAAGGGGCCATCAACGATTCCAAACTACCCCATGACTCACAGAGTCAGATGACCCATTGTGTAACTCCCCGCCCTGGGGGAGGGACTGGGAGCTCCCACCTGGACCTGAGGGTACATAATCTGGGGATTTGAAGACCTCAGGGAACCAGTTGTCAGATCCACAGGAGGAGCAGAACCTCAACAGGAGGAGACCATCGCTTTCAACCGGATTGTGACCACCACTCTCAACCAGACTGGGACCATCATCTGCACCAACACATTTCTCGCTTCCTTCTACTTTGGACTTGGGGGAACCATGCGGGGTTTGTACCCCAGGGTGCTGGGTCATACCTCGGGGTTTTGTGGGTTAAAACCAATTTCTTTTTGTGCCATTGTATTTATTGTAATATTGTTATTAAATTGTAACTTTGATTTATAATCTCTTTTGGGTTGAGTTCATTTCTCCTGCTGGTTTACCTTTAAACCTGCACAGTTGTTTTGGGTTTTCTTTCAGTTTGGGGGAGAGTTTTTTGGTTGTTGTTGATTTAGATTATTTATTATTATTATTATTTTATTTTTTATTTAAGATTTCTACTAGAATAAAAAATCTATTTCTGTTGACTAAAGCAGCATAAGTAATCAGTTTTGACTAAATACCTAACTTTCAATAGGTGGAACCGCTTAACTGAATCCTTCATGACTTTGCCATCTGTGAAATTACAGCTGTTCTCTGCCTCACTAGGAGGCTGTAAGGCTAAATACATTGAAGATTTAGAAATGTTCAAGAATTGATGTTGTCAATGATCGATGAACACAGAAGTCAGCAGGAATTTTGCTGCTGACTTCATTTGTGCCAGGATTTAAGCTGAATGATTAAACTTACATTTGGAGGAAACTTTTTTATGTTCTAGTGTTCATAGAACAGGTTAAAAAGTCAGTATTTGATGGCTTTCAGAAAACCAGGCTTTCTTATGAACTGCTTACTGAAGACAATAATAGACCTCTGAATAACAAGGAAGGCTTAAATAACCCCTTGACCATATTGCCTGTATTATATTTTATAACATTTCTTAGTATGATCACTTTTGCAGATGCTGGTTGTATGGCTCTTGCATGGGGACTTCAGCTATTTAGAGATGCATGGATGTATATAACATATTCTTTCCCCGAATACCAGCTACTGAGCCACTAGGTGTGTACAACCAGAGAAAGAATGTTTCTCCATTATGCAGGAGTGTGATAAATTCACAGAAAAGTTTTGCTCTTGATAATTTCAAAATAGTAACAGCCTTGAAACCATTCTTATATTTCCTTAGACAGTCAACATGCAGAGCAGACTTGATTGAGTTCTGCCTAATGTCATCAGATGCTGGAGCAGTTCCCAATTCCTACATCTAGCTGCCTGCTCACATGCATTCCAGCTCCATACCAGTCAGAGTGCACCAATTTTTCTCTCCTACCCTGTGCCTTCTTAGGGGAATGGGCCAGTAAAATCCTTGGTGCATGCCAAAAATCTGTGTGGCAAATGGTGTATAGACACAGACTTTTGTGTCAGAAGTTGCTTTCCTTTTACTAAAAGTCAAACTTTTGCAGACAGGTCGCATTGGGTATTATTGACTGATGACTGCCTATCACTTCTCAAGGAAGCTTTCAGTTACTCTTTCTCTAAAGTTTCTGGAGAACTTGAAAACACATTAATACTTAAAAAGATAGGGCATAGAAAAATACCTTCTTATGTAGGTGTAGGTATGCCTTCAATGTGTAAAACCAGACTCTGCAAAGCATTAGGAGTCCCCTGGCCAGGTAGTTCTTTCTATGGCAACTATAGTGTTTTTTCACTCAAAGGATGACATGTTAGCAAGAGTATGTGCAGTACACCCAAAGTCTTACAACACATCTAGAGGTGGCCAAAATGTTAATTATGTATTTTAGCTGACACATTTTAAATTGTGTGGTGGAATATTGTCATAATAGTACCTTACAAAATATTCAAAGAAACAAAATGTTCCCTTTACCTCAATACATCTCCCAAAAGACCTTGTGAAATAATAAGACCTGACTTGTACAAAGAGAAAAGAAAAAAAATATTTATACTTTTGCAAGTATAGAGAAATTCCTCATCTCCCTACAAAATTCAGCAGAACTCAAGGAATTCAAAAGGCAAACTCCTCTCCTTCAGGAGTACCCCCCAAAAATAAAATTTCCAACTTTAAGCCATGGTTTTATCATCTCTGACCTCCAAGCTTTTGAACGTGATATGTTCTGAACCCCCACAATCCCCAGTGAAAGCCTGGCAAAGAGAGAAATGTGGGTTGATAAGGGAATCCTAAGGAAAATACAAAACAAAACAAAAAACCCCACATGTTATCTCTGTGAGTGTGAGTGTAATACCTAAATTACACACTGAAGTTAGCCCAAATTTCAGCTACCTATGGGTCAGCAGAGCAGAATAACACTGACAGCTTTAGAGAGAAACCTCTGGTGCTCGAGTGGATGTGAAGTGGAAATAGCACGAATTTAAGGGCTGGCAAGCTTTTATCTTTAACCCCTTGTTTACTGTTGCAGTAAGTCCAAATCTTATTCAAGTTGAAAGAAGATCTTGCTGTAAAAAATACAGTTATTGGAGGATTCTGATTGGTATTACCATGATAGAAAACCCTGTAAATGACTTCTCAAAGTATTAAACCTGTCTGAGCCATTCAAGCTGATCCCATTTGCTTGGGGTATCTGTAAGTTCTTTGTTCTGCAGTAAATTAAATATTTATGTCATTGCCTATGCCTGTAATATGAAAGCCTTTATTCCCCTGCACCCCTGTTTTCCAGAACATCCCCCTTTTCCAGAAATGGAATCTATAACCAGGGAACATTCTCTGAGTTATGTGTAAGCCTTAGTTACATCTCCACACTGCTTTACAGAGTGCAGGAGTATATTCTGAAATGCCTATGGCTTGTGATGTTTTGCATACTGAAAAATTCTTTTTTAATGTGGCAAGGTTAGGCTAGTTGAATTTTATGCTAACATCTGTTGGTGACATGAGCCTAGGCTGTCTGGTAGCCATCCATGTTGATAATAATAAAAAATGATCTGTGTGTTTGGGGCCAGGAATGAAAACACATATGGGTTCTGTGGTCTTAAACTTCAGTGTTATATATTCTGAAAAGAAAGAAAAATTCAAAGATTCGTGAAGGTTCTCTAACCTTTTCAGTGTTGTTGTGGAAGAGCATAATTTTTATTAAGATAAAAAATCAAACAAATATTTTATTTGAAAAACTATTTTACATAGTATTTGAATAGTTTCAATGTCATATTCTGAGAAAATAATTTATATATATATATATATGATTTTATATATATATATATAATGATTTTGGACAATAAACCAAGTTCAAGTAGTAGCCATTATTTTCTTCCAATAATTGAAAAGAAATGGAGTCACAATAGGGAGATCAGGGTAAAAGAGTTGTACAATAGTTCAACAAAGAGGAATAGGAGTCTTTCTTTACTTAGTGGAAAGCTGATTTAAAAGCTGTCTGGTTCACATCAAAATGTCTTCCCCAAAACCGACTCATTCTACTTTCTAAATCACACAGAACTAAAGGGTTTGGGACTTTTTTTTTTTTTTTTAATTCTTACAATGTCCAAGCTACTCACATAGAATGTTTTACAATGGTGATCAAATCTGATGCCCAGAAAAAGCTGTGGGAATTGAGACCCATGAAATCTTGTTTCAACTGCTTTTATATTTGCTGTCAGAGGTGGATATCATTCTCAAAAGGAGAAGGGTGTTACTTTGGCTCCTAATGTATTGCTGATCCCTGTCTTCTGTGCTTGCCTCAGAAGAAGCAGAAATAATTGTATAGCTTATAGCTTTCAACCAATGATCAGTAAAACTATTTATTGGTCATCACTCAGGAGTCAGTAACAGTGTAGTTTGTGAGCCTAAAACCAGTTAAATCAGGAAAGAGTTTCCTATACTGGAAAAAAAAAGAAAAAGAAAAAAAGGGCAATTGCAAGCCCCAAGACAGTTATTATTGTGCTTTTTAATAGTTAAATAGATTGCTGGAGCTTTCGATCACTATCGCCTAGCACTTTGCTTGGACTCCAGATGAGAGCAGCAAAGATAATAATTCAACTTTCAAGGCAGAAAAAAGGCATTGAGCTGGTAACGGATATATCTGCTATAGACAGCTCAGGTGTTCATGAGCAACTAGAAAGTAACACTTGAAATTGGAGAAGAGAGCAAATACCAAGACAACAAGAGATGCAAGAGCTCTTTGCATTATTTAGGGCTTGTGACACATGCTGAGTACTTTTTTCTTCAAAAAGTAGGGCATTGAAACCATGAGGGCTATTAGTGGAGCATAGTATTATTTCTTGTGAAGACAATTGGACTCATACAGTTCCATTTTTGATGGCTTACAATAAAAAAAAGAAGATCCAAGTCCTCTGATCATTCTGTTTCAAAGCCCTATATACCATAAACATCATTAGTAACACTCTTTAATGTTCAATTAAGTATTTTAGTGTGTTTACTTTTGCTTACAGTGATGTTCCTCTTCTACAATGGCTGAATGTAACTTTTACTTAGTTTTCAATTTTGAATTGATGTGGGACACCTTTTGTAAATCTCAGCAAAAAGCTGTAAAACTGTTTTAAAAGTCATTTTCTAAAAGTGTACTATAGAAATACAGTGTAAATAGCTGGGATTGCACAACTTCAGAATCTATGACACATACTCTGCTGACAGAAACTCCAGAGGAAGGTTGTGTTATAGAAATGCAATAGTTAAGCCATCTATGAGGATATGGGGGTTTCTAGCAAATCCACTGAGAACTAAATCTTCAAACTTGGGAATGTTTACATTTTAAAAAAGTGCTGTGGTCACTGTCAACAAAACTTAGAGCAATAGTCACTGTGTGAACCAGCACAAAGGAAGCAGCCAGATAACCCTGAAACACACTGCCTAGCCCAGATGGGTGGTCTTGTAGGTTGTCACTTGGTTTACCCTTTCTGTTTACATCACTTGGTTATTTTTTCCATTAGAGAAGACCTTCAGATGCAGGGCTGATTGGTGTGTTTTCTTAGTTTCATATCCATTCATCATGTTCTAAATATTGATTCTGCAGTTAGAGCCCCGTGTCACTGAAATGCTGGTTACTCTTAGAATCAATAAAAGATGTTCTTGTTACTCAGCTGAGAGGATATGGATGTCTGTGACAAGTCTTTTATTTTCACTGCTATGGCCATCACTATGTGAGATAAATTTTTATGTGAAGGACCTAATTTTTATGCTACCTGTACACTCAGAGTGAATATACTATATACAGAGCTGAGTGAGAAATACCTTTTTTGTCACTCAATTTGAATTCTCTTTCATCTCCTTCATGCTACTGTGGATTTCACGGAGGCTTTGGGGTACAAAGAGACTGTAGCTTGCATCCTACACACACATACATATATTCACTCATCTAATATTACATTTAGAAGAGATTGCTTCCAGCTTGGACTCCCAAATTTTTCCATTGGGAGACAGTAAATACTCCATTTGTGTAGCATGAGAATTTGGTGTATGTGCAATCACTGCCTAATGAGATAAAATACAAGCTGAAGGTCTGAATGGGTCTTGGATATACTTGCAGAATAAACACTGAACCATATGTATATGAAAAGCAGCAAAACTTCACTTTAGTGGAAGAGGAATCACGCAAGGAATATATGACAAATCTGCATTTAAATTTTGTGATGTTTTACATTGGATGTTTACTGGTAAACTGTATTTCACTTAAAATTAGGAGACCAGTGCAGATAAATGTAAAGATACAGTTTTACCTCTAAAAAACATTCACACCAAGAAGCTGAGACAGTTGGTTATGTTAAACTGCAGCATAAGCAACAACAAAAACCCACCTTGTAGTTACTTTTAAGGTTCAGCTTTTACCATTTTCAACCACTGCTCAACACCTTTTTTCTTCAAATTCAATGTCAAAATTCCACATTAAATGAAAAATCATTTCCTGTTGAAAGACTTTCCTGCTGAAAATACTGTATTTATTTGCTAAAAAATTGTGTTTGCATAAGTGTAAAAAGAAAGCAACTTGCTATTTTTGAAGATTTTTTACATCAGTTTTCTTAAAGGCAAAAGTTAGGGAACCACATGAGGGCATGTGATACCAAAGAAAGGCCTACAACCAAAGTTTAGAAAAAGGCAGAAGGAAAGGACATAAACAAGTTTTTGTAAGAGTTCAAATGCTGGACTGAAGCCTTAGTTTGCGTGTTTTGCCTGAATCAGTTTACTTGTCACTAACTCATTCCTGTATAGTGAGAAAATGAGTACATTTGCTTTTGAGTACTGGTATGGTCAGTATGTGATCATTCTCGTTGATAAATGGACTCTTAAAACTGAAGTGAAAAAGTTATAAGTAAGAGCTGAGTGTTTAAAAATTCAAATAAATAATTTGTCAGGAAACTGTAACCATCTGTCAGTTCCTTCCACTCTTAGGCTTTTGCTTCTTTTTTTCCCAGGCCACTAGAGAAGATGGCCAGACTGCCAAAACCAAATAAAGAACATACCTTTTAGGCTTTTGATCAAAACAAGTGAGAAGATGATCAGTCTCATAAAGGGAAAAAAAAAAAATCACAAAAGGATTACTTAGATTATAAAAATGAATCACATCTTTACACTATAAAATAGAAGCCAAAAGTACATTCCTGAGTTATTCTATGTCAACAGCCATTTTAGACGGCATGAAACTTATTTTCCATCTCTATTTCACAACCAGCTCTGAAAGAACTAAGGCCAACATGGAACTGATAGGTGTTTGATATGAAACAGCTATTTGAAAATACTGGCATCTCATTTAAACACGACCTGACTTTCTAGAATCGCATGAGCAACCACTCAGTCTCTGTCTTCTTTCAAATTTAGATGCCCTATCCTGCTTGGAAACTACATGCTCTACTGACAGGTTGGGGCTGTTTCTCTACCTTCATAGAATCATAGAATCATTACAGTTAGAAAAAATGCTAAGCTCATTGAGTGCAACCATTAATCCAGCACTGACAAGTCCACCACCAAACCATGTAGCACATCTGCATGTTTTTTGAATGCTTCCAGGGATGGTTATTCCATCACTTCACTGGGCAATCTGTTTCAATGCCTGAACACAGTTGCTGTGAAGAAACTTTTCCTAATATCCATTCTAAACCTCCCCTGGTGCAACCTGAGGCAATTTCCACTTGTCCTATCACTTATTACCTGAGAGAAGATACCTATCCCTTTTTTACTCACAGAAATGATAAAGACAAATTATGTAAATGGTCAGTGTAGACCAGCTCAACTTTATAGGTGTTACAGTGTGAAGATTCAGTGAACAGGGAATCAGTCTTCTTGCCTGAAGGCCATTCATGTATCTAAGGAAAAGATTGCTAATTGCAGTGAGTCACTGTTAACAATTAGAAGTTTCTCAAATTAGAGTCCTGATTGTTTTATTATTTCTTTGCTTATTGTTGGTGTGGTTTTTTTGTTTTGTTTTGGATATTTTTTGGTTTTGTTTTTTTTTTTTCTGTGAGATCCACAAAATACCTGTGTGCTGGATATTTCTCCAGCAGTATATGATGGCTCGCCAGTTAAAAAATCGGAGTTGCCAGACAAGACAGTAATTACAGACTTTGTGTGGTCTCCTGTGCTTGGCATGTACTCAGACTCCCTAAAGACATGAAGTGAAGCTGCTATTTGCAATACTGCAGACCTCTAGTACTCTATAATCTTTAACATCCTCACTATAAGCACGACATTATCTTAGGTTTTCAGCATTTCAAAATCTTTTTGGCAATAAAGATTTTAGCAGTTACTTTCAAGGCATAGAAAATTGTGTCACCTGTTTTTTGAGTCTTTGATGTTTGTTTCTGATCAGTACGGTGGGACAATTATCCTTGTTTTGTTATATTTTCTTCTAAGTGAAAAGGGAGTTTCTTGCATTCCTTTCCGTTTTAGGAGCTGTCTTGAGTGACCAACAATTATAAGAAAAAATGAAGTAAAATTCTGAGAACTGGCTGTTTCCCCCAATACAATGAATTTTTATTAAGAAATCAAACAAAACTTTAATTTTCTGAAATCTTTTCTTTACTGTGAACAACTTAGGTATGCTAGTGTAAACTTTGTATAGAACTTCCTTGTGATCCATCTATAAAAACATCTTCAGCACATTCTTAATGTTCATTAGGAAGCCATAAATAGAAAGAATAATGCAGAGGCAGCTATTTGGATTAGAACACTTTTAGTAAAATATTTATTCTAGTTGTCTCCTCAAGCTTGTTGAAGTGATATAGGTGTTTGAAGATACACATATAATGTATTGTGGATCCCCTGCCAGTTACACCATTAAGATCTTCAAAAGCCTACTCTAGGGTATTGCATGGCTCAAGCAAGTGTCTGACTAACATGGAGAAAATTTTCAAGTTGGCATCTTGACTGTCCATGATTTTACTTAAATGTATTCAATGTGAAAGCAAGAAGTTTGCTTTATCCTCTCTGTACTTTAGGGCACCACATCAGAGAAAATCACCCCATGCCTATTTAATTTGCATTCTAGCTCTGAGATCATTGTATATGGGCACCTTTTGATCCTATAAATAATGACTTCACTTTCAAATGTGCCATTTCCAAACATTGACACAACCATTATTTTTCATGATCTGCTATTGTGATGAAATATCGTCCAGTGCTGGCATAAGTCCCATGGATAGGAAAATATTATAAATTTCTAGGCTTGTTAAAAAAATAAATATAGGAAAAGAAAGAAATACTTTGTCAAAATCTATGTGGAGTAAGTCCAAGTTCTTATACCAGGCAATATATAAACAGCTTAAAATATGGCAAAATATGAAATACAAAACATTTTATGATATAGTATCTGTCAGGTACTTGCCTTACATAAAATGTTATATAACTCCAGTGAAAGTGTGTTGGTTGTCCTGTGTAGAGTATATCTCAGAACGATTTACAGATTTGAAAGACAAAAAAAAAGATTTACCTAGAAAATAGATGTTGGCTGAGATACAAATTCATGACTCTGCCTCAAGCTTCACAAGCAATATAGGGAAACTTAGGAAACTAATGTTACTGCTCTTGTTGTTTGTTTGTTGGTTTTTTTTTCTTCTTCTCTTGGGAGTCCTGGCTTGCACAGAATCGTGGCTGCACGAGCTCCTCAGTATCACACTCAGCAGCCAGGTGTGGGAGCACTGGCTGTTCCCGGGATCCAGCCAAGCTCTCCTGTCCTCATGGTGTAGAAAATGAATACAGTGCCATGGCCTTGCTTCATGGCTGCAATAGTGCAGTCTCTAGATTTAGTTTTCCAATATTTAAATAAAATATTATGTCCTTTCTTTTTCTGATCTATATTTTGTTTTGACTTTGCTAGTAAGAAACATATAAGATGTTTGTATTCCTTTGCAAAGTGTATTTGGGTATCTCTCTTAAATATTTCTGCTAAAATTTTACATTTTGGTAAAAAATGGTGTAAATCAGTTCAGGAACAAGTTAAACACAATAGATTTTCTTCATATTATGACTATTGAAAAACAGTATAAAAGATGTCTGCTGAACTACGGAAAAAAACCCTCTGCAAACCATGGTTACATAGATAGGTATGTGCTAGTAAGTCTGAGTTATGCATCCTTTTTATTATCGTTTTGTGTCAATGTCTAAAACATGTTTGTTATTCTGAGCATAGCCAGATTCCAGTGCATTCACATGGAAAGATATAATAATTTCTATTTCCTTTTAGTCCTAATGAAGGAAGGAAGGAAGGAAAGAAGGAAGGAAGGAAAGAAGGAGTGAACAGTTAGGAAAAATTGTTTTCCATGAACTTCCCAGTCCTATCTGGAGAACTGACTCATGATGAAATCAGTTATAAAGTGTGAGTCCTTACTGTCAGTGCTGCTGAATTCCTGAAAAAGGCAGTTTGCAGGGGGCAGTGTGCTGTCTTTTCCACCAGAACACTCATCTTTCACTGCTGGTGCAGGACATATCCCCTCTTAGACTTGACTAATGCATTTCTCCATGTCCAGGAATGAAGGAATGAAGGTGCATAAACCAAGGAAGCCACTATTTTTTTGAAGCACATCATCAGCCTCTTCTTAGCAACCTGCTATCCTGAATACACCATCATGATTTTCTTCTTTGACCACGCTGATCATAGGGGAATATTTAGGACCTCCTTTGTGTAGACATACAAGCCAATACTTGATTTTTCCTAATTATTACAGTTTTACAGACAATGAACTGGATGCAAGGTACCTATGAACATTTTTAGTCTTTTTCCAAAGCAGAGACTATAATCTCTGGAGGAAAAGAGACAGGAAGAGAGTGGGGAAAATTCTGGAGGAGCATGGGAGAACTGCCTGAGTATGGAAGGGACATGTTGCAGCAAGAGATGCTGCTTTACCTCAGAGCATTCTGCCTAGCTGCACAACACTCATTTGGGGTTTATGTCCTTCAGCTCTCTGGAGTAATTCCTAATGCCTGTCTTGCCCCCATCACAAAAATCATCATCATGGCTAAACTTTGAGAACGAAAATTTGGGAAGGGCTCTACCCACATGGGTGTGTCCTTTGAGCCTGTGAAGTGGATTTTTTAGGTGAGGCACAGTGTGCACGGAACTGGCCCCACCCTTTAACCCCTAAGGTTCATCTGCCACGGCTGAGCAAGCTTGGATGGTGACAGTGAAGTCCTCAGGACTAGAACCTACAGCCCCCGGTATTGCCAGGAGGTCTCCCATCCAAGGACTAACCAGGGCTGACCCTGCTTAGCTTCAGAGATTGGGTCTCAGGGTGGCATTTAACTGCCGAGCTACAAGAAATATCACTGAAACACTATCAGCAAGGTGAGGGCTACGATTCAGAGCTGGCCAGCTGGTAGCTGGTGGATGTGACTTACTGCTGAGTGGATCTGGTCCAGGCATGAGCAGTCTGGGAGAGAAGATCTGTGTGTGTAGCTCACCCCCTGAGAGCATGGCTGCAGGCCTCATCACTTTTGGAACAAAGCAGTGAAATTCCCCTATTTAATTTATGGCTTGTCTATTCTACAGACCGCACTGGAGAGGAGAATTAGCCCAAGGTAGCTGTAAAGGAACCAATTCATGCATGAGACAGCATGACCACAGCAGGATGCAACTCAGATGTATATGTGCTTTGTTTCTCTGAGATGCATAACAGGCTGAACAGCACTCCAGTCTTGCTTGTTTAAAAGCTAGTTTGGGTATCTCTAAATTATTCTTCAGAGCCTACTTTTTTAAAAAAAATTATTTTTATTATTTTTTCTCTTCCGTTTTTACTCAAGAAGATTGAAAACCGAAAACCGAAAAAAGTCAAATAAATGAATCAAACCATGTTCTTGAGACTGGAAAGTCAGGAAATATGAAAGAGAGATTTATTGGTTTAATTTTTAAATCTTGGGTGATGCTCAAAACCTATGCTAATGGGACCATACTAGTAGCTAGACAGAGACAGTAAATATCAGGAGAAGCAATGATAAATCTCACTCATGTTTTTATTGGGACAAATCCTGAGTTTATGTAGCTGAATTACATGCCAAAAAATTTCAAAGTTGTGTGTCCAGAAATAACTACCTATATCCATGTGGGAGTCCGTGAGATCCGCGAATTCTCAGTACCTCTGAAAATTGCTTTCACATAGACACAATTTACAGGACTACCTTTAGACATCAAGCTTCAAAAAAATAGGCCTGGTTTCCTACCTGTGTATTGTTTCCTGGGCCAAAAAGAGTGATGAACGTAGATGGCTTTTTTATTATTATTTCCATATGCATTATATTTATAAGAGTATTTATGCAAGGAATGTTACAGAAATTCCATGCTTTGTTTCCTTTGTGAAAGATACCTTCCTCATAAGAAACACATTATGCTTGGTCAAATGTTTCTCTCTATGGGAGGATTAGATCCACAGTTCTGTGGAGTTCTCATTTATCAGAAGCACTTAATTTATCACCTGGCTTTTATTAAAAAAAAAAAGAGAGAGAGAGATCTATTCTGTTTGGACAGCCACTGTACACTGGATTTAGGAGATTAAGGTTTACTCTACAAAAGTGTTATTGTGAGATATGATATGAATAGCATGACATCATTTCTGGCAATACAGTATCAGTGAATGAAAGGAAAAAAAAAATCTAATGCGCAGACAGCTTTCTGATAAAGGGAAAGATTTCTATACTCTTTTCAAAATTTATTGTGTTTTAAGATTGTGCATGTTATATACCAGTCTAGGAATGAGAATAGACAAAACAGCAATAAATTCTTCTGAGGCCATTATTTGAAAATATATTGATATTTCTAACTGTGGGAGAAAGAGGAATATAGGGCAGATTAATGAGGAGCCAGTGGTCTTGGTTATATTTTCTTACTTAGAAGAAAGCTAAGTATTTCCAACTTTTGTTTTAAATCTCTGTATGGGTACAGTACTTCAGATTTTAAAGAAACATCAATTATATCTCTTTTTTTGGACCAGCTCCTTGACATTGTCCTAACTTGCATGACATCGTTCTAACTTGCATGACATCATAGGAAGACTTATTTACTCAAAAATTATTTCACTCTAGTCACTCAATTCCTCCCCAAGACAGGACAAACTTCTATTGAATAATATTGTTTATTACACTAGATAGATTAATTGTATGGAATAAAAGAATATTAACTACCTGTAACAAAGTGTATTTATTTACATGAGATTTTGTTCTAGTTAACAGAATTTTGGTTATTTTTGTCTTTGCTACACAATTTTTATAACACATTTTCCATGTTTTAAAGAGAACTAGAATCACTTCAGAAACATGTGTCAGGATATTAGCTGGTTTATCAATACTAAATCTCCCTCCAGGTCTGGTGTTTTAGATTCACCAGATTCAAGGTGTGTGAGATAGTGTCACAAACAGTATTGTTAGTTCATGGTCTTAAAAAAATGAGAAACAATGAGTGCATATAAGGGGGAAAAAATGTACAACTTTTTTTCCTGAGCTCTTGGACCAGACATATAAAAAAATATAGAACTGAGAGGTCTTGGTTCTAACACTGGTGCTCAGAGGTGTAATGAGCACGCTAAGAGATCTTCTACACTCCAAAGTCATTAGCAGAAGGTTTAAGTATGAGACTTATAGTTCCAAACTCAGAGACAGGCTTTTTTTTTTCCATTTTCAGAGTTTCAGTGTCTTAGTTACTAGATCACATTGCATGTACTGTGTATCACAACACTGATTTTTAAGTGTTGTGTTTCTGGTTTTATGCCAGTTTGTGTTATATTCAAAGATTTCACTAGATTTGGCTTTCCATGTCTTTAATGTGCTGTCTAAATGAGCCTTCCTGAACACTAATACATTGTTTGTCACCCTTGAGCTTAACAGCCATGTAGAAGCCTAGAAAGTGTGGGTATTCTCTACAGGAAAGAAGTTGTAGCTACACCTCCATTTTTGCAGTTTAGTTGTAACTGATTAATTATATAATTTCTATATCAAGTTATTTTCAGATATCAAAATTATATTAAAAGATTGTATGTGTCCTATGGTCTATTTATCATTGTATTCACCCTGTATTTTAACAATCTTTGACAACTTCCTTACATTCCTAGGATTAGTTTATATATTGCTTTGCCTTATGTTAATATTTGCAATCCTTTCCGTTATGTCAATTAACTGCCAGGACATCCATCTAGACACAGTGTACTCAAGTATAATAAAGAAAAGAAAAATACTTCAAGATGCTAACAAATTATAACCATGCCCAGATATAAACCAGATGTATGAGTGATAAACACAGAGATACAAAATTGTCACCACCCTTCCAAATCACAATTTAAAATGTCTCCACCTTTGACCTGTGGCAGTAAGCTTTACCAGGGTATAACAGCAATGGAAATTTAACCTTGTATTTTCTCTTATTGGATTTTTGAAAACTTTTTCATTGTTTTGTTTGGTTTTTTTCTCTGTTGTTTCTTTATTAGCTGCATCTTTCACACTATCCCTAAATAAACCTAACAAGCATGGGGAAAAAAAGGTGGCTAAGAGAGCTGTGGTTGCTTGTTAGCAGTGCTCAATGCAAACATGTTCTTTGGGTTATGGAATGGAGAAACGCTCTCACTACCATTCAGCCTTCTTCCTTCACTCACTACTTCACAGCTGTGTTTAGTGCTGGAGGATAAATGTGCTGATATAAACCAAGAGCACACATAGGCCAAATGCATTTTATCCATGCTATGTAGTAACAGCACAGTTCCTGAACAGACCTCCAGCTGATTAATTTCTAAAGAAAATTTTGTCATCTTTGATTTGGAAGGCATGGAAGTAAATTGACTTTTATTTGTCAATCTGAAGAAAACAAAAAATTTACCAAGGATACTTTTTAATTTTTAATCTCTCTGAAAGAGTTTTTATGCAACATGAAGTCAGGCAGTATCATCTGTATTTCAGGGGATTTTTATAACTGCAGAAGGAAAGCAGATTCTTTAAACCAAGATTGTTTTATGTTTTGTTTTGTTTCCTTTCACCTGAAAGATTCATTTTAGTACAAGCCCATTCAACCTGTATACCATGGTGTTCCAAAGAGAAATCATAAGGGTTTAGAAAAGATGATTAAGGTGTATATCTGGTGTTCCAAAGAGAAATCATAAGGGTTTAGAAAAGATGATTAAGGAGTGCAAAACCAATTCTCCAACTGCTTTATTTCACTGTACTTCTACTGTAGTCACTGGGGGTTGAGTCAAAAAAGATGTCAAAGTTTTACTTCTAGCACGAATGAAAGCCAGGAGCCTTCTTCAGGTCTCTGTTGAGCAGGATGAGATTCAGTACCTTCCTTCTGACCCTTTAGGCTGTGAGACTTGGCTGTGCTTCACATGACCTTGGGCCACATTTCAAGCATCACAGTTCATACTTCTACAAGGAAATCATGAAATTGACTCATCTAATATAGGTTTTCTCGAAGGTGAGAAAACAATAAAAGCTTTTTTTTCCCTATCAGAGTTTAGCAATGGGATAGTCTGGTTGTACTTTTGAATGCATCTGTGAAGGATCAGCATTAGTATGAAAGCTGGGAAGAAAAAAGAAAAATAATCAAAACAAAACCCCCTACTGTAGTTGAGGACAATATGATTAAAGACATGTTATGCAGCCAGTCAGTGCTATAAATAAATACAGTACAAGTTAATTCTAGGAAGGTAAAAAAAAAAGGTGAGCAAAATTTTACTTGAAAAAAGGAGTCTTGGATCAACTGTTTTTTGAGCCAGCTCAAAAGGGTTAACCTAATTCCCAAATTCTGCTTTGAATGTTGAGAAAAATGAGTAAATTTAAATCTTGGTCTAACGGTGAGTATGTTTTGAGTGCAATGCAAACAAAATAATCTAATCACTGATAATATCCAGGGAAAAGCTAAGTACTAGCCAAATGTGAGTGTTTTCAGCCAGTCACATTTAAAGATGGTAACTCCTTTTGGACAGGAGGTGCCTAAAATCCAGAAGGGAGTCCCCTTTCTGAGTCCTGATATCATAAATGTGCATTTTCATTTAGAACTTCAATCCAAAAGTGGCAAAGAAGGGATTTTGGATACATGACTCACCTTAACATTTCTTATGTAAATACCCACTGCTCAGCAGGCTGGCCGTTGTACCCTGTTTTATTTACTGGAAGAGACATCACCATAGTGCCTGGTGCCTATGAGTCTGGATGGAGTGGCAAATTTAAACTGGAGCTCCTGAACTGAATCTAGATGCTGTCAGCATTCAGAGGCTGCCAACACAGACATTGCATATCAAAGACAGGATTAGCTGTCATTTGAAAAAATCAACAAAAATGCTATGATTTTTAATCCTTTAAAGAATGGCTGTATCATTTCACCCAGTGCAGACTGAACATATCTATTGTTCAGAAGAGATTATGTAAACTGCCAAAGTCCCCATAACACAAGGGATAGTTAAACGTGTAAACAGAAATAATTCTATGTTTAAACATTATAGTTCTTCTGGTTTTTAAACTATCATTAGAACAGGATAGAAGCTGGTTTACACGCTTCACTGTTATATTTCTACACTGTGGGTGGTAGAAACCAAAGCATGTTAAGACAATAAAATTTCTTTGTCAAATATACTGTAGATGACTGTTTACACATTGCGAGATTTGACTCTCACCTCCTGAACCTTCAGGATAGAGCATGGGTGAAATGGATATGTTGTTTTTAGTTGTTGTAGCAGCCTGGAAAGTTAGGACTTGAACCTGCTGACATTACTGTGGTTATTTGCCAGCTCTTTCCCTCTGTTGGAGTATTAGCCCTACTTTCTTCCTGACTCCATAAGACATGGTGAAAGATGTCTCCTTTAATGTTGCATGGTGAAAAAGTAAAAACTTAGGTTCTGCACAGACATAAAGGTGGTCTACTCTCTAAAATAATATCAATTATTGAGAAAATCATCCTGTGTTACGTAAAAGAAGCTGAAAACCTACTGAAAATACTCTTAGTGGGATGACAGGATTTAGTGCATTTCTGTGGTCCCCAAATAAAAGAGATGTTTACCACATAAATTATGCTTCAATGGAATCAAAATGGATTAATGTATACTGACAAAATTAAATCCAATTAGTAGGATATTAAGTTTAAAATCCAACAAAATTCAGCTGTCATGTATCAATGCCAGCAGGATGAAACCTTTTGAGGAACTGGGGTTCCAAATCCAC
>JAOXXN010000265.1:6942473-6956082 GCA_026770055.1 Myrmophylax atrothorax
TCCTGACAAAGCCTAATCCTATTAGCAAAATATTAAGTCTAAAGTCCAACAAAATCCCAACTGTCATGTGTCAATGCTTAGATAGTAGGCTGAGACCTTTGAAGAACGGGGTTCCCAAATCCACAGAAGGATTCAATCACCTTACTGTCATTTAAAACAGTTGCTTTTCAATAGGACTCAAACAAGCACCCTTGTGGGTTTGGGCCAAACTACCTTCACAGTTAGCTGCAGCAGCTGAATCTCAAATTCATAGGGATGTTCCTTCCTCTTTGCTGTGCCATCCTTGAAGTTCACAGTTAAAGGTGCTCTGCCAGTTTACAAAGCAAAACCCATCAAGGCTCTTCAATAGGAGAATATTAAGGGGCTCAGGTTGTGCTTGAGTGGCAAATGTAAATTGAGTACTTGACTGCAAATACAGGCTAATGACAAAAGGTAATGGGCCAGAGTCATTGTTTTTGAAGACCATTCATGAAAAGAGAATCATCAGCAGAAATCCAACTCAGATATGCACACACCATCAGAATTATGTGCCTTGATTCCTTTCCCCTTGGTCATGCAGTCTAACAGGATATGGTAAATAGGAGTAGGGAATTTTCTCTGGAGGAAAGAGAATTGCAGTTAAATTTTGAAAGTGCAGGCCAGGAAGTTTATTTTAAAACATGTTATCAACTCACCACTTTACTCCATAATAGCTTGGTGTTTAGTGTCCTTATCCAGCACTGAGACAAGGAACTGATGCCCTCCTGACCAAATCCTTGGAAAATGTGCTGATATTTAAGGGTTGTTCTGAATAGGGACATTCTGCAGGATCCCGTTCTGGGTGGAATATTCTGCAGTAAGGACTGTGGGATTTGTTATGTCAGAAGAACAGCTAAGAGGTCACTGACATGGGAAAAAGCAGCCCTGGGCACCTGCCTCTGCTCAGAGATTTATCTCTGCTCTTTTCCTCCTCCTCCCCTTACTCCTTGATAACTGTGCAATGTAAAATATCAGCAATAATTAGTAATAAGGCATTTGCGGAGATTATGGTATTTCTGGGTCTAGTTGCTGGCAAAGGAGAAACATCAAAATTCTCTTTGTGGATTTTTTTCCCCTTGAAAAACAAGAAATAAGATTTTTTTTTAATGAGCATTTTGGGAAGGAGTATAATAAATCATGTATTTGGCTTATAGGCGTAATTCTGCTACCGGAAGTGAACAATATTATTCAAACAGGCCACTGTTTAAAATAGCATTTGCAATACATTTCTATTAATTTCAGTGATTCTTTATTTTTTATAACTTTAAATATAAAAATGACATAATTCTAACTTAAAGTCTAACCTAGTAGATTCAGTATTTGAAAGGTTTCTGTGATCTATTAAAGTCTACTAATAAAAGGCAAATACCTATTCCACTGCTATATCTAAGGTAACATAAATACACCATTGCATAAAATTTAAAAAAATAAATAAGTGCTAGGGTTTGAGGAAAGCTTATAATCTCCTTTACTAATGCCTATACTAGAAAACACATGTAGTCACAGAATCAAGACACAGTGCTCTTCATACAAATATTTCATATCTTTTTTGGTGAATGCTTTTGATAATACTGGAATTTTTCTGAAAAATTAACATATTTCTCACGTGAAGTATGAAATCAGGTCAGGGCAAGTTTTCTTACTGAAGCCAAATGTGAATTAAATTTTCTGTGAATTGATGTATACAACTAAATGAAGCATTTTATCTGTTTTCAGCCTTGTCATAATGTATTTTTAGTTACATCAAATTTATGACCTGATCACTTGTCAACAATTCATTATTGCAATTTGTATTTATTGAATTCATTATCTGAGAAAGTTCAGCACATGTAAGATCAGATAATTTTCTTTTTAACAGTGCACTGTTAAAACTTCTAAATATATTTGAAAGAAAATTACACCATATTCAGTCATAGAAATACTGCCTTTATCATTTCCATCTTAGCTTCCAAAATAGTGTATTCACTACATCTAATCAGTCTTCATCTGATGTACAACAGCAAGCTTTAGTTGCTGAAAGCATTACCAGCATGTTTTCAGTTACTGGATATGCAGATGTCTATTTAGACAGGTGAAAGTCCTCAGCATTTTCACTCATTTGAAGCTGATTTTTGTTTGTGAATTTTTTATTTGGTTGGTTGGAGGTTTGTGGTTTTTTTTTCTTTTTTTTTTGTTTATTTGGGGTTTCAGTTTATTTAGTTTTTGTTTTGTTTTGAATGAAAAGGTGGTTTTCAAATGTTGACCTACCAAGCTACCTAATTGATCTTAGCATAACTTGTTGACTGTGCAGTGTACAAAACAGTCAACTGGCTAAGAAGAACACATTTATTTGTACTATTCCATTAATTTGTAGTAAATTAGTACATCCCAATGCTAACATCAAGAGGCTTGTAGGCCTGAAATTTCTGAGGAGAGGCTGGGTTTGCTCTGCACCGGAGACAGCTGATCCCAGTCAGCTCCAATGGACCCACCAGAGCACAGCTGAGCCCCTTGGCCAAACAGGGAAAACATTTTTAAGAAAGGCAAAAAGAATAAGAAGCTGTAGAGGTGGCACCATGGTCTGAGGAGGTAGGGGAGGCTATGCTCCATGGCATCAGTGCCGGTGTCTGTCATGGCCCATGAAGGACTCTATACCACAACACAAATCTTTCCTGAAGGACTGCAGCCCATATATAAGCAGAGGAACAGAGGAAAGAAAGCCTCGGGTACTGGCCAAAATCCCCTGTTTTTCATTACCCTGTGCTATTCAGAGGGGCTTATAGGAGGGAAAAATGAATAAGTGAAATTAAGACTAGGAAAGGGAAGAGAATGGGTTAATGTTTGTCTTTTTATTACCCATCTATTTTAATTGTTGGTAAAGCTAATTTTACACAAATCAGTCTATTTAGCCTGTGATAGTAACTGATAAGTAACCTCCCTCTTTATCTCAATTAATGGATTTTCTTTTCCCTATTCTTCCCATTTTTCCCTTGCTCCTGCTGAGGGGGGGAAAGTGAGGGAGCAACTGGGTGGGAGTTTGACTGTCAGCCAGAGCTAACCCATTACATACAGAAACAGATGACTCACTTTTATGCATAGTCAGCATCTGAGAGATGAAAATGGAAGTCTGACATAACAGAAAGATACTGTGGGCTTAGAGAGACTGTGACAAGATTAATATCAATAAGGGTGGATGGTCTCAGATTATAAAAAGGCTCTGCTCCTACAAGAATGCATTTGCTTAATATTTTAGTTCCTATCTCCAGAACAGTGATTTGTCAAAGTTTGGAGACCACTAATAAATACAGCTCCAGAAAATTCAATCTTATTCCCAGCTGTGCCAGGGAGCTGCTTTAGCAACTTGGAAAAATGTCTTGATTCTGCTTTCAAACAGTTTGCTGACAGTAGTTAGACTGCTTTAGACCAATGCTTAAAACTTCTTACAAAAACAAGTCAAGCTTTCAAACATGGAAGTATAGCAATGTTATAAGTTAAATACAGGTTGTTATGCCTGATTCCCCTGCAAGACTGTCTGTTTAGTCTATCTAGCTTATATGCCCTTGAGGAGGAGTTGCCTGTATATAGTGTTTAGAACAATGATATTTAATCCAACTGTATTACCATACACAGTTTTAAATATAGAAATGGTTTCAGAGAGGCCATTCGCAAACCCATTTGCAGAATGCTAAGCATGAGCACAAACACTTATGGGACTTGAGCCTCCAAATGACTGAAAAAACAACATAAAATGAGCAAAATTTGGAAAGGCTGGACTGAGGTTATCCGGGATCTGGTTCTGCATTAAAGCAAGGATAAGTATTGTTTTATAATGAACCAAAAATAGGCTCTGTCTTGAATTTCTACTTATATGAATGTTTATTAAGGCACAGGTTTGCAATTCTGCAGAATCATGTAGAGGTTTATGAATGTCTTCGCTTTTCATGGTATTCAAGCACATAAGAAAGGCCTGTTCAGCACCACTTTCATTATGTAGTTTAATGTAATTCCACTGGGAACCAAACACAAGACTTTTTGGTTAACACACATCTGCACACTCAGACATCTTTGAAAATGGAGTTTGCATAGGATTTATCGCCACTTGTCAGTTTCCTTTCTTATTTGCATAGGATTAATCACCACTTGTTAGTTTCCTTTCTTATAGACACTGATTAGTTCTAGAAACTTTGTACAATGCTGTTTACTACTTGTTTGCATTTAACTCAGCTGTTACACTCAAAGTTTGCTGCAGAAACAAAGACGACTTTGAAACAGCAATTGCATAAATATACTCTGTCTTTGATTTCTGACACATATTTATACACAGATACATAACAGAAATTATCCACTTTAGGAAAGCATTCCTTATAATATTGGGAAGATAAGCTTCCATTTAAGCCAGAATCATGATCTTGTGCATTTTATCATTTCCCTGAATAAAATCCTTTGATAAGCCTTTATCTGGAGAGGTGTGGCTGATTTGGCTGTGAGCTGGGCAGAAGGCACTTCAGACCACATGAGTGATTAGTCTTGGAGGCGAGAAGTGTGGCACTGCTGGCAACATGGTGCTTGCATTTAGGGATTGTTCAGTGTGTGTCAGAGGTGAAAACAAATGCTGTGCTGAGAAATATAAACCAGATTTCCTTTTGTTTGCCTGGGGATTGGAAGGGGAGACAAGAAGAGAGAAGGGGAATACTGTAAATTGAGTCTGAAGTGAACTTTCCACAATAAGACTACTATATGAGCTAGTATATGCTCCCTGAGGGTGAAATTCACTCTTCTGTACTGGGATAACACATCACTGGGGTTGAATTTAAATTCTTCTTTGAAGACATTAGGTCAGCTACAGTTCTGTTCATATAATCCACCAGCTAGTAGCCCTTGCTTCTCTCTCTGGGCCTGATTAACAATGCTGAGTCCCCAAGTACTTGATGGCCACCAGTCAAGGTAGCAAACCCAACACATTAAAAACAAGGAAAAAAAAGTGCTTGTGGCTTGAGCTAAATACTGAAACCTTTATGTTTTGAGATGTTACTTTGAAAATAGTGGAGTTACAGAACTTGCTTTCTTAAAAAGCTCTACTAGCATTTTCAAAGACTGAAAAATTTATGGAAAAGGCAACTGAAACTAGTAATACAAAAGTAGAGCAAGAGGGAGAAGGAAGGAAACGTAGTTCATTAATGTAATGCATTAAACTCTATCTCTTGCAGCAAAAACCTCCACTAGAATCATTTGTGTGCAGTCAGTGTGACAGACAGAAAAATTTGGTCAAATATTTATTTTTTGTTGCAGTGAGCCATTAGAGATATAGTTTCCCTTCTACAGAAAAACATAATTAAAAAAAATCCTTCGATAATGATATTTATGTATACTTTTCCAACACTGCTGTGTTACAAGTTATATAATGACAGTTTCTGTGGCCACCTCTTGAGTAAAAATAGCAGTTTTGTTTATTGTTTATAACACCTCCATGGGTCTGATTCTAAAAGCATAAATGCACGCTACAGATTTCAATGAAGAGATATTAATCAGCCTGAATAAGAAGAGCCAAACATCCTTTATTTTGTTTGCAATGTAAGATGCTGTATGATGTGAACTATAACAAAAATCTAAATTAGCTCTGAAACCATTCCAAGCTTCATTTCCTTTCTCTGCTTTCCTGAAAATTGTAATTCATGATCTATTCTTCCTGTGAAGGGCTGATGGATGTTTTGAATTCCTTTAACACCAAACCTGCAATTTCAGAAATAAATGCTAGAGTGTGGAATGATACTTAATGCTTCCTTTCTCCTCCCAAGGTGTTAACATACCTCTACCTAGATGGTCACCTAATGTCTTTATTTCTTGGTTTTCTTGTATTATGTCTTCCTCCTCAGTTGTGAAGCCTGTGATTCTCTTGACATTTTCCTTGAATTTATTACATAATTGAAGGGAAGTTCTCCTGCTTTGCAGCTGCTGTTTACCCTCCTTTCCTTTTTTTTCAAAGACAGCTCAATTCCAGAATGCAGGTGTGTGGTTCTTTATTTTCCTTATCTCCATTTTCACAGTAAGATTAATGAAAGAACCACTTAGTGAGGCTTTCTCAGTAGGAAAATGGAGTGAAAAATATTTTAAATTAATTGTCCTATTATTTAATGTCACAATACCATTCAACTGCATCAAATGACATCAAGACATTATTGTACTAGATATATGTGTGCTTCAGTTAAGTGAAAGTATCTTTTGTCATAGTGAATCACCTCTGTTTTAAACTGAACAGTTCTAGACCTTTCTACTCTTGTACTAACTAAAGTGTTGCTAAAAAATATTGTGAAGTGATTTGTACTACCACTTTATTTCTCATCCCACTGAGATTTTAATTCAATATATATACTATATTGTTCTCATCTATGTTTTAATGATAATTGTTGTGTATTCTGGACTTAAAAAATACCATCAAGAAAATGGTTCTATAAACGACACAAAATCAAGGTGGTTTTCTCCTGGAGAAGTTGAAGATGATATAGCAACCTATTATCTTTCCTTCATTTTCTTTCAGGCCCTGTTTAGGCCCATCTCCATTTCCCATCTGCCCATTTTTTCTTTTTCAGTATAGTGATTAATCACCAAGTAGAGTATCCAGCAAGGGCATTCAGAAAACTAAACCTGCAGAACACCTTTAAGTTAAAAGAAATGTACATTCATCTACCAGAGGGTGATAGAGCCCAAAGGAAGCTGAGTATGCCCATTTCCTACAGTGGTGATCTAACCTTGTGTTGCTAAAGAGAAAGAAAAATATCACTGCATTTTTCTGCATGTCTGGTTGTGAGAGAAATGATGCTGGTTCTGTCCTGTGCTTTAAGCTCAGTGCTGTTGACACAGAATGGACTTCCTTTATGCAGAGTTAATTGTTGGAACCGTTTAGGAAATACATGTGTAAGGTCGAGTTTCTGAGCAGTTATACAAACCCTTCAGTTTGATTGTAATGCTTTTTAGTAACTTAGGTTTGTTTGGGGAAGAAAGAGGCATTTTTCTGAAATGATTTAAACATAACATTTTCTCAAGACTCCTTATATCTTTGAAGGCACAAGTTATATCCACTTCTTTCAGTAGTCTGGTGATCACTTAAATGGCATCATTAAACTTCTTATTGCTGACATTTAGTTAATGTTTCTGAGTATCCCCAAATTAATGTAGTGACCATAGTTTCTACAGTGCAACTGGGTGTTCTCTATGAGAGAATTCTAAACCTTTGTACATCTACAACAGTATTTCAGATATTAAATTTAATATCACAACAGTCATCATCTTAGTTCTAGAGTATATTTTTATTTCTTAAAATTTTAATTTGAAAATCATATGTGCTGCTACTGTAGAATGCTGTACTGAAACTTTCTGTTTAACAGCTTGTTCATAGATGCCTACTCATTTGTCTCTGTTTTTATATATACATTAACTCATAAGTTATCCAGAAAAATTTTAATACTAATTCTCACAACTCAGAGGTTGTTCTGAATAGGCGGCATGATTTTGTGAAGCAGATGGCTTGGGACTACTAAGGCAGTGTAAAGAAGCCTAAGAAGTGTAATTTATCATGTATTCATTTATTACTTTCTGGAAAATGTTGGATATCAAAGTTCCAAGATTATTCTGAGGAAATTGTTAAATTTGTTATGATTCTATTTTGTATTAAAAACATATAAGTTATAGACTTGCAATACTTGGAATACTTGTTTCTGTAACTACATCCTTTTATATAGGAATTGAAATTTTTGAAAAATTAACTGGAACAGACACCAAAAACTGTTTTAGGGAATAAAATATCAATTAGAGAGATGTGTGATATCTGGAAACAGCTTTTCAAGTGCTGTATGAATCCTGTTTCTCCTTTTCATTCATTAAGGGTTTTCTGGCAAGCTTATCTCTGGATAATGCATTTTCTAAAGGCCACTTTATAGCCTGGGCAAATCATCATGGCAATTACCTTAAAATTTAAGGGTGAAAGAAGTTTACTGTTTTTGTGAGGAGACTAGAAACTGAAATAATTGGTTTAAAATATAATGGTTTTCAAGCACTGAGTTATGCTAAATACTGTGCTGTAAGAATGATACAAGACTCATTCTGACTGCCCAGAGAGAATTAACAGTGAGAACCTTACTCTCTGTGATGTTGATTATTTGAAGCTGGGGAATCCAGTTGAAAGGATATAGCTGCAATTTAATGCTATTATCCTGCCATATCAAGTAATTGGATAATTGTAGACCTTGCAAGACACTACTCTTATGGTGTTGATATGGACTCGCCTTTGGGAGCACTGATTGAAGAGGGATGATGAGAGTAAAATAGATTCAGATAAAATTAGGGACAAGCGGGGCAAATAGATGCAGATTTTTTTCATTTCAGCACAAAAGAAACCTTGCTCAGGTGAAATGGAATCTAGCTGTAATATGCTGAAAAGCTACTTATCACAAATCCCTCTGGTATATGCAACAAACATATGGAATAAGCTTGAGACTTAACTACTCTACTCAAGTTCTTATAACAGATTAATTATTTTCTGCATTAAAGAGAGAATATCAAGATCCAAATCTCCATTCTGATTAGCTGGCAGATGTGCACTATTGTAGCACAGAGCATGCATTCATTTATAACTACTTTGCTGATTTTGGAAATCAAACTGTTGAGGAAGTACCATAATATCACTTCATGAGAATGAAAGACCTCAGCTTAATTGCTGGTCATATGATTCTGAACTCTTGTTCATCACCTGTACCTCCCACCAAATGTATGTCCATTCATTGCTGGAATGCTGCTTTAGTCAGAGACTACACCAATTTTGATTCACAGATTCTCTCTCCAAGCATACCATTTATCTAAGGATGGAATAATATAAAATTCATGGCAGTACCTAATTAATTTGATAGTGTAGATGCAAGCCAGTGATATAGCTACATGTGCACAGCTCTAGTTGACTTAATGGAAGCTGTGATTTTGAAATAAAAGAAAATTAAATTGCAATAGGTATCCTTATTCCAAGATTCACAGTTATTTATGCAACACTATAAAAAGGAATAGTGACTCCCCCTATAACCCAAGGGATTTAACTTGCTTAAGTGGTTTTAAGAATCTGTGCCCAAGTAATGTATAGGTTTCATTTATGTAATACATTTATGAATTGCCTACAGACATAGCATCATACAAACTTCTCAGTGTTAAATTACATTATTATGATAATTAGAAAATATATCTTACTACTTTTTTTCTTTTCCAGATCATTGCATCTGAGAGAATAGATTCCACAAAGAACCAAAATCAGGATTTGACCTGATTTCATAACATGATGTCATAGCATTATTTCATTCAAACATGCAAATCATTGGAATTCAGGATTAAAGAGTCACGCTGTGGAATCATTTAGGTTGGAAAGAACCTTTCAGGTCATTTGGTCCAACCAGGAACAAGTACAATAAACTGTTACGGTAAATTTTAATGTATAAATAGACTCCTGGAAGGCACCTGTGCTTACACTCACTTAATTAAAATTAATAGTGACTGAAAGTTTCATTTTTTTTTTTCAACTCAGGATAAAAGCCAGGATTTTATTCTTATTTGCATTAGACATGGAGCCTTCTGCAGTAAATGTTATAGAACATTAGTTGGTAATGCCATGTATTATATTGAATGATCTAATATGAAAATATTCCTCCTGAGCTGGAGGCTTTGTATGCAAGGTTTGTTGGGAACTCTGTCTTTAAGTTGATGTTGATAGGCTAGAGTTCAGAAAGTAAAAATGGAAAATTCAGCCTATTTTCTTAGAACAAGAAATTGCAGATTTTTTTGTGTGGCAAGATAGGGGTTTTTTATTATTCTTTACAGGTATGCACACATAAACATATTGACATTTAAAAAACCCCTTAAAATAATAAAAATAAATAAAAAATAATTAGAAAAATTTAAGTAATGTCTGGAACCATCTACAGCTTTCTAAAAGCTGCTAAAAACTTCAGTTCACTGTCCAGTCAGAAGCAATCTCAACCAATATAGTTATAATCAAAGTTTAGACCTGTGAAAAATACTCCAAACTGAAGCTGGGATACTACCATGGGGATGGTCATTTAACCGTTTACATATTTTCTATGATCTTTATTTCTTTGGTGGATATAGGGTGACACTTTAATCACTGATTGCAACGCTTAGCTGATTTTAACCTTTTCAGTGCTTTGAAAGGATAATAATTTTTTTCCAAAGTCACATTTCTTAATTTTAACTTTGCAAAGCTGAATTATTGTTGATCATTTCATTGTTACTGTTTTTTTATGTGATTCAGCAAACTGGCATTGCCAATTATTTAAATTCAGAACAGATACAAATAAAGTCATATCAACATATATTAAATCTATAGTAAATATAAATACACACTGTGTTCATGGCTGAAAGATATCTTGATAATGATTGAAGAGATGCTGCACATATTTTCACATGCCATCTTTAGCTCACTGACTTTGGGTATACTTGGAGAGCACTCTTAGGAACCAAGACTCTCATGAACTCTGAGAAGCCTTTCCAAATAAAGGAGAGAGTAGGCTAAAGTCTCACAGGGGTGGCAAACACAGCATGGACACGTTCAAAATTATTAGTAATCTTCTAATACCTTCTTAGAATATTGAGTAGAGAGAAATTAATTGCAAGGAAATTAAAACATTAGTTTACTTACTGGGTCCTTAATGCCATGGTTCATAATAAGATGGTGATGTCAAAGACCTCTGCGTTCTCCCTCAACTTTAATGGGTTTCTTCCATAAAGATCTTTTCTTCCAGTAGATCTGTGATAAAGCAGTGGCACAATCAGATGCATAGAGTAATTATTTCTGTGTCTAGAATTCAGGATGCAACATGAATATGGTGATTGGTTTATTGGTTTGGGTTTTGGTGTTTTGGTTTTTTTTTTATATTTCATGTTCTGTTGCAATTGTAGTATCTCTGCTACCTTCATTGGTTCAAAATTAAACATTTTTTGCTGTTTATGTTTGGGTTTTTTTCCTGATTGGCACTGATATGATACTGACAAAGGTTACTATCATCAGCTCCTGCTGTCCAGGCTATAGGTGAATTGCTTCTACAACATCACTGATGATATTTCCTTTTCTTTTATTCCTTTATCCCACCTAAATTCTGAATATATTTGATCTGGAAATAATGCATTAAATTTGGCCTCTCAGGCTTGATGGATTTTGAAGAATACTAATCCAAAGGGAGTTATAGTGCATTGTAAATCATAAATATCTTGAGAAAGAGGAGAAATACTTCAAAGTTGGAGCAGACATGAGTTATAGCACAACTGTCTTCATAAAATCAAGTCCTCTTGAGTATATTTCCTTATATTATTTCAGTGTGAATGCAACACTATCCACATCTAATCTGAAATACATGCTGTTATGTTTCGGTTTTATTGCTATTTTTACCCACCCACAGTGAAAAAATGTTTTGTTAAGGTCAAAAAATGAGAAGACTATATTCAAATTGAAAGCAATAACCTATACCCACAATGAATTTTGATGCAAGATTGAAATCTATATAGTTGTTTTCAGCATGATATTATCAACCTGTAATGTGTCAGTAATTGCAGTAGTGTGTGTATATATATATATGTATTTATATAAACATGGCCTGAATCAAATCATAAACCTACTGCATGAATTTACCAGTGTGTTAAACCCTATACTGTTGAATGAGATTTTTACCGTGATTTGCTAGATGCACTGATTTCTTACTCCTAAGCTGCATTACTAGGATGCTTCTCCACAGCTGGATTATGACCAGGTAAGAAAACATAGAATAAAAATAGTCTGACTCTGTTACGTTCTCTTTTCACAAGAAAAAGGTCACACGTATTGATGCTTGTGCGATTTTATTACATTATTTAGGAACAATAAAGAAGTTTTAACTAAAATTTTCTTTGTTGTATGAAGCAAGCTATGTAGAAATAGTATGGAGGCATTGCTGTCTGGTTTGGCTTCATTGTATAGATGGGAAAAAAGTACAAGGTAGATTCACAAAGAATTTAGCTAATATTTAACATAACTTCCAAAAGTAAAGCATGCAATAGTCACCAGAAGATGTTGCATTCTCAACATTCATGCAATTTTCAAAAAATATTATTCCCTTAAAACATAATGGAATATTATGAACCCACATCTCATGAATGTCATCTCTATTTTTTAATTTTTAGCCAGTCATTTTTTTAATTCATAGCCCTAGAAGGGGAAATGAAATTCACAAAAAATACATAAAGAGAATTTTAGTCTCCTGCACCATGTCCTATCATGTCTTAAAGAAAACATATAAATAGAAAAACATGAGTCATAGCTGGTATTTTTTTCCATGTAGTAAAGATAAGGTAGGAATAATTATATTTCCATTTTGAATAAGGAATCACTAACCTTACAGGGCAGAAAGAGAGTGACTCTGTTTATCAAGTCCCTCTTTCCTTTCAGTATTCTGTAACCTTCTACTGCTCTAAATTTTCTTTCTTCTAAAAATCAAGGCCTTTCAAATATGGTCTCTAAATTCAGTATTTCTTTTTTTTCCATTTATTTGCCCACTTTCCAACATCATTCTACTAATTAGCCTTTATCAACCTGTTTTAGATCTCTTTTCCAAACTTAAACACCAAATACGAGAACTGTCCATGGAAAATTTAGGGGAGAATTGACTGAAAGAAAAGCTTGACATTGTTTTCAGTAATGAATTTCACACTGGAGTATTCAACTGAACTTGAGGAGATTTAAAGCACATTTTAAGTTGTGTTGCTGAGATATAGTGAAATGCTTTGCTTTAGCAGCTGTTGTTTACACCTGAAGCTATTGTAAAAGTCTAGGGTCTCATCAGTTTGGGGTTTTTTCTCCCATCATTTTTTTTTCCTTGAGACAAATGAGGTTTTTATAAATTAACTCAGCTGGTGCACATTTGACCCCAATTTTTGAATGCACTCCCTGGGTCAAGTACTTTTGTGTGTGAGAATAGAGTCATTCTTCCCACCCTGAGGCAGTCAGAGTACTCATGCATTTAATTTACCATCAACACATTTTTAATCATAAATAATTTTCTACATGTTTAATCCAGGCAAACAAATCTCATGCTAAAACAATTAAAAACAAACACATTTAACTCATGTTAAATTATGTTATTGAATAATAACTTAAAAATTAAAATCTTTACTTTAGAATAGCTGTCATGTGGATGTTCCAACCTATTTGAGTGAAAAATTATTTTGCTGTGAAAAAAATTAAATTATTTATTTGTTCTGATTTTTATGTAAATGTAAGAATGATACTGTTATATCTATACATGGCTGTCTCTCTTTCCCCTGCTTTGTCTTATCAGTTCCTTCCATGGCTGGGAGTTTTGCTTCTACAACCTAAGTGCCAGCATATGGTTGCATTCTGTAACATGAACTCATGGCTAAATCTATGAAGTTCATTCCTTAGTCTCCACCTTTGGGACATCAGTAGGTGGTAATCTTAGGAACCTGGATGTGATATCACCATTGTGGCATTTTCATTGACACAGCTCTGCTACAGAGACCCCTTTGCCCCCAAGTATAATTCCTGAAAAATTAGCCTCTCATTACAAAACAT
>JAOXXN010000265.1:6962481-6975294 GCA_026770055.1 Myrmophylax atrothorax
AGTATCACAGGGAAAACAAATGGGAAAAAAAGGAAAAACTAAACAGGAAAATAAGATGAAGAGGAAAAACTAAACAGGAAAATAAGATGAAGAGCATAGTTGAATTAATTTTTTTTGTGTGTCAGTTACGTTTGTTCTTTGGATCTCATCTTTTAAGTGATTTATACTCTGAGTGTTGACAAAGCAGCACATTTAACTGATTCTTTGATCTCTGAAATTCATTTGTAGTTATCACTGAGGTATGTTCTTACTATAACATCAGCAGGTACAACCTAACATGTAAAAATAGGTTTAGGTTATGTTGTACCATTTTCATAATTCTTCATCCTTTCTCACTATATTATGATTTTCATATTGTTGAATCTTCGGTTTAGATTAATAACTTGTCATCTGACCAGCCTAAAGAAGACTTACACTATGTGTAAAAAAAATTATCAATAAGAAAAAAAAATAGGCAAAAAAGGCAAGCAAATGATTAAAGACCCTCCGGGTGTTTGTAGAAGGAACCATTATGAACAAGAAAGTTATGAAAGCATTGATACCAAAAACCCCTTGAAATTTCTTATGTAAATTAAATATTTTCTGTTACTAAGATGGATGAGATAAAACATATGTAATTAAAAAATGATGCAGATTGCAATCTGTGCAAAAGAGGAGACTGGAACCATTGAAACATGGGCAGTTGAAAAAAAAAAAGTGATGTTCCAAACGTCAAAAAGATAATTAAAAATATAGCAAAATAGATATGAAAGAAATGTAGGATCTGATGGAAATTTAAGATATATATTTATTCAAGTGCTGGCCACTGAAAGGATATTTTATGATGAATGATGGATTATTTAAAATAATAAATAACAGAACAGTAATAATTTCTGATTTCAATGCAATGGGTTTTTATCTTTTTATACTCATTTAAAGAAATTATCTAGAATGAGAGTAAGCCCCCTCAGGATCTGAATATAAGCTGAAGCTGCTTAGCAAACCTACATATCACCTCCTGAGTAGGAAAATAGGTCGTAATCCTATAATTATACATGAACACAGCTTTTTTTACGTGCAGTGGGAGTCCCAACTTGTTTTAGCAATTTAAAATTTATCTTCTGATAGCACCTTGGGAGCTCCTTATGGTCAGTAATGGAGCCAAAACTCAAAGTTTCTTAGTCCTCACTCTGCTGCATTCTCATTAGTGTTCATGATTTACTCTAGTTATAGTTTACAGTAGGGGAGCTGAGAAAGTGTACCATTAAGGAAAACAATTAACATTTATTTTTTTTAGCTTGTCATGAATACATCTTTTAAATGCATGAAGAGATTCTTTCCTGCACATGTAACCTCTTCAGCTTTCATGAACTCTCTACAGCTTTGAACAGAAACCAGTGCTTAGTTGATTTAAAGAGTGTGAGGGGGAGAGGGAAAAAGAACAACTACTGTAAATATAACTCAAAAAATCATGACAAACTGGCTGGTTTAATGATTCTGTGGTTTCAGTAGGCAATGTTCTGTCTGGCAAAAAGCTTTGTCAGAAGAAATCCACATAGCTTGTGGAAATGCCTTTCATTCTATCCGTATTTGTTTGTTGTGGGGTAGGAGAGGGATGTTTGGCTTGGTTTTTAATTTTTTTGTTGGTGGTAGTTTGGTTTGTTTCCCCCCAAAGATTATGTGAATTATATTCATAGGCTGTCCTGCCTAAAAGCAGATGCCACTCCAGCAGAAAATAAAGCCAGGAGAGGCAATGGGAATGCTCTTCCTGAATTGTATGCTGTCTTCAGCTACAGGTTAACTTGGTTCTCAAACAGTTCATAGAAGTTTGTACACCACCATCGATGAATCAGCTGAAGGGTTTGGTTTAAGTGCAAGTTAGCCACAGCAGGAAAACTGTTTTTACTGACCAGGCAAGGGAGACGCCATAACCAAGATGTGTTTTTTCCAAGCTGGAACTTGATGTGCTAACCCAGCTGAAGAAAAAGCTGAAAATACTGGGTTTTTTTGATACTGGGTAGGTACCAAAGCATGCAGGTAATAAAATAAGTCATGTGAGAAGGACGACAACTGATGATCTGTAACACTAAATTTACCATGTAGGAAAGGAGAAGTAATGTTAAGAAATTTTGACTGACAGAGATGGGATTTACTCCTCGCAAATATACCTTTAACTGTGAACAAAATTGGATTTATGATGAACTCAGAAAGTTCCCATCTCCACATCATCACTGACCACTGTGATGTTTTTTCCCAGTCACTTCAGAGGAAAATAGCAGCACTTCTACATTCTGGTCTTATCCCCAGCATAAGGTCAGCAACAAATATTTTGAATAGTTTTGGTAACAGATGACTGAATTCTGTAGATCTGAATCCTGGTTTCTGATGCTGTTATTTTCTCAGTTAATATTGTTCTGATAATTTATATTGATGGTTATTATAAGAAGATTCTTATAGTTGCTTATTTTCCAAGTAACCATAAATGTATTCACTCAACAAATATATTTTTCAATTTTTATAAAATATAAAAATTTTATAAAACATAGATTTCATGCAATGCCTTGAATAGTATTCAGCTAAGGAAATGCGATTAATTGCATTGACTGATTTGAAAGATTTATATGAAGTAAAAACCTGCAAGATTGTGACAATATCCAAATCATGAAAACTGTCAGACATAGCCACTCTGGATGGTGTTGAGTTGAATTTTATCCAGGATGTGGGCATGATGATGACTGATCCAACATACAGTCATTCCTACAGAAGAGTCAAACAAAACCCTTCCTTGATATAGCTCATAATTAGAAGCAGGGATTCCTTTGCACTGCAGACATTAGCAAGGATAATTAAATGGGTTTTTTCTACTGTCATTCCTCCTACTGAAATAAAATGAAACCTTAGAGTTCAGATGGAACAGTGCCTCTTTCCTCATTATTGCAAATGAGTGTAGGCATAAAGCTGATAATTTTAATAACACATACTTGCATGCATTGCCCTACTGGTTTCATTGCTCTGTGTGCAAGAGGAGATATACATGATCAAAACAAGGGATCAGTAACTTGCTCTGAGTTATTTATGTTCTTTGAAACAAGATGCTGTACTTCGAAAAGACTTCTGTGAAAACAAGAAAAGCCATTTTTAAAAGTGCATAGCAGAAGGCAGAAAGAGAAGTTACCTTTCTCAATTTACCATTAAAATCCTCTGCAAAACCAAACAAGATAGCACAGTTAATTTTTGGATGTAGATGACTGAAACAGAGAATTTAAGCTAACTTTAAGTTAAGAAACAAGAACTTTGAGACAAAATCTATCTATGGGTGACAGTTTAAAGGAATTTTTCTAAACTTCAGAGGTGTCTGTAATATTTTAACAAACCTAGAGTACATGGTGATATGCAGTGTAACCATAGATTAACCTTTCAGGCTTTGGAATCAAAACATTTATTATACTTTATATTATTAACCTGAACCTGGAAGAGAAAACACTTGCCACTAGTTTTGAAGTAGGCACAGATCCAACATTTAGTAGACAAATCTCTATGTGCCCCTCGGTATCTAACTGGGTTTTAAGCAATGAAGGTTGTAACTTCAAGTCTTTCCCAGTTTGTAATTGGTATAACTGCAACAGGTTCAGCCCAGAGGATCATCTGATTTTTGTAATTTAAATCAGTTGTAAATTTATTTCCACATGTATCTTCAAAGCATCTGTAACTTTCATTTATTTTTTTTCTTGGTAGTTGACAACAAATGATCTATGAAAAGGCTTTGTTTCTCTAAAACTACTGTTTTAACACCTTGCCTCCATTTTGCTGATGTGCACTTTTATTTCTGTTCCATTCCATACTGAGATTTGCATCTGTGGAAGGAAAATTAAATCACACATGAATACGTCACACTACGTGAACCTCTTCAATGATATTGAGGGAAAATGCTACATAAACACTAAAACTTCTCCACTGTATGTGATAGCTGATAATTCATAAAAGGACTAATGATGTTTCTACATATATGGAAACTGAAAAATTAGTGGTTGAGGCTTGAAGTATGAATCCTAACTTATGCCAGTTATACAACTAGTACAACTAACTCAGCACATGTATCTGGTGTTAAAAATGCAAAGTAAGCTGATTAGGTTCAAACCATTTTGAAAACAACAATCAAAGGACCAAAAATCCTAAGAAGGAGTTGTTATCAAAATTAGGGTAGGTAGGTAACTAATTTTAAAGAAAATATTCCCCTGAGTTTGCAGAAAAATAATTTGGGAAAAAAAAATAAGGTGTATCATTGTGATTCATTGTGGCAGAAGGCAGAGGGTGAGCAATGAAGAAAAGGATGAGGAAAGAGATTTTCTCTATTGCTTGTAATAGCCTTTAGAAATCTACTGGGAACAATTTTGCTTTCTTAAACTAACTGCTCTAAACTGCCTGACTGCAGTCCTGACCTATCATCATAGTAAAAGATAATGTCATAACACAGATCCATCACAATTTATTGTCCAAATATATTACATATCTTTTACTCTTTTCTCTCAGTGTTCTCCAGCATTCTGAAGCTGTTTCTGACAACAGTTCTGGAAAATGAAAAGGTCATGGAATGTGTGGGAAACAAGAGCCTGGGACACTACTAAACAGTCATAACTTGAAAACTGTGTCATCTGTGAAATAAGACATGTCCCAGTTTATATTGTACTGTTTAGATTAGAACATAAACTGTAGCACATGGAAATTTCTCCATATGCACTGTGCCAGTGCCTAGGATTAAAGCTGGAGGCTCAAGTCTCTAAGCTTGGAACTAGGAACCACAAGATCCCACTCAGTCATCACCTATCTCTCCTCTACAATTTAAAGAAGAACTTACCTTTTTACACTGAAGTTCTCCTGTTGCTTGAAGTTTCATGCCTGCATAATTCAGAAACTGGATTGCCCACAGTGCTTACATTTTGCTTTTATTTATTTTTTTTTTTTACTAAATAAATTGTGAAATGAACAATAGGGAGTTCTGAATAGAAAATCAGTCTGTAAATACTATAATATGAATATAGTGAAGTAACTGGTAATCACTATGTATTATAGGCAAGTCTAGTGATAATTTGAACAGGAGTTAGAAGTCAAAAAAATCGTCCTTTGTACTCATCACCAGCCCCTTCTTTTTTTGTGACTCTGGGTAAGCTGCAGAGGCACAATTTCTCACAGGAGCAAAGTTATAAAATAGAATTTAGAGCATTGCTCCACTTTTGAGAAACTCTGTGAGGTCACATGGTTCAAAACCACAGAAAATTTGAAAGTAGTTTGGAAGGTGACACCTCAGGTCAGGATTGTGCATGGTGCATTCTTAGATGCTTAGAAGGCAGCCTGATTTTAACTACTTTTCATTGTCAGGCCTCAAGGTAAAGTTTTCAACAGATAATTATGGTAAAAATTGCCCAGCTCTTTCTTATTCTGAGACTGAGAATTAGAATCATGTGGGACTCAGAAGTTACCTTCAGGAAAGGATTTTGAGGCATTAAAATGTGTATCACTGGGAATCAGAATCATCCCACAGAAATGCTGGTGCTTTTTGGGAAGAATAATAAGAAGGGATTATTGTCCTTATGTCTCTGTTATCAAATTTCATCAGGAAAGAATGTTTAAACACTGATCATCACTTTTTAACTTTAAGTTTTGGAAACTAAACTCTTCTTCTGACTTTTATTTTTTTCTTTTTTTTTTTTTTTTGTTTTGCTTTTTTCATTTCCTCAGTAGATGTACTCCAGTCCTTTAATCATCTTCCTGGACTTTTCTGAATGATTTATAATTTTTCATCATCTTTCTTTAAACACATAATTAGATGCAATAATCTAGCACTGATGGCTTCAGTGCCAGTACAGATGTAACATGCTCTCTTCACTTATACTTGGAATTTTCTTACTAAAACTTTCAAGGACTTTTGTATTCCACAATGAAGACTCATGTTCAAGTAATTATCCATGCTGACCTCCAAGTCACTCAATATTTCTCTCATTCCTTAGAATTCCCAATCCTGAAGAATGAGTTACATTCCTTGTTCATAATTATGTTCTTTCCACTTGGCAACGTTGAAATACACATAATTTTCCCACAGTATGTTTACCAAGAAACAGAGTTCATTCTGCATATATTGCATAGTCTTTTTGATGCTATTCTCTTGATTTTTATGTCATTAGAAAATTTTATAGTAATGTATTTACATTGTCTTTCTTCAAGTGATTTATTAAGATGTTTAAATAGTATACATTCAAGAATTAAAATCTACAAACTGACATTAAAACCATTCATTTAGGACAACAATTGTTTATTTGTTTGGAGTTTTTTGTTTGTTTTAATATTTAGCTTGTTTTAACATTTGAAATTTATAATACTGCCTACCAGTTATCAACATGTAGAAGTCTAAGTGTACCTGTGCTGAAAGTATGAAGCTTATCAGCCAGCCACCAGATGTACTTCAAATATGTGTAGTACTTGGTAAAGCATATTTTTAAAACTGTCAATCACATAGATATATAAACTGTAGAATTCTCTTTTTCTCTTTGCTTTGCTTATAAATCATATGTATTTTCCTTTTTTTGCTATATATTTATAACTACCAGCTCCTGCTCTTTTCTATCATAATTATTAGTTAATTAACTGATGCTCTTAGTTTTCTTCCATGTCTGTTGTAGCTAGCAGAGCCTTCCTCCTCAGCAGAAATTTTGACATTTTTGGCACTTAAGGAATTCCCAATTATTAGTCACGTTTAATTACTTTCTCCCAATAGACTTTGTCATAATTGCTAACAAGTTCATGAAGCTAGCTTATAAAATTCAAATGAACTGTAAATGTGGTGGAGGCTGGGACTTTTCTCCTCACTCTCAGGCATAATTGACTCTGTATCTTGTACTCTACAAGTTATCAATTTTTGCTCAGAGATCAATGCTTCTTTCCATATGAAGACAACCTATACTGGTTATCACATTTTTTTCAGGTTAAATTTTGTAATTTTTTAAATCCTGAAAATATTGAGGAGCTCCCTGCGTGTGACTTCCAACATGTGTCAGTAAGAATTGAAATCCCTGACACTAACGCATGTTCTTCCACCTCCTCATGATATCATGGTCTTTAAAAGGTTGATCATCCCATTTGTTTAGTGTTATTTGGTGATCTATGAACACATGTAGTGCTTTTTTCATTACCATAGTAACTTCTGCTTACTAAAGTTTATTTGTTTCATGATGTTGGTAACTTAGAAACAGTTAAAATTATTTTTAACACCTTGTACCTTCCCCCTCCTTTTTTCCCTACTGATTTCTTTCTATAGAGGTTGTAACCATCAATGGAAAGACTCCGGCAATGTGAATCTATCAGCACAGTTTCATTTAGGAATGACTGAAATATTACAACCCAAATTCAGTAATTGTGAAGTAGGTCAAAGTCATCTCAGACATGAAAAATTCCATTATCCCTTGTTTGCTACCTAGATGGAAACTAAACCTTCTCCTTTGTGTCCATCTGATGTTTGGTGATGCAGGATCCTTTATGGTTTAGTTCTTAGTGTATAGGTGCATATGTATATTTTTTCACCTCTTATCTTATGTTTATCCTTCCTGTCTATGTTAGCTATACTATTCATGGAAGATTGATTTCAGGAAGCTCTAACATGGACAAATCCTTCTTTTGCTGTACAAGAAGGTTATAACTTCTTCTGACCCCTGACTGCTTTTGCTCATGACATGGGATGAATCTCTGGGAAATGCTTTAATGTTTTTCTCCTTCAAACCCCTTAGTGGTCTCCAAAGTCTTTTGCAATTAGTCATATCTAGTGCTATCAGTTATAGCCCTGATCATGTTTTTAGGACCACTTTGATCTGCAAGACCTTTTTCGGACTACTTCCAAAGCAAACTGGAGTAATTCCAGTCTTGTAATTGCATCTTCTGTCTTGGCTCTAAAGGAAAGCACAACATTCTTTTGTTGACTTGTTCATCACAGTGCACTTATTATGTTGTTTATAGGACAGAATGCCAATGTCAGGTTTTTCTTTCCTTGGATCATTAAAGACTTTCCTGTGTCCTTTAAAAAACACTTTATTCATGTTTGCAAATGCCAAATTCCAACAGTGGTGAAGGTCTGCAAAGTTCTACCTTCAAGGAAAAATATAGTGATTTCTTTGAATAGTGTGTTTTAATGAGGCCCAGGGACACAAGTTTCACTATGAAAAAGTAACTACTAATTGAGTGATGCCTAGTCAGAGCAATACATGAGATGGGTTCTGTGATAAAAATAAAAAGTGACAGGAAATCCACAGATAACTATACAAGAATGTAATTCAGATAAATATGAGTTATACTAAAGACTGACATACACAGTCATACATTAACGCATAATATATGTACATATATATACAAAAATAAGCAGTATTTGAAGGACCACATTAAGATTATCCTATTTCTGCAATTTAAAATTTCATATTCCCGTTTAATAATATTAGTGGTACTAAACTGCAGATTTTACATTGTTATTCAAAATTAAATGCAGGTATTAAAAAGAAGTTATAGTTCATATAGCTTTAATCAAGATCACATCTAGTAATTTTTTTCTATAATCATTCTTAATTTCTGTGGAGTGGGTCAAACTATAAAAAGTACCAACCACCTTGAGATTGTTAAAACAAAGAAAAGGAGAAAGAAATTAAATATTTTCACACATGAACAATTCTCTGTAGACTTCAAAACTCCCTTTCACCATACAGAATCTCTAAGGCCTAGCATTTTATATCCTTTTCTTTCATTTCTGTATAGCTAAAACAGTGCATTGCACTAGAGAATACCCTGTGATTTATCATTGGTGGTTTAATCAGGGAACTGCTCTTTCAGATAAGCTGTTTGCCTGAAATGCTGTCCCTGATGTACTATTTAGTTAGATTGGAAAAACAGTGGCAGGTCCTGTGTCCCTTCTCGGGTTAAAAACCAGATAATTTTCTTGTTCTTTGTAAGTCCTTTATTAATAAATTTCTGCGTTCACTTCTTACATTACTATCCTGCTTAACATCTTGTCCTAGAAGAAGGCTTAATTAGTTGATGAGCTAATAAGCTGAATAGATGACTAAACACTCAACTAGTAGCTGTTATTCTAACCATATCAAATTTTACAGTCAGTTCCAGAATGGTCTCTAAAAGTAGGCTTGTCGTGTCCAGTGTTAAAACTTAAGGGTACAGGTTTTTTAAACTTTCATTTTGTTCCAAAGATAAGGAAGACTTTTGAATTTTTGAGTCCCCAGATCTTGGTTAGAGGATTGATTTGGGAGTGTGGCTGCATACTTGAGGCATTTTTATAAATGCCATATTTTTTTGTTGTGACAAACTGCACAGTGATGATGCCAGAGGAAGGCCAGTAGAAAGACATTGGTGAGTATGATACCTTCATCAGTCTTGGGTGATGAAATGGTCAGCTACTGATGACTGCTTCAAAAATCTCAAGCCTCCAAAATATTGATGGGGCCACAATCTTTTTCCATCTTTGTGCATGTCCTGTCATTTTTTCAGCCAACTACTGACTATATAAATTCAACAGAATATAAACTTCATTGGGTTATGTAATTTTTCCTTGTTTGATCTCCTGATATATACCCACTAAAGTCTCATACTGAACATAGTCCTAATTTTCCTTTTCCTTAAACCAATAAAAAGTGGGTTAAATTGCCTATATAGTCTTATTTCTAAAAAAAAAAATCAAAATCCCTTATGGACACAAAAGTTTTGTACTTTTACTGCTGTAATTGCTTACAAAATTTCTGTTAAATGGCTAAGTAAGCATTGGTCCTAAAATGATTGGTGTCTTAAATGGTGTAAATGAGAGCTTTGAAAATTTGCCTTACTGTTTGTCAGCTTTACCTTGTTTCTGGAGGCTGGTTCAGTAACAGGAAAATAGATCTGCTCCTCCAGGTAATGAACCTTTTAAGCCAAACTGTTAGCTACTGAAGACTGGGAAATAACTTTCTAAGTCAAATAAGCCAGCTGACTTCCTAATGCACACTCATATTCTCACTTTCACTGGGACTGACTTTGGTGTTAGAATTTAAATTAGTCCTACTTTTCTGGATCAGCTTTTAAAGAGTTCTTTCAGATTGGTGCAAGTCCCTTATGTAGATATTTTTCATAAGATTTAACTCTTAGTTAAATTGATTTAGTTTGAAACAGAAAATTAGGAAATTAAATTGCTTAAAGGAATAAAAACCTCTTTTTAAAAATATATTTTCATATAGAATTTCACTACAAAGTTGGACATTAAGCTATTAGAGAGTGTCCAAAGGAAGGCCACAAAGATGGTGAAGGGTCTGCAGGGGAAGCTTTATGAGGAGTGGCTGAGGACACTTGGCTTGATAAACCTTGAGAAGAGGAGGCAGAGGAGACCTCATTGCAGTCCTCAACATCCTCATAAGGGGAGGTAGAGGGACAGGGGCAGGACCTGAACTCAACGATCCTGATGGGTTCCTTCCAACTTACCACAGTCTATGATTCTATGAAATCTAATTTAAAATTATTCAGCTCTTGCTAAATGGATAACAGCTAAATGAGGTGTAACTTTGTGGCACCTAGACTTAGTTGCACATGTGAATGATTTAGGATCATGATGAAAAACACTTGAATTTACTATTATTTTTGGTTTAGACACTCAAGAAAATACAGAATGTATGCATCAAATCAGAAGCACAAAACACGTGCCAGATCTTTCATGCTGTGCTGCATAGAAAACAAGCACTAATATCAGGCAGCCTGGCTTTTCCCAAACCTTCAGTAGCATGTCTGCTACCCAAATTGAAAAAATGTGTGTTGTGATATCATTTTGGACAGCAATGCTTTGCCTGTAAAGTATTACTGCCTGGGAATTAATTTCAATGATGCAAATGAAAGGAATTTCAATAATAGGAAATTGAGGAGGGATTTCAATTTTTCTAGGAAGCTGTCTTTCTAAGAAATGCTCAAGTCTCCTGTGTCATCTCCTTTATTAATGTTCAGTGAAATGATTTTTCTTGAATATATATTACCTTTATCAGCAAATTAAGCTGTTACTAAGAAATAACAAAGGTGCACAGAAAGGATCGGAAAGCTGAGTAAATAAGGGTTTGGTCTCCTGTCCTAGTAGGAGTTGGTTGGAATTAATCTAAAGTGAAATACTCTTGATGGAGCCATGACTTTATAAATGGGCCCAAAAAAATATCCTGAATTGTGTGGGAGAATGTTACACTGAAACTCTGCATGAAAATCAAAGTGGGAAAGTGATTTGTAGGACTAAATTCAGTTAGGAACAGCACCCATTGATCTAAACAGAATGACACCAGATGTGAAAACAGTGATAGACCAGAATTTATGAACAGAATATTTTGTAAACACATTGATTATTATAAGGTTTTAGTATTATACACATGAAGAAACATATTTTTTCTTAGCATAGCGTTCTCTGAAAACTTAGGTATCCTCACTGTACTATTAAATGTTGACTGAACCTTAGACATCAGAATGAAAATAATTAGGCATGTTCTTTTCATCTCTTGGCTTTGGGTTTTCATTTCAATATCTTTGTTTCCACTGACACTGGACTGAGGAATATTGTGAGACTTCAGTGAGCTATGAATCCAGTGCACCAGTTCTAATACTGTCACACATATTCTTTGCATTAAACTCCATAAGCACCTATGAACAAGGTTTTTTTTTATTTTCCAGTCTTTGCCTCCTACACATTCCCTATCTGTTCCAGCAGCACTAGAAATGCATCACTTGTCAAAGTGATCTGTGAACATCGTGGTAATGTAATCAGGGACTAATAATTTTGGATTGTTGCAACTAACACTGTTTACTAAAGCAGGAGTCTTCATCAAAACAAACAAAAAATAAAGAAAAAGGCTATTTAGTTAATATGATACAAAAGAGGGTGATGATAAGTCCTTTCCTATCCTACATGCAGTTCTGCTCCTCATTAGAGAAAGTACTTTCCACAGGCTCCCTCACCTGGGTTTGAAGGCATCTTGCTCACTTTCCTGGAGGATTTGTGGGAGCTGCTGGCCTGCTTTCTGTAGAGAAGCTCAATATGGCTGTTGAGTTTGGTCTCCATGGACTTCTGTTTCCTATGCCTTAGAATTATGCTTAGACTTGGAAAACAGAATTCAGAAATCTACCAGGAAAAATGATCTAATGTAGTTGTGATATTGTTGGTTTTCTCTTCAGCTCACTTGTACTGTTATATAAATGCTGAAGGGCACTGGGTGACTCAGACTTCAGAGAGTATTCATGAGTTTCATGTCTCCTCTTTAAAGCAGGAAAGTAAATAGTGATTTTGTTACCTCATGCTCTCATCTCTCTCACTTTCTATTTCTCTTTCTCACTCATTTTATCTCACCGTGCTTCTTTCAGCTTGATATGGCATGACTGACTGGGAAGTGTACATGAACACTGGACATTAGGTCCCTGAATATCCAGTGCATAGATCGCTGTATATCGGTGAGTGCAATTTACTTCTGGGTGTGAACAAGATCTTTGCACAACAGAAATATTGCAATAGACATGCATTTAAATAGATTTGTCATGTTGATAAAAACATTAAAATATACCCAGACTATATTTCAACACGAAAAACATATGTTTTTATAGACCTAAAGTAATACTGAAATATAACTTCAGTGCTTTTATTGTGACTCAGTTCAGGTCTGCAGTTCCTGCTAATGTTATGTAGTTATGTGTTGTTAATTTTTAGTGTGCTTCCAGCTGTAATCACTCTCACATAAAAAGTCAACTGCTACAAAGCTGGCATGCTTCTGCTGTTAGTATTATGAATCTTAACACACTCCACAT
>JAOXXN010000265.1:7000654-7029817 GCA_026770055.1 Myrmophylax atrothorax
ACACCCCCCCCCCCCCCCCCCCCCCCCCCGACTGTTTCCTTGTAAAGACACAAGAAGCTGTTTCAAGGACATCCCTTGTCCTGGATGCACCTGGGGCGATAGAGGCAGAGGGACAGCTCCAGTCTGTGCCCACCCCTCAGGCTGGGGAGAGAGAACACCTGCCTTGCAGCCCATAGCTCCGGTCTATCTCTCAGACATAAAGTTTTGAGGTTGTCATCATTTTCAGACTGTTTAGGGAGAAGTCACAATATGCACTAATGGCCTTTATCGAGGTGGTATGTGTTTGGGTGCAAAATCACAGAGGCAGCTGCTAATATTTCTAACTTGTCTAAATTCCTTTTTGTTCTCCTATTATATTCTCCTGATTGTCACCAGAAAGATAGCATTAAAGAAATTCTAGATTAAATGTGAACCATTGTTTCTCTTCGTTTCCCTCAACAGACATCTTTTATTCTTTTTGTTAAAAACAGTCTGCACTCACAGGTTATCAGAGTACTGACCTTTGAAAACTTTTTAGACTGCTGCTGAGTAACTTCTCTTTCTTCAAACAATGAATAAACACATATTAGTGCCCTCTAAGAAGGCTATTTGTTATTCCAGTGGTGTAAATGAGGGCAGGATTTGTCCCATAAGCAATAAAAGAGGAGTAGAGCATGTAATTCTTCACACCATTTTGAGGAAAACTCTGTCCAACAACAATAAATTATCTGAAATTATTTCAGGATATATGAATGACTCCATAGTCAGAGAAAGCTAGTGAGGTTTAAAGCATAAAAATGACAACTATAAATAAAGGTGAAAACCCTTCATCCCCACTGAAATGAACTAATATAACATTCCTGAGGCAGTGGTGTCTTTGGAAAATGCACTGCTGGGGTGGTTAGAGGAAAGGAAGGGAGGAAAGGAAACCCACCATCCTACTTTGTCTTCCCAAAGTCTAATGTTCCTGCTTAAAAACATAGTTTTCTCTGAGAAGATCTATCCTTTAAGGATGTGAGTTTATTGAGTTTGTAAGACTTTCAATCAACAAATAAATGCATATATATTTTAATAACTAGATTTCTCCAAATTATTTAACAAATGGGTGAAATAAAGATATCCATATTCTTTACTCTTTAGAATGCAAAGTAGGAACAAAGAACAATAAGCATTTTCATAGCATGGTAGATGGGTGCACACACCTTACCCGGGGAGTGTTAAGCTTTCTCGGAAAGATCTGCTGTACTCTGGACTTTCTCAATATGCTTACAGTGTTAGCCTAGTCACTTTTATCTTAACATTATTCCACTGCATTGGCATAGTCATGCCCTGTGTAATGTGATAAAAAGACTTCTCAAAATATGTGCTTCGGAAGGATATATAGAATAGCTGTTTTGATTTGGCATATTCCTAAAGCTTTGGCATCATCACAGCAGCAATTTAGAGGATGAAATCATAATCTGTAAACACTGTGTAAACAGTTCCATAATCTCAACATGCATCCATTTACTAGGGCTGAGTATAAGAGCACTGTGATGCCATGGTGTGCCACTTCTTGCCGTTTTATTATGTCAGAATGAAATTCTAACTTTACAATGAACTATACTTGAGCTCAAGTGAAGCACAGGGAAGAATTTTGTCAGTAATTTCTCACTGCTACAGTAACAGAATGAAACATTAATTTTTAAATCATACCAAAGTCATCAAAGCAAGCACAAAAGAACAAGGTGATTTTTATAGATGTAAAATAATCAGAGATAGACTCATAGCAAAAACTTAGTCTATCTCATTTGATTGTAAATGGTCTAAGCTAAGACTCTGTAGTCAAATACTGTGCAATTGATAGCAGGGATCTGTGTTCAGCACCTCGTGAAAATGGGCAACTTGTTTGATTTAAAACTCTGAACCATGGATGTTCACATGCAATCTCAGCATAACTTCTGACTCCGTACAAAACCACTGAATATGGTCCATTGAGTCTCTGATAGTCCACGATGATAGCTCTTTTGATGAAGGTCAGATGGTAAGAAACTAATAAATGACACAGCAGGTTTATATTAGTCTAGACCCTATTTCAGCATAAATAATTTTTCAACCGTTTGTCATGTACTTTGCCTCAATATAGAAATTATATAAAATTGTGTTCCTTCCTCACTAAACTATCCTTGTTTTTTTATAGATTAATCCTACAATAAAATATACATAAACATGTATAAAATGCATATATTAGAGAACATCTTTTAAATATAAAGATTAATGTTATTCCATAAAATGTTTTTAAAAATTAGTAGAACTGCATTTGTATTCAGAGTTTGGTCTCAAACAGTAGACTGACTGTAAAAAGAATAAATTCCTTTTACTCAAGGTTGGGTTTTTTTTGGTTTCCTCTTAACAAATCAAGGTGTAGATATAATTCAAGAGTAGAAAGCAGCAAGAAATATTGCTTTTTGTCTACCACCCAAAACTTTCACTACCAATTTCTCTTGGGTTTTTTTCTCTTCTTTGTTCTGCTTCCCACAGAAAAATACTCTCTTCTTTCCTAGGAGAGCCAATATTTTGAAAACTAGAAAATGAATTTACATGTCAACTTAAATATATTGATTAAAATATACTGGATGAAGACTAGTGACAGTTTCATACAGTGTGAGTACAGTTTTATACTCATTATGTTTTGATTTAGACTTCAAGAAAATGCTGGAAGGAACTATCATTATAGTGACATGCTGATTTTTGATCTATTCAGAAAACAAGTATAACACAGAGAAACAGTATATGATACACCAGCAATAAGTAGCATGCTTTTAATTATGTGCTATTACTTTAGAAGGTCTTCACAGTGTCCCTGTGGATTTTTTTCACTGTTTAAGACAGCTTATTTGGTTCCTTTTCTTTACCGTAAGTCATTGGGTTGAGGATTCAAAGTAGCAGTGGGTTTTCTTCTCAGATACACTATTGATGTGCTATGTGATTTTGAGTGAGTAGTTTTATGTATCACTCTCTGTAATGAGTACACATAATTCAGATATTATTTTCACCACCATATCATACTGAGATACCTGTTTAGCTAATGTACATGATATTCTTTAAATATTGAAATTTCTGGAGAAATCTCCTTTGCCAGTGCAAATCAAAATTATCAGTGACAATATTGCTAATATTTCTCTTAAAACTGAATGCAAGATAGCAATATGTTGAAGTAAAATTATTGTAATGCTAAAGTCCTTTTTTATATCAATATTTTAAACAAAGATATGTTAACCAAGTAATTAACTTATCACAGTGAATTTCTTATTAAATTAGACCTGCGTTTTTGATTCATCTGGTATTATAAAAACTGTGACTAAGACTAGACAGGTCATGAGCTTGAACATAGACCGACTTCTAATTTTGTATGCCTCTTAATGTTTTTTTTATAATGTAAATACAAACTAAATACCATAAACAATTTCTAATAACAATATTATGGCAAGTCATTTTGCCAACTAGTTCCTAATACAGAAGCAAAAATTATTATGAAGATATTGCTTAAAGAAAATTATAAAAATTTAAAAAGACAAGTTTTAATGATGTGGAAAAAATTAAAAATATGTATAAAAGTTACTTCTGTAAAGTTCTATGTGACAGGAGAAAGAAGCCATTTTAAAAATAATATTATCTTCTGTTTTGTGTTAGCTGGAGACAATTGTTGTAGTGAAAAATGTATAAACCAGTCAGGTGAGAGGCTAAAGAAAGAAAATACTGTCTTTAATTTCTAGAAAAATCATAGGAGAAAATAAAAAGAGTGAGACATCCAAAAGAGTACACTGGACACACATAGGGAATCAATAGGGAACTACATTTATCAAGGCAGTGATAAATCTCACGTGATCGTTCATTGACACAGCGTGTCTATACATGAAAGAAATTTGTTGAACTTTCTACAGAAACCTATGGCAGGGAAGGAGCTTTGTTCCAGCCACCAGAACGTGACACAAGTGCCTTACTAGCACAAGTACACAGTACAGGAGCTGCCAAGAGTTCATAGAAAACTGATTTCTCTGCTCAAACACTGGTTTACAGTGTTTTGTTAGATGGATGGAAACAGTAAAAACAGTCCATAAGCTTATTAATCACGGAACTGGACTTTCAAATAGTGCTACTTGTGCACACACAGCAAATGAAGCTGGCCCCATACTAATTTCTTGTGGGTATTGACTGATAATATGGTATCTCTGGTCTCACATGCTATGATTAGACAGGCTTTCCTCTTTAAGCACTTTAACTTCAGAAGCTTAGTGTGTTATCTGCAAAAGCTATTTTGAAATAGACCTAATTTAAAAGGATAGGGTTTAGGAAGGAAATAGGAAGGAAGTGTCTTTGGGAGGAGGTCTGAATCCTTGTCTTCAGAGCCAAGCATTAACTTATTTTTTAAATGCACCATTGTTCTTGAAGACCCTATATCAAAAAAAGAGTCTTCCACACTCTGCTGCTGAAGTTTATGGCTCAAGAGAAACCATCCCCAGGCTGTAACACAGTCCATATGGCTGACTGTTTGAAGTGTGCTTAGTACTCCATTAGGGATTCTCGATTTGTACTTCTCAATCTGATTTCGATAAGACACAGGTTTCCTTTAGTGGCCTGACCTGGTGCAAACACATAATAGATTAATTCTATAATAAATTATGGTGGCAGTAAAGCTTTCTGGACCATTTTGCGTTTTAAGTAACAATTTTTTTTATGTACTCTTATAAAGCTGAACCAATGTTTCATTTGTAGCTCACTTTATGTATATACAGAACTACTTGAAGCTTGGGAATGTAATTTTGCACTGTGCGCATTACCTCTGAGTGTATTCCATTTTATTGTGTTTCTGGAGCTACTGACACATTTTGAGGACTAAGAGCTTTCTGAAACAACATTATGCCTAGAAATGTATTGAGCTGCTATTCAGAAAGCTCCATCTGATTTATCTCTTAGCAGTGGCATAACTGCACTATTTCTATATGCAAAATTGCATTTCCATGAAGTCCGTTATTACCTTCTACTTGCATGTATTTTTTTCACATGATACTGTTGTTTTCAACCACCAAGTTTATTTTAGATTTATTATCTACTTAACACTTTACATAGATCTGCTACCATCTCTAAATACCCTGGTAGAGAAGGAGTAAACTATGTTATTTTAGGCTTCAATGCTAGTCAGAGTTGACATCTCTCTTCTTAGAGACACAAAGATCCATCTCCTTACTTTATCTCAGAACTTTTCACAACTAGCTAAGATTGCATGGCAGGAAAGGTAAAAACTGGGAAGGCTTTGCATTTGACAAAAGGATAACTCTTAACCAGAAGTGTCACACAAAATATGCAACAAGACACAAAGTTTTGATGTTATTTTTCTGTTTCTTTTAGGTCACATACCCTGGAAGACACATCTGTGAGAATGCTCTGTGATAAGACCACTCCACAAAACCTCAAAGAATACTGACAGTGGCAAGAAAGTGAACTGTACAGGGCTCTTGGTAGCAAGAAAATGCAAAGTCATCTGAACGTCTACCATTTCATCAGCTGTCTGCTGAGATTTATCTACACACATCAGAGAGATGCATCTATACCTTATATGAAAGGATGCAAGAAGAGGAGAAAACATGGAATGAATGAAGGGGAGGAGGGGACATTGTGGGTTTTATGGAAGGACACAGAAAATGCAGATGTAGAAGAAGCTAAGATAGAATCTGAAGTAAAAGGAGAAAGATCTACACTACAAGTGGAGTATTTCAGGTGCAGATGGTCTGAAACCTCAGGCACCCTGTAAGAAGGGAGGAAACAGTGAATAAGGATAAAAGTGAAAGATGCATAAATAAGAAAGAGGAAAATATATATAGGATGTTAGAATAAGAAGATTAGAGAAAAAAAAGAACATTATACACAATAATAAAGGAATAAAATCTACAAGCAGAGAACAAGGATCCAGCAGAATTAATAGGAAAAGGCTGATATTTTAGGTTATTTATAACGAGCATGAAAGAAAGAGGATTTCCTGAAAGGCACAAGGACTTTGGATTATTAGAGAGGAATAAAATTACCTAAGTCCAAGTACATAACTTACCATTTTCCAATATAAATTTATAAAGTGAAGCAAAATGTTGCTATATTAAAAACAATTAGCATTTCAATTTAATTTAACCTTTATACCAAGTTAAAGCTAATCTCTTTACAATCAGCTGAAATTATCTTTTCTAAAGATGGTAGCACTTTTTGTGCATTTCACAATGGCTTTGAGAAAACTTTGACTTTTCTCGTTAAATAACGTTTCTTTCTTATTTGATCTTAAAACAAAGTCTCAGTCATCATTACAAAGAAAAGGACACTGGCTCACAGTAGTAGGGAAGGATTTTTGTAAATCATGTAGTAAATCCATATAAGTAAAAGAATGTTGAAAATATTCATTGCTGAGTCTTGATCTTACAAAAGGTGATTTTGTGCATGAGCAATCCCTATGAACCCATGGTATTCATCCCAGTATAAAGATTTGTGCAGAGAAATGTGCACAGAAAAATGCTTGCATAACTTTTTTTAAATTCTCACTTTCAAAAAATAAACAAGTACTACTATACATGTCATCTCCAATATAGATTATTATTACTTGCATTGATTAGATTAAATAATTTTACTTTTCAAAGTAACTGAATAGATATTTATAGTACTAAATAGATATAACTACATAGATTCTTTTCCCAAGTTTCATACATTTAGACACACTTTGGCAATTAATTCTGAACTTCAACAGTGCTGTATGATGATTCAGCAGACATATAGGCAGCTGACTACCTGTGGAAAATTACTTTTCATCATTCGCATTCTCAGCATTTTCCATAATCACTCTCTTTGAGATGACTTTGCATTGTGCTTGGAAAGTCATCAAGTGAAAGGAAAGAATAATCACTTAAACAGAATAGTGATTTTTGAGTGTTAGATATTGAGATAGACAAATCTGTTAAGCACTTTCAAAAATCTAATTTCATTTTCTTAAAAGTATGAAATCAAGGAAACACAGTACCAGACTTATACCTAAAATAAAGATCCATTTAAGTATGTGGGGGTTTTAAGCATTGTGTTAACTGAGTATTTTTACCACTGAAAACAGTCAAAATTATCATGACAATGATATTCCTAATACAGTGCATGGGACAAGGGAATTTTTGAGATAATTCTTGCCTCCTACATATGACTTATTTCTATATATTGAAGACATCACAGTCTGATTCAATCCTGCCTAAAATGGGCAGCTTGTGAAGTCATAAAATAGGACATTAGTAATTCAAGGTGTCCATGGGGAGAGGAGTCACTGTCTCCGCTGGTCTTTTTGAGGAGCTGGGGAAGATTAGGCAGCTATCTCAACATGTCTCAGCTTTGACCAGGTGTGTCAGACAGGCCCTAAAATTTTTGCCATAATTCCAGACCAGTTTCATCCAGAATTGCAGAAGAAATTAATGCTTTGCACATTTGTGCTATTAGAGTTTGTTTTTCTCTCTTCACTCCTATCAAGATAGAACAGAGTTGAACAAAAAAATGCACAATTAGTTCAGAGAGGTTCTGAACTCAAAGGCGCTTTCAGTCAATATATGTTTTTCTTCTTGTCTTAATTTTGGTTCACAGATGTATTATAATAAAGCCTTCTACTAATAAATTATTTCCCCTAAGGAATTCCAGATAATAATTACAGTGATTGGGCAGGGATGTTTAATTTTTGAGTATAAAAATTTGGGTCACTTAAAGCTTCTCGAATGATGTCATATTAGTTTCTTTAATCTTTTAATATGTGTTAGCACTTGATTTTTGCACATTGTTCTGGATTTTCCTTCCTCCCTCACAGAGGGATAATAACAGTGTCTGAAGTAGGATGATTTTGTCATCTCAGTATCAGAAGGTGCTTCAGATAACTCACCTGCAACTTAAAACATGTTTGTTCTTGGAACTTGTCTCCTTGGAACTGATTTGGATGCACAACCAATTCTCCCTGGGTAACAGGAGATCCATGGGACCTTTGTAGGGACAAGCCTTCCCATTGAAACCACCGTCTGTGATTGTTTTTCCCCCCCAAGAACAATGGAGGAAAATTACATGAGAGAGGCAAATTTTGAGCCATATCTTTCATTATTCATCAGGCTTAAAGATTGCTCCTACCTCTCAGTTGGCTCCAAACCAGCTCAGAAATAGATTCACTAATGAGAAATAGTGTATGTCTTAGAAAGCCAAAGTCATTGCAGTGAACTTTGCTGAGTATACAGCTGGGGATAGCAATGTCATATAGAACAGAGCATCTTCTAGCTGCTGACTGAATAAAACAGTACAAATTATGGAAGCATATTCCCTGAGTTTCCCTGGATAAGGAAATTAAAATTAATTATTTTTCCTGCATTATTATTCATATTTGTGACCACGGTTCTAGACAATCTGCTAGTAATTAGAATTTTAAACAGAATAAATATAGCCCTTTTTAAATGTCCTGGTTTATAAATCTCTGTGGGTGTAACAGAACGTGCAACAGGTTAGATCTTTTATTTCCTGAGGGCTGCAGGATCATTCCCACAATGCTCCCAAATCCATAGAACAGACATATTCATTTTCACCTAAATTTCTCAGAAGGCTGCAATTGAAATTATGTATCACAATACAAGAAAAAACTTTACTTTCATAGAATTATGAGTGCTGATTGGTGAGGAAATTTTTATCACAGTTTAAAGCAAATTTCAGTTCAATAACTTCTGATCAAATCTTTTGGTTAGCTTTATTTTTTTATTTATTTTTATGAAACCTTAAACACCTCTCTGAGGTGCAGCATAAAGTAAAATTGGAAATAAATAGTTTGGTTTGGTGCAGTTTCAAAACTTTGGAAAAACAGTTGATAACTCATTCTGAATCTATATAGTTGTATGGACATTGTGTATTTTTAAAACCAAGGATTATGCAAAGTAGTTTTCCATGAAAAAGGAGGTAAAATGCAAACTTGTAAATGATCTTGGGAGAGAGGAAGAGCAGGGAATGGTGGTGGAATTCCCATGTACTGAGAAGCATAGTCTCAAGTAAGATTCCTAAAATTATTTCTTTGATAATCAACATAAACTTTATCCATCCATTTACAATGAGCTGTGTTGAAATGTGAAGCTTTCCTGAATTCATTACAATTATCATTATATTAATTTGCAAAAGCTTTTGTCTGCTTTATATCCAAGTTGAGACCTGTAGAAATACTTCAGGCTTGTAGTAGTCTTATAGAGGACAGAGTTTATACTAATCTGTTTTTTCCTAAACCACATTTGGCATCACCAGGTAATAATGAAAGAATTTGAAAAGTTACCTTTGCATTTTGGTGATTATTTACACAATTTAGCTGGAATATGAAATGATTTGTTTAAAGAAAGTGCCAATGAATTGTTGAGCAGAATTAAATATTTCGTATATGTTTTGCAAGGGAATTCTGAAAAAAGAATATTTATTAAAAGAAAAAATAGTGGCTGGATGGTGAAGATTAAATAAAATTAATAGAACTTGTAGTTTAGACCAGCCTCTCCCTGCTAAATAATCATATTCAATGACTGCTTAGAGAAGTGCTAAGTTCCAACAGCAGTGATTGACTTCATAATGGCTGTGGGTTCTCTACACCTTTACAAAACCAAGAGCACAAACACTTTGACCTGGAACTAAGTCCTAAAATTCAACCCAGGTGTCTCAGAGACAAAAAAGAAACCTTTTGCAGAGCTACCATTGTGTTACATTTATGGAATTGTGCCCTTGATTAGCCACACCTTAAGATCACAAAAGGAAGGGGATGGTCCTGTGCATGGCTAAGGATTGGATTGATGATCCTTATAGATCCTTTCCAGGTCATCGTATTCTGTAACACTGTGATTCTGTGATGAATTTTTGTGCTTTTTCCTGCAGATCATGTTCCTAATCTAAACAGAAAAAGTAAAACAAAGGAAGGAAGAAAGGAAAAAAAGCAAACCATATTAAAGAAAGGCACCCCCCGCCCCCCCTCCAAAATACAAAACAAAAAAATTGGGAATATATTACTAATAAACCTATGAGATTTAAATCCAAAATTTTTAACTTTAATTATAATATAGGATGAGAAAACATGTCAAGACGTAAATACAAGTAAAATCAGGTTAGATTACAACACCATCTAGGGCAGTACTTACCTCAATTAATGGCTAATTCACAGGTGCCTAGAGGAGAATAAAATAATATGGGAAAAAACTCAAAATTATTTCTCCAAAATAGTCACACAACTTGAAGCAAATTTTGTATCAGGGACTTCTTTAGCCAGCAATTGACTTGTGTCAAAAGCAGTTTTTTGTTCATTTTAACACAATGAACAGTGTCTCTAGAATTTCCTCATCCCTTGTTTTATAGCCTTCTGTCATATTGGGTTTTGTCTTTCTTCTTGTCTTTTACCCTATTTTACTTCTTTATATCAAACCTTCTCCTAATATTTCTAGTTTTTCTGTCTTTTCAGGAGGAGTGAACTTGGGCATCAGATAGACTTATATGCAGGATTTTTCCTGGGTTATTCCCTATCTCTTTCCTAATAATTTTGGTATTATTTGCCTACTTCTGATTACTGAGACTATATTTTCGTAAAAATACATATCATACTGCTAAGATCTTGCCCCTGGAGGACAAGAGACCATCCCTTTATTAGCAAGGTCAGAATTGCTTTTCTCATGTGCACCACTCATCAACTGGTGCATCCATCTCAATGAATTTTGTCTGCCATTCTAATGTTCAGTCACTTTCTCTGCTAAGGGTCTCGTGCAATTCTGCTCCACAGACTTTTGTCTTTACTGCTCTGAATAATTTAGTGCCATCAGTAAACTTTATCATCTGAGTAGTCAGTTCTTTCTATGCATAGTTTTTGAACATATGCAAACTGCAAGGGAAGACACAGACATTCATGAAGAAATCAACCTGTAATTTTTATTCACTATGCAAACTGATCATTCACCTGGCTTCATATTTTAGCTATGTGAGAATCTTCCATTTTATATTATTTTAGCTTTTTATCCTTTAAAATCTTTGCTGAAGTGCTTTTTATTCTTTAAAGTTTCTGAAATCCATGTAACACAGAGAACAAATGAGTTTTGCTACTGCAATTTGTAATTGCCAAGGAAATGGAAAATTTTGCCAAACTTTATCAGGTCATACAAAAGTGTACAACAAATTTTTTTGTTTGTCAAACCTTTTTTATGGTCTGGCATTCAGAAATCCCCTGAAAATTAGATTCTGGAAAAGAGATAGAAGCACCTAATCTAACAGAAACAGGAAGAGAATTTGCCAAGAGCATAATCTCTTGAGACGGTATAATGAGAGTAGTGAGGTTCTGGGAAGATTATCAAAGTCAAAAATGAGTCAACAGTGAAAGAGTTGCTTAAAGAATGCTACAGAGGTCACAAAAAATTATTCTCAACCAGTAAAAAAGTAAGTTTTAGAGGTTGTAAAATATTTTCAGTGGAGCAAGCAATGACCAGAATTACACTGATGAAAAAAAAAGAGGTTAAAAAACCCAAGACGTGGGAATTCAGTAAAGGAAGTTGTTAAGTACAGAAGAAGGACAGGGACTTGACATTAGAACACAGTGGGCAGAAGAAAATAAATAAGTGACTAGGAAATTTATTAGGGAATAAACAATTAACTGTGAGGGCAATCAACTCTGCAACAAGTAGAGGTAATTAAACATTCAGAAGAGCAACAAGAGTGAAGTATTTGAAATCAATTACACAATTAAGCAGTTGATAATGAGGCAATTTAGGGAAAATAGATCTACAGACTATAGAAGTAGCTTGTTCTAATTGACAGTTATTTATTTTGAAATCCAAGATGAGTAAGGTACTTACCAGGTAATAGACTTTGATGGAGAATATGGAATGAAGGCAATATAGGGAGCCTATCCCCTTAATGATGCACAGCCCCATAATGGGTAGGTCCCAGAAGAGGGCAGTGGTGCTCCACAGAGACCCTAAAACCATGGTGGACAAGGTTTTTAATTTCTTTGGTCCAGTGCCTTTCATAAACATGTACTTGCCTGCACAGGACTGAAGTCATGAACAAGGTGCTGCAGAGTTGTATTTCAACCATGGTTCTCATGGAGATGTAAGGTTCTCCTCCAGCACAGGGGTGAAAATATTTAAGGGGGATGGCACTTTTTAATATACAGTGAGCACTGAGCTTCCATACCACATTAGTGCTTATCTCGTTTCTCCTTGTCTAAAAAGACTTGATACAAAATGTCTTGCAGCATTTGGCCTTCACTGGAGAAATGGTTCACTGAGATTTCTGGGGTCCCGTTATAAGTTATAGCAGCTGTAATTTCAGCCACTTTATGGAGCAGTCCATTTGTGTTTGCTCTAGTTCCTAATGCTACCAGCCAGTCTGTAAAATGATCCTAATCTATTACATTTAAGTCATTTGAGTCATCTTTTTGAAGATTGTTGAGTACAGAGATACCCATAAGGAAACAATGTAAGTTTTCCATATACCACATATGTTATATGTCTGTTGAAATGTACTGCACACATTTAAAAAAGTGACAGTATTAAAAAACTGACAACTTTTCATGACCTTTTGTATTATAACACATTTTAAACATATGGTAGGATTCTGTTCTTCATGGATGTGTTAGATACAGTATGAATATTTCATGAACTGTATGTGCATGGGAAAAAAAAATTTGAACAAGAAACAAGAAATTCAAGAAAACACATTAGCCTTTTACATTTAAAGTTGGAGAAATAGCTACTGATTAAATATAATAAATATTTATAGAGAAATATTTATTTAGAAGCAGTGAAAATCAAGCGGTAAAACAGTAAAATCAAAATTATGGTGCATTGGCACTCTTTGCTCTAGGTTTTACTATTAATTGTAGTGTGTGGCATGTTTTGTTACTTCTCTTCACCTCTCTTTCTTTTGTATTCTTTGTACTGTATTATTTAAAATACAAGCTCTTTAAATCTTATGTAGGTACCTTGAAGTAGGTATCACTTATCATACTCAAAGTTCAGAGCAATTACAATTAAATGTCTGTCATATCACAAAGTATTTTATGTGTATCATAGGAGATTCCCTCTATTAGGCATAAAGGAATAAAAGGTAAGAATAGATTCCCTTGTCAGTGTTGTTGCACAGAACCTGTTTCTTACATTTTGGTCTTCCAGCTTGATATTAGTCAATGTCCAATACATAGTAGTTAGGTTGTTTTACTGACAAGGCAGAAGCAGAGTGCAGATTTGTACATTAAAGAGCACTGATATCCAAAGTCAAATATGCTTCAGATAAATATGCAAATAATTTGATCGAGTCTTTGGAGATTTAAAGGCACATTCATGCTGTAGATATGAAAGGAGGTGTTACTGCTGAATTTACAATTTAGAATTAGGAGCTCAATATTTTGGTTTTCCAAAGGACATTTGTTTGTGCCTCATGTTTCTTTTGGAGCTATTTCTCTCAGATTCTCTAAAAGATAATGTTGATATATTGCTTGACTTCTTTCATGAATCTAAAAATTAAAAATGTCTGTGTTTGTTTTTCATTGAAAAATGTAAACAACTGCTTTGACAGACAAAAGTATTTTGGGCTTCATACGACAATGTCAATTTGTATTGGATTTGTTTGGCAAGGTTGTAGGAAGAGGAAGGCTACAGGGATGGCTTCTGTGAGAAGCTGCCAGAAGCTTTCCCCATGTTTGAGGGAGCCAATGCCAGAGGGCTCCAAGGCAGATCCACTGCTGTCTGAGTGCAAGCACATCAGCAATGGAGATAGCTCCTCTGGGATAATACAAGGGGGAAAAGCCCCAGAAATCAAGCAACAACACAGCAGTTGTAACGAGAGAAGAGTGGAATATGTGAGAGAAACAACCATGTAGACACCAGAATCTGTGATGAAGGAAGGAGAGGGAATGCTTCAGGTGCTAGAGCAGAAATTCACCTGCAATCCCTGGAGAACCCCACAGAAGAGCAGATGGATGCCCAAAGGAGACTGATCCCATGGGAAGCCCATGCCAGAGCCATCAGTTGCTGAAGGACTACACCCCATGTGAAGGAGCCACACTTACATTTTCTTCGGACAAATGCAACACAATGGGTCATGAGACAGATAAAAATAGTACACTGGAGCGTAAGGGACTATGTGAAAATGCAGGTACAAAGATTGTAGAGCATGGCAATTACTTTCAAGTATCTTAGATAGCCCCTCCTGCTCTCCCTATTTGATAGGTAGCTGTAAAGTTAGAGGACACATATGTGCGCTCCTCAAAGAAGTCATTAAAAGTAATATAAAATTGTGAGCAATGTTCAATTTAGGGGTGATTTTGATGGGACTTCTTTAACTGACTGACACCAAATTCAGTTCATGAATTCTGTGTCATGACCTCACATTTTTTTTCCCAAATAGTCATCTTATATGTATGGTTCTGACAGTTTATATTTTATACTGAATTCCTTCTTTGAGGAGGATGATACTTGAAGATGAACAAGAATAAAGGAACTACATCACCATTTGAAATTTTATTTTAAAAAAGATGTCACAACTATTGAATCAATACTGGCAAAGCAGTTTTCAAAACAACTTCTGTAGCCATCTGTGTTACTGAGCAAAAGGAATAATAAGCTTTTAAGTAAGAAATTTTACAGAGCAGACGGAAATTCTACTGAAAGAGATAAAAATTGGAAAATTAACAGGCAATTCTCATACTTAGAAAATTGTTGTGGTAGGACCAGGCTTACAAAAGCACATATGTGCCCTTGTGAAATGCCTTTAGTGTTAACTTGAGCCATGCAGTTACTTTTATTTATCCCTCAAGAGACCTCTCCTGCTATCTAGGTGCATACATAATAATGTGTCTGGTTTATCATTCTGACTTGAGCCAAACTTATGTCCTCTAAATGTTTGAAAGAATTAACTTTTTGAATATTTCTTGCAAAAGAGTATTACTACTTATGTTGGGGGCAAATCAGTAACTGAATCACAGGAGTAAAAAAAAAAAAAAAAAGGTAAAAAATTTATATAATGGTTTACTGAATCCTTTGAAGGGTTTCATGGTAGAAATTTTGTGCTCAAACTTGAGTTGTATTTCAAATGTGTCTCAAGGCAATGAAGGAGACATATAAACCATAGATTACTTAGAGAAAAATGAATGGTCAGCTATGAGTTTCTCTTCATTCCATTACAGTCGTGTCACTGTCTTAGAGTGAAGGAAGATATCTATAGTTATTGTTTGGTTTATGTCAACAGTAACCATAACTTTATAGCTGTCATTGGGTTAAAGTACAGTATGCTTGGTAGAGGCAAGCTGAGCTTTGCTAACAATGAGGGCAGGTGGACAGATGGTTTAAAAAAAGCCTATAGTTTTAATGAATAAAAAAGGTCCTGTCATACAGAGGCACGGCAGTGTTCTGACCCTGGAGTAAAATTCAGACTCAGGAGCATCACCCAAGACACATGAAAACTCCATCAGTTGAAGGGCAACTTTACCTGAACTGTTCTTAACCGCCTCAGTATTGCCATAACTTTCCATAGAGAAACTACTCATGGAATTTAGGATGACAATAAAGTCCTAGTTTATTACATCCATACAAATATAAACACAGCAATATGCAAATAAATATGGCTGTGCATGAGCATAAAAATATAAAGATGATGCTGTCTATGTACTGATTCTTTTCCAGTGCTCCTAGCAATGTTGCTAATGGGACTACAGTAAAAGAACTATGTGCCATTTTTCCCCCTGCATAGACCTGTGCATTTTTGCAGAATTGCTTCCACGTGCTGCTGCAGTAAATGCTGTCTTTCCTGGTGCAATCTGGTGAAGGTGACTAAGTGGTGAAAGTTAGAGGGCTGTAACATATCACAGAGGAGAGAATGAGTGACCTACCAGGGTAAGAGAAGGCTAATGGGGTAATGTATTTGTTCAGTTCAAATAACATCAAAAGTCCAATTGGATTCAGCCAACAGAGAGTCTGTGCCATGTGTACCTTCAGAGAAATCCAAAACTCCACAGGATGAGTGTGGGAGTCATCTCATCCCTCTGGGATGTTAGGCATGTCCTGTGGGGCCTGGAGGCAATGACTTCCAAAAGTTCCTCAACTCCACTTCCTGCTGTGGTTCCATGGCTCTGTGATGTAATATTCCAAGGCAAAAATTTGCTTTTCTGTAATCTCTCTCCCTTGGAGCCTGAAAGCATGGTGAGGGAAACACAGAATTGATGTAAAATTACAGAAGGCAAGATACAAAATCTTGAAGTATGGTGTTCTTATCATGTGGAATTTTCCTCCAAAGATCATAATAAAAAAATATAATAACAAGTAGTAATTTCATATGTTAATAATACATTAACTGTTGATAACAGGAAAAAATAATCTTTTTTTCTTCCTTCAAATTTCTTAACAGTTAAAACATTAATGGACAAATGACACTTGATAGGCCATTTTTGGCTATAAAGTGTCCAAAAACCACTACAAACCCTAGCAACAATTTCTCAGTGTTTACAAACAATGAAACTTTGAACACATTTCATTTTTATGTTTATTCTTCTAAGTCTAGTGCCCGTAGCTAGTGTGAGTTTTCAGGAAACACCTGCCATGTTTGGAAGTCCTAAAACAGAAGACATACATTGTAATGCTTGAAAACATCTACTTTTTAAAAAGCATGTTACTTGTTTTAACTTCTGTAGTCTAGATGTATATTACCTTTTATCTTGCCAGTTTGGTGCAGCTTTTCAAGCAGCAAGATGATGTCTGCTGCTGTAATTAGATGTAAATCACATCAATAATTCCTTTGGAATTTATTTTCTACTTGTAATTGCAATATAACTTCTATTAGTTTTATGCTTTTCACTTCAGCTTCTGCATTATGGCAGGTTTTTATTTCTGTGAGTTTAATCAGTGTTCCATTAGTATTTTAATTACTGTATTACAGTAAGAGTGTAACAGAGACTGTGGATATAATCTGTTAAACACAGAAGACTTTTTAGTAATGGTTCTTAATGCCTATCTGCATTTCAGTTTATCACAAAATGTGTGGGTTTTTTTTTAATTTTTGAGATATAAACCAAGTAATGTTAATGAAATATATTGATACATGCAGAAAGTGTATAAGATCTTAGAAAACTAGGTAGAGAATGAAAGAGTTCATAGAGAACTAGTAGATCATTTCTAGAAGTACTTAAGCATCTCTGAGAAGAACTTGGAAAGCCCAGTCTGAAAGGAACAAATATTAAAAAAATAATATCTGCAAGGTAGTCACAAAACTGTTATTAACACTGATGGAGGAAGCATATGGTGTGGTGTGGAAGCATAAGCTGTGGTGTGAGAGTAAGATAAATGCCCTGACTAAAGATTGCTGGTTAGCCTACCCACAGAGAATCATAGGCATTGGGAGGTCACCAAAAAGTGCCACAGATAAAACTCCAGAAGCACATGAGTTGAATTGCTGAGACCTTTGATTCATCACAGAGACATTAACAGGGTGTCCTAGTTTTGTCTGAAATAGAGTTAATTTTCTTTCTAGTGGTTGGTACAGTGCTGTGATTTGAATTTAGGAGACTAATTCTGATACCACACTCATATTTTAGCCTTGCCAGTGAGGAGGCTGAGAGGCTCAAGAATCTGAGAGCATACACAGTCAAGACAGATGACCCAAACGGACCAGAGGGCTATTTCATGCCATATCATGCCACCATGACCAATCAGGCTGAGGGGATTTGGGCAGGGGCTGGCAGTCACTGCTCAGGGCTGGGCTGTGCATCAGTGCTTAAAACCTCTGTATTTCAGTATGTTTATTGTCTGAAATATTTCTTCTTACCTGCTGTGAAAATAAAAATAGAATCTTAAAAATAATTTAATAAATTTCTAATTCTATCCTTATTTGATAAGATTTAGTGTTTAATAGGTCAAAAGTAAACTTATAAGTTGGCTGAAAAAAAAAGGCTGAGATGCAGGGATTTTTTTTTTTCTCTCAGTTGGATTTTTCCATTTCAGAACTGAGTATTTCACATGCCCTCAGCTGGGGAGGAAGATATCTGCCGGAAGTTGAATTTAAGCTTGGTAAGGAGATAAGCAGAAAAAATATTTAAAAATTATTACTTTCCCAATGGCTACAGATTTTTCTAAAATAATGCTAAATTTAAGTGATTTCAATATAATGGTGATTAAAATAACTAAGAAAACAAAACAGCTGATATAAAAATTACTTTCAATGACTTTCACAGAAGACACTATTGACAAGGATTTGAAGGAAACCTTATCAGTGGAGTAGTTTAGAAAAATGTTCTCTATCCTACTTAGACATCTGAGATGTCTTCCTTGATCTGAACATCTAAATGCTCATTCCATCCAGTTTTCAATCAGGAAGTATCCCAAAACCTAATTCAGTGTAATAGCCCAGTCTTCTGCATGAATTCTGAGCAACCCTTGGGAGATCCATGCACACAGGAGCAAGCATAGTAAAGTCTCAATTTCTTCAGCAATATCTCAACTTCTTTTACACCTGAGTAGTATGTCAACTTCCTTTAGAGCAACTTTTCAGTGCAAACTTGCAAGTTCATTGTTATCCCTTTCTCGTTCATGGTTACTGTTATGGGGAATTACCTCATTTTATGAACATCCTTTTTTTAATATCTTCTCAGAATGTACATGGGACAGTTATGTAATCCTTTGGCTGTACCTTTGAAAAGTGATTTTGGCTCATTTTATCATAAATCCACTAAATATAAAGAACAACCATAACACTAAAATGCAAGTTACTAAGGCAAATTTCAACTTCATGTGTGCTGTGCATATACGCTGTTAAGAATAGAAAAATGAATAGTTTTTACATGGAAACAGGGGAAAGATGGAGAAAGCAGAATCTTGCCCACTTGGAAAGCAAGAAGACACAGAATTAATCCAACCATGTCATCTAGTTGTACATTTATATCTACTTCTCTCTTGTATGTTTCTGTACTTGGACTGCCCTGGACATATGGCAATGCTTCTGAAGGGTTGTGATTAGCACACAAAGGTCTGCAAAGACTTTTCTAAGTAAGCTAAGGTTGGACTGAAGATTAAATTAAAACAGAGCTCTATACCTGAGGAGCTTCAGGCACTCATGTAATTTCTATCTCTATATAGCTGAAAATTTTTTGGCAGAATAAATGAAAAACAACTGTTCTTTATTAATTTATTTTCTTCAAGGAACATACATATCCTTTTTAAAATAGCAAGCTTTTAAATAGAGAGTTCAAAAGGACTCTGGTTTTCTTGGGGTGTTTTGCCAATGTTCGTCCCTTAGAAAATGTTAAAATTTAACAGCTTAAGTGCAAGTTACCTAACCTTAGAAATAGTAAGGGTATTTTATGTTTCTTCCTTCATTTATCATGAAATAAGTACTTATGCTTTGTCTAATGTCCTATATCAGAAAACATCCTGCAAATTTTTTTTATCTTGTTTTAAAGTTTCAATCATTTTATAACATTTGAACAGTGAATTCTTGCTTTATGAATCAAAAATATCCTACAGTCTTCAAAAAGCATTAGACATATAAGGGTAATCCATGATCAGCGAAACCCAGTCCCTGAAAGCAAAGACACTATCAAACCACTGTGGTGGAACTTTGAACCTGCAGAAAATGATTGAAGATCTTGGCAGGTGGCATTTACTGTGTCATTCACCTTGAAGTTTCCCTGACCAGACATGTGGTTACTTTACCAGCACATTTCAGACTGCCAGGCTAGACAAATGTTCTGTCTCTCCAGCTCACTCAGTGCATATATCCAAATTTATATTTGCCCCCTTGGGCGAAAGTCAGAACTATTATCCATCTGTCCTGTATTTTCTCCTTGACCTCTTCATGCTCACTTCCTGCCCCATTGGGATAGTTTAACTACCTGTGCAATTTTCTTTTATCAGTCTTAGAAATCTTACATGCACTTTCCAAATGCAGAAAAGCAAGAAACTGGAATCAGATCTACTAGATGATAAATAATTCTGCAGTTAATTTCATATGAAGCATAAATGACTTTAGCTTTAAAGTTATATACATGCCTTAATTCAGAAAGTGTACAGTTATATATAATGTATATAAAAATAAAATATACTGTCACAGATGTATTCTTAAAGCACACTTCCATCATTTGCAAAAAAAAAAAAAAAACCAAACAAAAACAAAAACCCCAAACTTAAAAACCCCCCAAAACCCAACAAGAAACTAACAGAGATGGTACACTGCTTTGTGTTAAAGTCACAGCAATTATATAAGTTCTTTCACTCACAGTATTACATTATTCTTTTTTGAAGAGCACAGCATAAAGAGTTATTGCTCATGTGAGACCTGCCCTTACTTCCTTTTGGTGTGCAGGACTTCAGTGAATCTGTTATGATCACCATTTCCTATTGAACTGTCATGACGAACTTGGAGAGATACCATCCAGGATGCAGGTGTTCAGGTCAAACGAGAGAAGGAAGTTCAAAGGCATTCCCTCCCACAATTCCTGATGCTGTAATGCCAGCACACTGTGTCACGGGAAGTCTCTGAAACACCCATGCGAGGGTGTACTCACCCAATGAAACAGATATATTTCATAGCCGTTGAAAGTCAAAAAGTGAATGGATTTTATTATTTAGTAACTGAAAGCAAACAATTTGATAAGCTATACTGGGAAAGCATGCTCAATTATAAGAGTCTTTTCCTTCTATAAGACAGAAATTAGCTTCATCATCCTATCCATATTTATCCTGGAAATTATAATAAAAGGTGTTGTTCAATAAGCTTGTCATCCTGGCTTTTGTCTGATTGCAGATAATAGCTGGGAAACTCTTCAAACTGCTTATGTCCCTGCTGTTATCAAGAAAGCTGAAATTCTTAAAGATCTCCTGGGGGAAAGAGTATTGGAATTAATTCTTCCCTGCTCTTCCCCCTGGAGGCACACATAACTTGTGCAAGTTTAATAAAATTTGCTAAGATTTCTGTGTATGTCATCAAGCAACTCTGTGAAACAATTACCATGCTATACTCGGTGGTATACAGCTACCAGTCACAGCCAAACAAGTAGGCAGCTCCTCTGTTCACATCAGCAGGTGATCTGTGTAAAGAAGCCTTGCTCTATGGAGAACTGTTTGTACTGCAGTGTAATGGAGATGTAACATGTTGTTGAGATGTCAGTTTAAATAGAAGTTTAAATAGAAGCCATTATGTCATCTAATAACAATTCCTGTGGAGGCCATAGTAGGCACTGATGTTAATATTAGCTGGTGAGTAGCAACTACATACAGCATGAGAAAACATGAAAAGCAACAATAGAACAAAGTAAGTGCAATAAGCAGATAAGTTTTAAATAAGTAATCTTTTACAGACACTGTGCCAAGAGGGAAGGTGATGCCCAACTTGTATAGTAAGATTTATGAAAAAGAAGAAAAAAAAACCCACAACAAGAAAAAGACCCATACCAACAGCTTTTACCTAATGAATTACCAAAGAAATTCTGGTGCTGTAAGATAGCTAGAAAAATCAGATCAAATCTTTAAATGTTGTACAGAGGCAATGTCACTTTGTTAAAACCTTGTGGATAGTACAGCTTTTTTATACAATTTTCTGTGTGCATTAGAATCAACGATGTGATCGTGCATTTTATGTTCCATTTCCAAAGCAGCACCTTAATGACCACTGCTCAGGACTGTTGGCTTTCCCTAAATGTTCCCTGGAGTAACGTTTCACTTATAAGCATCATTTTAAATGTAGCCTTCTGTTGCACTTTCCTTGTGATCCTCAACCTCTGCAAAGAGGTTATGCTTTAAAAACATGTGGCGAATGCAGGCCACCTGTTAAGAGCTAATGATGCCGAAAGAAAGCCTGTTATGTCAGGGCATTTTCTTAGGGAAGGCAATAAAAAAGACAGAAATCCTTCAAGATGGAGCAGCATTAACTTTAACCCATTTTAGACTCCACCCTTATAAATGCAACTTCAAAGGTATACATAATCCTCTTGAAAGAATTGGGTGAGGGTCAGAACAGGGAGGTTTTGGCATAAGAATTGCAAATGTGCAATTTTCTGTGCAAGTTTTACACCCCTATCTAGAAAGGAGATTTACTTAATCTTTCTTTTCCTCTAGAGAGTACTGAATAATAAAAAGATCTATAGACAGATTAAGATTAATTGTTCAGTAACTGTAGGCCTGTCTTTTCTGGTACACTTGCCATAGAACACTGTCAGCAAAACACAATGGACAGTTTCCAAATCTACTTGAAAATGAGACCACTCTGGTGACAGAGATATCTTTGAATTAACAGACAAGACAGATTTACATTTGCAGAACACAATAAAGGGGTAAAACATTATAAATAAGGATCGAAATGAAGGTGAAAAAGCAGTCCCATTTTCTGCTGTCTCCTCCTTTGAGATTAAACTCTTTTAAGAGTATTAGACAGACATGTAGATAGCATCAGCTTAAACTTAATACAAATGCAGAATAAGATTTTTCTTGGACATATTTAAATTTAAGTATGCAATCAGTAGATTTTAAGAGGAAAAAAGGGGTGGGGGTAGGTAGAATTACATATTTCTGAAGAAACTGGAGCCCTAATATTATAACTTTGGCTTCAAACTTCATTTTTCCCTCATCACCAGATGCCACTAGCAAAATGGATAGTTTGGATCCACAAAGAGAAGAAAGGGTGTATTGGTGCCAACATATGTTTGACATCCTTATTTTTGTTTGGCACCTTGGAGAACCAGTGTTTCTCATGAGACTCAAAGTTCAAAGCGAGGTGCCATTTCTGTAATTACATACAGATGCATAAGTAGGATTACAACAGGCAAACGAAGAGCTCTTTTACATAAAAAGGTACACTTGTCTGTATTTCTTACTAATCACTTACAGGGATCACAATTGTTTTAAGCACAAGGAGAAATTGCAATGTCAAAGAATGTCTAGGCCACTAACCGTTTGCAAACTTTTTTCATAGTAATGAGCTAAATAACATTCTTCTATGTAAAGCTTTCTTTCTCTTTCTTGGAGACTTTTTGTCTGGAGGTAGGATGCCTCATTCTCTCATTTGTATTCATACATGGTGATACTTTCTTCCACGACAGTCCAAGTGACATTTGCAATGTAGTGAGGCCAATGAGATTATGATTGATAAATACTTCTCAAACTTCATGAATAATTCAGAATATAAACATGACTATAGAGCAAATTCTTGTTTGTATAAAATAAAGTTAGTTCAAAGACTTTTTTCTTTCTTCAATGACCTTCATTTTCATACAGCCCAAATAATTCTTCCATCTCTGTTTTTATTTTATTAGTATCATACTCAGTTTCAAACAGGGAAAACAAAGACAAAACATACGGTACTATAATCTATAGAAATGCCATCCTTTGAAGCTCTAAGAGTGCTCTGGAAGTGCTTTCAATGGAAATATATTCATAACCATAGTTACTTGGGTTTGGAAGTAAAGAACAGTAGCATTTTAAAATTGTATGCTAAAATTAAACCTACTGAAACAAAAGCAAAGATGTATATTAGAGAAGCAGCAAACAAACTGTGATTACTATTTTTAGCAGAAAGTGACACATAAGCCTGTAAATGTATCATTACTGCACCAGCATTCATTGTATCCAAATGTTACAAATTAAATTAGAAGGCCTAAAAAAGTTTTACACTTCAGTAATCTGAAAACTGAAGTGGAAAAATATTAAAAAAGAAAGTTGGTCATTTAGAAACAAACTATTTGTTCAACACACATAAAATATTTTGATCAATAATTTGCTAATTTCTACCTTATTTTTCAGCTAACCTTTTTTCTCAATCGAGTTTCTAGAAGATGTTATATATGCCTCATTTCACAAAATTTTAACTATTTTCTGTGCCTAAGAGTCTGATAAGCTCTGTTAGCCTCAACACATGAACTCGAGTGTTCTTGCTTCTCTCAAACATCACTGGCAGAGGAAGAGGAGAGGCTGCATTCTCATGCTCTGCACTGGATGTTGTCAAAATTGTCAGCTCCAGCAGAGGGAACACTAAGTCCCATCTGAAGAAAAAATCGAATGGGGAGGTATTTAACATCAGCATGCTTTGTCAAAACGTTTTTAACAGGAGTACTATGCCTATGTATACAAAACAAATACAATATTTGACACGGTATATGTATATAAGAACAAACCCTTGATTTATAGTTAAAATAGGTGTTGAAAACAAAATAGTTTTTACCTAAATATATAGCACTTGACTTTGTCTGTAAAACCAAAATCTTCCATTAACTGCTGAAATCTTACATAAGCAGTGTATTATTTTTTCCACTGAAGTTAGTGGAAACTATTCTGTTTATTAAGTTGAAGCAGTAATTTAATTATGTAAATTTCTTTAAGAACATCAGCAATAACTCTGAATGAATGAGAAATTGTCTTGAGCAAATGAATGCTTCTTGCTTTAAATATTATTTTAAAATCAATAGAAGTGCTTTAAAAGAACAAGCAATTATCTGATACTAAATTCTAGACTTATTGAGATGCTTCAGAGTCTAAATTTCACTTGAGTAAAATTTCAGGTCATGTAAAATACAAATACTTACATGTAAAAAAGTGATTTCCAAAAATCCTCCTCCAAGTATCTAATATGCTTTACATATTTTCTGTAAGGCTACTCTTTTTCATAAGGGGAAAGAATATAACGTCTTCTAAAAGCATTAAATATCTTTTAAAAGCATATAATTGTCTCCATTTAATATTTAGAACACTTAGGCATCTGTCTGATTATCCATGGACCAGGTGCCTAAGTCTGAGCCACTTCTATGTTCAAAGGCTTAATGCCTAACTTGATAGGTAAATCCAGGAATATATTCTGGGCCTTTGTACTGGCCTTTCAGCAGTTCAATTTTTATCACGTGCATATGTTAGTAACTGAAAATTGCAGTGGAAATCTATAGCCATGGTAACTATTTCATGATTTCAACCATCTTGCATAGACAACCATTTCCCCAAAGATATCTGCCTTGCCTCATTTTGTGCTGAAATTTGTTTTTAAAATAACATTTTTCTGCAATATTCTGTTACTAAGGAGTGCACATTTTATTGCAGATGTAATAAATCAGATCAGCATTTCTGTTGAGAAGTAATATTTCATGGGAACAGTAGCATAGAGACCTATGGTAAAGTTCAGCCTTGTAACTCTTTCTCTCCTTGCTTTTTTTTTTTAACAAAACAGGTGTCATTGACATTTGGAGCCAACATTCATGCCTGAACAGCTACTTTCTAAACATATTTAAACAAAAGACAAAAGCAGTCATTACTTAGGAGTTTCTTCTTTTTTTATGGATTCATACCTTCTGGGGACAAGAGAGAAATGAAAGTAAGATGAAACCTTTAGATGTTGTCTTCATCAGTGTTGACACTCTTCCTTGGGGGCTGACAGCTGCTAATGAATTAATTTTAAACATGACACACAAGAAGAACAAAAATGCTCTTTTGCTTTTGTTTCATTCTCGAAAAAGAATGAGAATAGCAAGTAGCATTGATCACAATGTGAAAGCTAATCTATACTAATTTGTGATCAAATAAAAACATGAAGAGATTCCTAATGAACTCTTCACATTTCCCCAACAAATAAAATAAACAAATCAACAAATAAAATTCAGTTCACTTGAATTTGGACATTCTTCCTGTTCATATGAATGTGTTGTAGCTATAATCAAGCCAGATATACAGCCAGAATTTCAAATGCAGTGAACTGATTGACCAGAGCTCATGTATCCATTGTATTCCCTTCACTTAACGAAGTCCTTTTATTTGGTTCTATTCTCCATCACTAAATATTCAGCTTCTTTATATATATATATCTAGATATAGATATCTAGATATATAGATATTAATTAGACTTCTCTTAACACTACTTTTATAGAGAGAATTTTATTTCTGATTTAAGGAAAAAATTTATGAAGTTTTTACTTTGTAGTAGAATTTGAATTCTTTGCTGAAAACACGATGGTCCATATCTATAACTATTTGGGATTGTCACTGAAATTCTTTCAAAATCATAATTTCAAATAGAAAGTTTCTCAGTCTTATCCTGTGAATTAGTAACATTTGTCCCTGTCAGTTGAGTGTGACTGTTGCCACAAATCTTAGGCCTGGCTGTCTCCCACTGATCTACACGTATTGATTAGATCTGTTTGTTTAACTGTACAGAGTTCTTTAGCTAAATGGAGGATATATGATCATAATGTATTAATAAAAAGAATTGTTTATGGGTTTTGATTGAATCACCACATATGCAACTATTCCACACAGTCAAAGAATATGAAAATATACAGGGGGTTTTATAAGCTGAATATGTATAAATGTGTAAAATAATAATTAACTTCTACTATTTTCTTGCATTATGAAATGAAAGCATACACAAATCTATTCCTATCTAATTTGTCTCTAAAGATGCATGGAGCTTATAAAGACTATACCTATCAATTTTCATCTGGAAATGATTCATGAACATTAAAGGCAGGACTGGAAGGTAGGGTAAGTGTGACATAAGGAAGAAGCCTATGCCTCATCTGCACAAGAAACTGAAGAGAACAGAATGATTCCACCTCAACATTATCATACTTTGGAGAGTGGAGCAAAGCTTTGCAACACCACGTGCCAGACTGGTACATCCTGTGAGGAGTGACAAACCCAACTCTGGTTTGCATCACTAATACTTCAGTGATTTCATTCAAACCCAGTGAATAATTTATTTAAAGACAATACAATATAATATGTTCTTCTGAAGGTGTAATATACTCTGCTAGAGGATTTGTTGTTCTGGGTAAAAAAATCTTCAGAAATAAAATTCTATAAATTTCATTGCAAAGAAATATGGGTTAGGTGGATATAGCTGGAACTCAGACCCAGGTAACTGCAGAGGATCCCTTTGCCTTTAGAAAACATATGCAGGTAGAAATATGTTTTTATAAAAGAAGTAGAGGGAACACATAGGATAAATATTCTCTGCTTTCCTAATATTCACCTACCCATCAGTTAATCAGAACTCATTTTCATTTACACATTCCAAAATTGAGAACCTGCTGGTAAAGTAGGTATAAAGTTGAAATACCATCAATAAAAGAGATCTTAACATTTTTCAGTTTAAGAACAATCATAGTATTGAATTTAGGCAAATAAAATGATAAATCTAGAAATGAAGCAGACAGCATAATTTTCTAAAGTTGTACTGAATTTCCTAAAAATACATATATATATGTAACACATAAATATATATATACAACTGCATGTAATTGAGACTAACATAGAATAAAACTCACTATGTGTAGTCCCAGATTGTTTTTACCAAATACCTAATTTGAAAGCAGGAGCCTAGCTTCCTTGCCATTCCCTTCCAGGTAGGATTGAATTTGGGACATAAAAACATACAAGATCAAAGTTTCCCATGTTACTTACCACACCATGCCACACACATACACACATATATATATATACAATTTTGCTTGCTATTATTTTTTTTAATGAAGTTCAAGAAGAAAAAAGTGAGATAAAAACTTGAGAAGTATTAATTCTACTGACAAAAATTGCTTACAATATATTTAAATGTCTGTTGCATTTTTCCTGCACAGCAAATTCACTCAGCAAAGGGAAAAGGCGTTCCTACCCTTTTCTGAAAGAAAACTTGTTTGTGGGTAGTTATTTTGTGGACTCTGTTTCATAAAGAGTCCGCCCTCTTTCTGTTTCTCTGCTATTGAGGTAGCAGATACTGCTACAAATTTGATTCGTAAAAGCACAGTTGAAACAAAAATATTTCATCGGGTTATTATTTTATATTTCTGCTTTTTGTAGAATTCAGTTTCTATGTGCAGATACTGACTTTTACAAGTCTATTATTTTCATACTCTCAGCTCTGATCTACATCCAGTCTGCCTGCAACATTTTGCCATCACTGGAAGATAGACACAGTTTTATCTAAGCAGGCACATTTGATGTAAAAAGCAGTGCATTGGACTTGCACATTTGAAGGAGATAATTTTGTGCCCCTTTTTATTGCCAACAGAGATTTGAAGTAATAGCAGCCATTATTAGAGGAATGGAACATAAAATAAACTTTTTATTGCTCTAGAAACAGTCTATGTTTCTTACCTTTCCATAGTGACACATGAGACTTCTGCATTCTTTGGCAACAGATAAGCTATAAAACATTGATTTTTGCAAATATCAGGACAGTATATGCCCTTTTGTGCTTATATCTGCAGGAAAGTACTGTATACAGTTTAAAAACTAAGCAGTTAAGAAGCCTTTAACTGTTTAGACCAGCAGTCCTATCCTTTGCAAAACAGCTGTACTCTTGTCAGCTGTAGTAAAATTTACTGCTAGAGAAAAGTGTCAGGAGTCACATCTATTGTTATTAAGCTTCATATAAATGAGATCACACCTTCTGATCTCTTTCTAGTGATAGTGCCAGTGCTTAACACTTTGCTCAGAAGTTGTGACAGGACACAGAGCAAGTTTTAAAGTCACACAAGCAATACTATAATCTCTCCCTTTCTGAATTAAAAATCATGAAAATGTGGATTGTTCATAGAAACTGTTGTGCTGAAAGTAGGAGAAATGTTACTCCAGAAAAGTAAGTAAATGAAGTTTTTGTAAGGAAAGACAGAATCTTAGCCCGACCCTTACACACTTTGGGATTAAGCTTGATAGCACTCAACATAATGCAGAAAAGTTACACCTAAATTCTTGTCCTCAGCATTGAGTTCAAACATTGATGGTACATTCATTCATTTCCTACATTCTGTGCTTCAAAACCTAGAGCCTCAAATGATACAAGCTGCTAAGATAAGTCAAGCAATGCCTTTTTTTTTCTTCTTTGCAATCCGTTTACCTTCATTTATTGCCACTGTCACTCCTCACACTTTTTCTTCCTTATGCATTGAGATTCAGATTTTGAAAAACAGCTGCTTTTGCTAGTATGTCTAGTGTTCCTGGTGCTTAAGAGCTCCAAAGTATGTATTTTTTTTCCAAACACATAAGAGAGATTCTTTTTCTCAAAGGCTGCATAGTCTAAAAGATTATAAGAAAACAGAAGGACATGGGAGGAAATAGTGGAAGCAAAATTGTTTCTTTTTTCTTTTCTCTTTTCTTTTCTTTTCTTTTCTTTTCTTTTCTTTTCTTTTCTTTTCTTTTCTTTTCTTTT
>JAOXXN010000265.1:7036510-7048486 GCA_026770055.1 Myrmophylax atrothorax
TGTAAACCCAAAAGTTAGGCAATAATAAGGTTTTAATTATTATTAGAAGATAGATTTGACTTGATAACATGGTTTCACTGGAAAAAAAATGATGTGATTTTAAAATTGTTCCTCTGAAACACAAGCCAGAAGATAGTCCTTACTTGATCCTATCTCCTTATTACTACAATTTATGAAGCAACACCTGTGTTGATGGTCTCTGTCCTCCGACTTCCTTCGTCCATTTGGCTGTTTGCTCACCTGTCACTTGGTGTCTGACTCCCCATTTAGAGCTCTCAGAGAGCCTATAGTTTATTTTTGTTCATTTTAATGAAAGTCTAAATAGAAGACTTCTAAACAGGATTTCCAAGGGCTATTACAATAAATACAATATTTATATTTCCTCTGCAGCAGAAATAAATATTATAATTAAGGGTAAAAATGCAGAAAACTCAGTTTAGGAATTCATTTAGTAAAAAAGAAAAAATGGACAGTAATCAAAAATCCAGGTTCCTGGTATTTTGATATATAACACAAGTAAGAAAACAAATGGAAACTTTAGAAATTAGTGGGAAATCACTTTTTCTGTATGCTACAAGGAAAATAGCATTTATATTCACTATGTCTGTGAATTTACTGCCTAGACCAGTCTGTTGTATGAACAAATAGTTCTCTGTATCCTCACTGAGTTTTAGTGTATTCTGACAGTTCATGTTCTTGCTTGTAATGGAGCTTAGTAGCTTGTTGCAGCTGTTTGTTCAGCAGACCCCAAAGCTCTCCTCCCAGTCATTACTAATTCAAACAAGCCACACTCAAAACCAATTACATGTCTGCACCTTGGAACAACACAGACCTAATTGTAGACCTACACACCTTCTAGGCTGAGCGAAAGAAAAACCTAAAACATGCCACTATGTGCTATCCATGTTCCATGTGAAACCCTTGACTGTTTTTACTGCATATCCCAGAGGCTGCACCAAGTGGATATGGAATTCTTGATGGGAAAAAGAAGTGGAGCAGGTGATTTGGAATTGCATGTGTTTGGAGCTGCCTCGCATACAGCTGCACTGAGAAAGTGGTCTGTGTGTGCTCCCTGGAGATGCTAAACACACAAATACTTGGTCTTCTTATAGATCAACAATGAGACTCCTCACAAAATAATTAATGGCCAAGGTCCCTATTTCTGACAGCTCACATTAAAATTGCAGGCAGCTGGCACAGCTGGCAAGTCTGGGCAGAAGGGATAAACTAGATATGGCCTGCTAGAAGAGTGATAAAAGGATTACAGCACTCAAACTGTGTTTGTGCTATAAGGATAGCCAAAAAATACACTTGTAAATGAAACTGAATAATAAGCCTTATTCTAAAGAGAGTTTTGTGATAAATTAATAGAAGGGTGAGCTCTAGAGAAAAAAAATGAATAAGAATACACTAATTAACAGCAACATGTAAGATATGAATTAATTAGAATTCTTTGCATTTAACTGTTATAACATCCTTCCACTTCTGTTATGTGGCAAAAATAAAATTTTTGGTCATATTATTTGTTGTGTCTTTTTTTGTGTTCTAAAAAGAATGAAAATATAATGGTGCAGTAAGAATAAAATTACTTGCTTGTCTATTAGTACATAGATGTTCATCATAGTCAGTGACCAAAGTTTTTCAGGTTAATATATGTATTAACTTTCATTTTCACTGAATTTGTGAGGAATATACATTGTTATGAATAGAAAGTCTCTGAATTTTGGCTGTTTAGAAGACAGTAATTTATTCTTTTCACTTTTCTTCTACTCTGGCTTGGTTGATCATTTTATCATAAACTGTATGCCAGCATTTTAGGCATTTTACCTTTTGATAGTTTTTTTTACCTGAAATTCATTTTATTCCAGTTACTGATAGTGTTTGGTGAAGCTTTACAGAAAGATTTCAGGGTATTCCAAAAATGCTTTAATTGGCCTAAAAATGTGCTTTTGCTATACACATACTGGCCATAAAAAATCTGTGCAAGTATCCTGAGGTTTTCCATCCTGGGTTTTTACCTGGGCAACTGCAAATGAGACAATTTTGAGGGCAATGAAGAGGTGATGTCTGCAAATAGTGCATATGCTGTTTACAGAATCACAGATCACATACAAACACACAATGTTCATGCATGGATAGTAGTGGCAAAAGAACAGACTGGGATAACTACAGGAGAGCAGTAATTAGATCACTTGCCTCCACAGCAAACTACAAGCATAAGTTTGCAAATGACCAAAGGATGAACTCTCTTTAGAAATGCAGAGAAATATTTCACCATCATTTGCTGCTGGTTTGGAGAGAATGCTACCAAGATAGATAAACTTGTCAAGCATGTTAAGTTCCTTTGATCTTGTGCCATGGCATAAATGTACTGCTTAGTGATTAACTCTTTCTTCTTATTAGTCATTTTATTACCTTTTCTTCTTTCCTTATCCTGCTTTGTACAATTTCTCTCAAAATTTATTGAAAGTGGGCTGACCGAGACAGTGCTGGGTTCCTGAACTGTTCAAAGATTAAGAACCTGAATTTGGACCAAAGGAAAATCAGTGGAGAAAGGACACTTGTCCTACAAGAGAAAATAAAAATCTAGTAGAAGATTGGTCCTATAAGAGTTGTTTGTTCATAATTTCTTTGCAGTTCCTTGATAATGTTTTTTTCTGATATACTACATTACATATAATATTCTGTTCACATTGATATCTCAGTTGTGGATTAATTTTTCCCCAGTGTATTGATCAAGCCTCTCATAATATTTTTTTCTACTAATGCTACAAAAACTTTGTAGTCAACTGGATGAAGTGTTAGAAGAAACTCTGTAAATGAACTTTATTTCTTTTGCCTGCATAATAACACTTTTGTTTTCTGTTTCAGGGTAAACTAAGTGGTCGGACATCAACATCTCTGGTTTATACAAGAGAACTACTCCATGTTTAAACTCTTCACTAAATGTCTGCTAACTTGTAGACTACTTTGTCACACGTGGTTATTCACATTCCATTTTCCAAATCAGATTTTGTTCAAGCTAGCACAGAACGTGGAAAGTCAACTGTTCTTGTCAGATTTTCCTTCAGCAATGGTCTAGACAAGTTAAGGGAAACAAAAGCTGTTCCAAATTTGTATTTGTTGGTGTGTGAAATAGAATGATACTGAGAGATGACATGGAATATAACAAATATAAAATATATCTTAAAAGGAATAAGTTAAATCCCTTTATCTAAAAGACCATGGAAATTTACAGTTATACATAAGGATTAGATAAAAAGATATACCAACCCAATATGGGGCTTCATTTGGATTGTGACTTAACAGCTGCAAGAAAGTTCAGTTTAGATTTTGGCCTGTTTCTGTAAGAACTCTGAGTAGGTTTGCTGATATTAAATATGCCAGTCTTGCCAGTATATGTAGTCATGATAAACCTGATTATCTTGAAAATGAATCTTCAATTGTGTAGATTGAGTCAAGATTCTTGAATATGCAGTCAACAGTGAATTTTCTCTTACTAGGTCTGATCTTCAACCTCTTGTAATTCATGACTTTATAGACAGTAGCAATATTTAAATCAGATTCAGAGTATAAGGGCAACAACTAATGTATCACCACAGAGAATAATAATCCTCGTTTCCCTTAATTTTTGTGGTTACATATTCTGCTATGAAGTAGTTTATTTGTCATGCCATTTACATAAGTAATTTTCTATACTGATGCAAAATAAGTGGTTGTATTTTTAAAATTTACAGAGTTGAATGTAGACTAGCCATAAAATATTTTTATGTGATGAGTAAAATGAAATTAAAGGTAATTCAGATGAGTCTATTAGTTCAGTCTAATTTAACATTAAACTTGGTGGCAACCTACTTATTAAAAAGTGTCACCAGCACACAAGTGGCTATCGTGCTTTCTTTCAATGGCTTCTGAAGTCAACTGTATTGCAAATAACATCAACATCTGTGAAATGGCTGAATGATATGCTAAGTTCTCCCAGCAGTAAGGAAATAGCATATTAAAGAGGTGATAAAGTAGAGAAGAGAAACCAGAGTAGAAGGAAGAAAGGGTAAAATGTGGATAAAGAATATGAGAAGACAATCTGATTTAAAGATAAATTTCATCATACATTTCAGCTTCTTCTTTGGATTGCATACTGTACTTTTTTAGCAGATTTTTACTAGAGAAAGACCCATTTTGGTATGTCTTATAGAAAAAGCTCGATCTTATGGTGGCTGGTTTATAACATACTTTGAAGAATAAGAAGTTTGCTTTTCAGAGTGCTCAGTTCCCAATGAAAATAGAAAGAAATAAGAAATGAAGTGGCCAGGATCTGGGAGATCAGATCTAGAAACCTGATGTAAATCCATATGCTTCTGTTTCAAAGGCTATATAATAAAACTTCAAACAGATTGCTCACATATTAATATACTTATAATCAATGAAGGGACTGTCTCCATCCTTACTCCTTTCAGAAGGAGTCCCATCCTCTCCTTGTTCATATACCACAACTGTAAACAGTCACCTGCTGAGTACTCAGTGCAGGAATACAGGAATAAACCAACATTATCCTTCCCTTTGCATGAAGAAACACTACTATACCATTATAGGCATGCAAGCCCCATGCGTTAATACTTTGCCACCCTACTGTAGAGAAAAGGAAAAACAGATTTTAGGGCAAGTGTAAAATGAGGGACAGGGGAAGCTAAGTAATGAAATCTTCCTTACAAAGACAGAAAGGGAATCTTCATTGTGGGTAAAACTGTGAAAAGTATTTCTGTCAGAATGTGTAAAGGGCAGAGCTGTTAGTATGTATTTATACGCACTTGCAGGTAAACATGAGTGTGCTGTATTTCCTTGTTCCCCAACGCTGTTATTCACTCAGATATCTTCAACCCTTTCACCACAAATGTATGCATCCCCTTTTCAGACAAATAAAACAGGAGAACACACTTGGGGGAAAGAGGAATTTCTTCAGACTCCCCTAATGTTTCACAGATTGGATTTCTGTGGCTTTTTCCTAACTTCCCTTTCTGGGAAACAAGGTACCAAGTAAATGGGATGTTTTAACTCTGCATTTATCTGACAAGAATCTAACCTGCATGGCAAATTGTTAATGTCTAATAGGAGTTTGTTCCAAGCTGTTTTATGTCAGTTCTACTATACTGGAGCAGGAGAGACAATGTGACCTTAACATTGCAATGCTTTAGGTCCCCTCCTTGCACGGGATCAGATTAAGTTCACTGCATAATTCATGGTTGTAAGCTCCATGATTGCCATGTAAGAGCGGATCTTTTGGTTCACCTCCACCTCGGTTTGTTATATCAAACAAGTCATATTTGCTTTTGAATTGCAAGGGAAAATTGAGTGAAGAGGAATGCAGAAATGCTTTCTGGGGACCTTTTATTCTTTAAAAGGAAGCATGAAATCAGAGTTTTGATTGCTTGAGTGCTGTTTACCATTTCATCTATCTTGATAGTGCAGTAGTTTAAGAGTTCTCAACATCTTGCTTCAGATGCTTAAAGACTTTGAGTATTTGGGTCCCAGCTGAACTTTTTAACTCATGCAAAGGGGACATGAAAACAGTGACCTACCTCTGAAATCATCTTTTTAAATCAGAAAAATGTGTGGTGTATGGCTGGAAAGAGAATATTGTAAGTATCAAAATGGGAATTATGAATCAAAGTTCACAGGCTCCAGTTTCCTCCAAATGAATAAGCAATTGCACACGATAGGATGTGCATCAGCTGGACAGTGTTTGCAAAATTTGGGTACAGAGCTGTGCCTTAATTTAACATATAGTGTGCATATATTGGGTGATAAATACAGTTCATGGACTTATGTAAATTTCAGAAACAAGGTTTAAAAACTTTCTTTAGAAATAAGCAAATTATTCTCTAAGGAGGACTGCTAAGTAAAACTGCAGAGTTACTTCCATGCACAGTAAAAGCTTATACATGTCTTTCCCCCACTCTCTCCAAACAAGCAGTGCTTCAGATTCAAGTTACTTATATAGATTTTCCCTCAAGTTCCATTCTGCCTCTTACCAGTTACTGAGAAAAAAGCACTGTTAAAGCAGATTTTTAAATGCAGAATTTGTCTCTTCATAAAAAGGCTGAGGAATAAGCAGGAGAGTTAGACTAGGTGGCCTCCAGAATTTTCCAGATCTTCCAGCCTAAATAGTTCTGCGATTCTCTGAAAAAATTCAAAAATTCTCCTAGCTTGGAGGTAGACTGCATCTCCACATGTCTCCGAGCTGTGGGAACATACAACAAATTCACCATCACCTTCCCTCTTCCATAATCACCACAGTGATTTATACTTTAAAAATGGGCAATCTCCACACGTTTCTTAACCTAACAATGTGTTAAAACTAATAATGTAAAAAAAAAAATTAAAAGGGTTATTAATATAGAGATAAATAGAGTTTTCAGTTACTGATTTCAATTATCAAGAAACAGATGCAGCCAAAAATTACTGACATGAAGAAGTTAGGACTATGGATACTATTCTGTTTTCTTTTTTCATGGATTTTTCAGTACTTGACTTCACCTTTCAACTTTGAAAAAACCTATTCTCAGAAGAAAAAGATAAATTTAAGATTATTATTTTATGTATAAACCAAGGTACATTTGATTGCATTTAGTCATCTTTGAGCATTCCTTCTATTCAGGTGTAAGTATCTGATGGGTTTCATGTGAGTTTAACACAGTTGCTGTGAGTTCTAATCTGCAGACATTATATTTCTCTATTGTTTTATAAAATTGGTATTCTGTTATCACTTAACATTTCCTTTTGGCATCTTTTTAAAATGTCCTTCATATAGTGGCCATATGCTCTTAAATGTATTATCTTCAGATTCACTGAAATCTTTGGAAATTTAATATAGTTGCAGCTGCAAAGATATTACCTATAAACAAAAAAAATCTACTTTTCAGAATAATTGCAGAGAAGGAAATTGATAGACAAACGCAGAAATGTTAGCTATTTAGAAATGTCATCCATTGCAAAGGTTTCATTAGTGAAGAGTATCCCTAACTATAATTACACATGAAAAAGTTATGATAGTCACACATATAAAAGAAGTGCTAAAACTAATATATGTATAAGCATTAACTTTTCAACCTAAGATTCTTCTAGTTCATTCTAATTCACTGTAGAAAATATGTCACCACTTCTACTGTGAACCTAGTTCACCTGGAAGGGAAGCATATGGTCAGTTTAGATATCCCAGACCTGTTGGTTGTCCTCAGTGTAACTTCATGTACTTGAAGTTCTAATGGTACATATATCAATAGAAAGAGATTATTTGTCTGCCATGTAAAAAATTGCAAAGCTGTGTCCAACGTGTCCAAAATGTTAAGAATTTGTAGGGACCGAAAGATTAAGAAATTCCAGACTTAAGGGCACCCAGTCAATCCTCATCCTTCTCTGTACTGCAGAGGCTGCCAGCATTCTGATTTAAGGTCTCTGGTTCTGTATTTATTTCCTCATAAGCTCTATCATCTTCCATGGTCATAAAATGGCAAAAAAATGCCACTTATTTTTCAGAGAAATTATAAACAGTCTCCTGTCCCCAGAAATGTGCACATTATTAATTTTTATCTTAATTTTAGCTTTCAGAGAAAATCCATCGCATACTCTCATCAGTTGAGGAGGCATGAATTCAGATCAAGTCCACTAAAATCTGTGTGGTTTCTGTGAATGTTCATAATAATCTTCAGGGAAGATCCTCACAGAAATCAGGAGAGATACGCTACTTTGTATTAGCTGAAGGTCTAGTCTACTCTGTGCAGCAGCACAGTTGAAAAACTGGTGGCATTAATCTATGGAATATATAGGGATAAACAATTAATATTGGGCACTCAGTGGCACATTCCTGTTACTGCTGGAATAACAAGATCCACAGTGGGGAATTCTGTCTTAATAAATAGTCAGCCTATTGTTGAATACAAGCCATTTAGCAGATTGACTACAAAGATGCCATCAATTTAAATCAAGAGGATGCTTTTACAAGTTGCAAATGTCTTCTGACTTTTTCTGACTCATTAAAGCTTTTATGAATCTTGCCAGATGTTTAAGGCCTCAGGGAAAGTCAGGAAAGTACATAGAAAGATGACAAAAGAAAAATGGGTAGATAGAAGTACCGAGAATTATGCTGACTCTGGAAGCTGGATAATATTTTCCCAATTTTTAAGAGCAAAAAAGAGGACCCTGAAAAATACAGGCTTGTCAGTCTCACTTCAGTGCCCTGTAAAATCATGGAAAATATTATTCTGGAAGGTGTTGGGGCACACTCGAGGTGCCCAGTGGGATGCCCCCAGCACACGAACTCGGGTTTGGGCGACGGAAGACACTGATTACTTCTCACAGAGATACGGTCAATACTTCAACTTTATTCAGAAACGAACAGGACTGATATGCTTTCTCAAAAACAATAACAATTTGTAATTGGCTTCTTTAACTATCCACATGTACAGGCAGCAATGCTGATTGGACAGAGGGGACCCCACAAGGGCAGCAACAGGGAACTGGGACCGTAGGAACCCAGTCTGCCCCAGCCCTGTGGTTTTTTAACTGTCACACCCCTTTTAAAGACACTGTGTCTTGGCCAGCCTGTCAGCAATCAGAGATGGGTTGTGCAGAGATGCTTCTGCTAATATGCCATAACCAGAATTCTCAAGCCACCCGGAAACAGGAAGGCATTGAAAGACACATGGAAGACAACACAGTCACTGGGGACAGAGAGCGTGGCTTCATGAGGGGACAGTCATGCTTGTCAAAACTGATTTTCTTCTGTGACAAGGTAACCAATCTAGTTGATCTAAGAAAGTCAGTATATGTAGTCCTTTTTGGGACTTCAGGAAAGCTTTTGATACTCTCTCTTACAGTATTCTTCTGGATAAAATGTCCAGCACATAGCTGGATAACCATGTTATGTGATGGATAAGCAACTGGCTCAGAGGTCAGGCACAAGAAGCTACAGTGAATGGGGTAAAATCAGGCTGGCATCCAGTCACTAGTGGGATTCTGCAGGGCTCCATCCTTGGCCCAGTTCTCTTCAACATTTTCATTAATGACTTAGACACAGGACTTGAAGGAATACTAAGTAAGTTTGCTGATAACACTAATTTGAGAGGAACTGTTGACTCCCTTAATGGCAGAGAGGACCTGAAGAGATACCTTGACAAATTAGAGAGACAGGCAGTCACCAAATGTATGAAGTTTAACAAGGAAAAGTGTCAGATTCTGCACCTTGGTAATAGAGGAACCCTGGTTGTGTGTATAAACTGGGGAACGAGAGGCTGGAGAGAAGCACGTTAGAAAGAAACTTGAGGGTCCTGTTTGAAGGCAGGTTGCACCTGAGTCAGCAGTGCCCTGGCAGCCAGGAGGGCCAACCCTGTCCTAAGGGGCATCAGGCACAGCATTGCCAGCTGGCCAAGGCAGGAGATTGTCCTGCTATGCTCCGCACTGGTGTGGTCTCACCTAAAGTGCTTTGTGTAGTTTTGGGCACCACAATACAAGAAAGACATGAAGCTATTAGAGAGTGTACAAAGGAGGAGCTGGGAGGGGAAGCTGTATGAGGAACTGCTGAGGACATTTCATTTGTTCAGCCTGGAGAAGAGGAGACTGAGGGGAGACTGCAGTCTGCAACTTCCTTGTGAAGGGATGCAGAGAGGGAGGTACTGATCTCTTCACTCTTGTGACCAGAGACAAGACTCAAGGAAATAGCATGAGTCTGAGTCAGTCTGGATTTAGGTTGAATATCAGGAGAAGGTTTTTCTCCCAAAGGCTGGTTATGCACTGGAACAGGTTTCCCCAGACAAGTGGTCACAGAACCAAGCCTGTCAGTCCAAGAAGTGTTTTGGCAATGCTCTCAGGCTCGTGGTGTGACTCTTGAGGCATCCTGTGCAGGACCAGGAGTTGGACTTGATGATCTTGATGGATCCCTTCCAACTCAGCATATTCTAGGATTATATCATTTTTTTGTTCTTATATAACATACTTACCCCAGAATTGACATTTTCTTTCTGTGGGACATGGTTTCTTACAGTGCTTCTATTCTTTTACAAAATAGAGCTCTGGGTTTTTTGCCAGTCAAAAAGCCTTCTGGGTCAGTGTAATGCTACATACTTTTGAGCTGGCATTATATCTCCAAATTAGAGGTCATCTTACACACTCTGGGAGTCTGTTTTAACCACTACTGAAGAGAAGCATAATAAACACACACGGGATATTTGGTAATCTTTATTCTTCTCCTGTGTCCAACTAAATTGGTTAAACATTACCCCTTAAAAAGTGATCTAGACATCATTTATCAGAGAATTTTAGTGAAAATCCTTTGAAAGGTAAATAATTGCTATGTTCATGATGTATTTTTCCAGTAACACTACAATAGCAAGCATATATGCCATGCAATAGTTCACTCTTTACAGTGCATTTAATTCCACCACTGCTGTAAAGCACAGAACACTCCTACTAAGCTTCAAATGCAGAATCATTTGGCACTTTGGAGCTTATGTTGGGAACAGTGGCCTCCTGATTTTTCTAGACAGATTGTATTTTCAAATCAATTAATCTTAGCAATGTTGCCACAATAGAGGGCAGGCTCAGAGAAATGCGGGCAGTAACACAGCCTGCAGCGTGCAGTAACACACGGAAGGTACTGGATGCCAAAGAGACAGGCTCATGCTAAGGCTGTGGCAATGAATCTGCCTTCCTACAGTTCCAGAGCAAGAGCCAAAATACTCTGGCTCCAGACTCCAGCAGAATTCAACATTTCCTCTTCAATGATCCATAAAGAGCCAGGAAAATTCTCACCAGTACAAGGAAAAAAAAAAAAAAATCAGATGAATTAAAGGATAAGGCAAAAGAGTTTCTCCAGTGCTATAGTGGATATTAATACTTCCATGCTAGGGACAGTTTTGATTTACTACAGTAGCTTGATTACTTTCCATCTCAGCTAAATTCAGTCAGAATTGTAATAAAACCTTGTAGTCAAAGAAAAGAGGTTTAACATCACATGTCGGTTGCAGCTGACAAAAACCCATGCTGGAGCAGTTCCTTCTAGTGATGAGGAATGGGATTAGGCACTAGCTGAAAATGTGTCCCTAAAACCATCTAAAAGACCACAGTTTGGAAGTGATGAACCCTGTGTTCCAATAAGATATATTATAGTAAATAATTAATGTATAGCAATACAAGGTGATGGAAATGTAATAATTACACTACATTTCTTAGTAGTGTTTCCCCTTTCAACAAGTATTTTAAGTCCAAGGTGGGTCACACTGAACATATATTTCAAATATCAAAGGACTTTCAATCTACTTTTCACATAGGAAGTTTTTTTGCTAGATTTTTTGTGCTTCCTCCCATAGCCCTTTCTAATCTGGTCTTCTGAGGTAATTTTATTTACTAAAAATGACATTTTAAGTGAACCACACAATACTGTGGGCAACATGGGGTAGAAAACAGGGAATTAAGGTGAAATGATAGTCTAGTTCAATCATCCTAACCAACCAGTAGAGAAACAGAAGGCAACACCTCTTATAACATGTAAAGCACTCTCAACAAAAAGAACTAAATATATTAGAACTGAGTAGTGGATAATTATTTCAACTACTGGAAAATCTTGCAATAATAAGTTGTAATTAGAACTATTAAAAGAGGAATTTTTGGTTGTTGAGACAAATATAAAAGAGATCATATGGCAAAAATAGTTACACAGAGAGACTGGGGGAGACAATTACAGTCCCACCATTGTCTGTGTGTGAATACTTTATGGCGTTAATTACTGAACATATGTAAGTGTATTTTTATGACTACTTTAATTGAGAGCATTAAAAAGAAACCCACTATACAGCATTTGTGTGGTATTTGGCCTGAAATTTTATCTGAGGCAGTTTTTAGAGGCTAGCCTTCTTTCTTTCTTTCTTTCTTTCTTTCTTTCTTTCTTTCTTTCTTTCTTTCTTTCTTTCTTTCTTTCTTTCTTTC
>JAOXXN010000265.1:7051924-7063854 GCA_026770055.1 Myrmophylax atrothorax
TTCTTTCTTTCTTTCTTTCTTTCTTTCTTTCTTTCTTTCTTTCTTTCTTTCTTTCCTTCTTTCTTTCTTTCTTTCTTTCTTTCTTGGGTTCAGCAGTTGAGTGTAGGCTTTTTCACAAATTTTCAACTTCAGAGCTGCATTAACAAATACTCTTTTGCCTTTAGCTGCAGCCACCTCATCAGTCACTGCTTGTGCAATTGCATGTACAAATTTCTTCTTTATTTTCTCCTGTCTACATTCCCTCACTCTTACTTGCTTGGATGAGATTTTAAGCTGTAATGCTAAATGAAACAGAGTTTCCAGGTATGGAAGTGCAAAGGGTACAATGGCTTTATGCCCCTACCATTCAGTTTTGTTCCAGGGATATTTCCAGAGGAAACAGTAACTCCAGCTTCAATTTAAGCAGCTCTGAGAGATCATTTGCACTTTAGCCTTAGGCTTTCCAGTCAGCCCTACAGAGCATTTCTTCTGACACTAAAGTCACAGTATCCAGGTTTCCCTAGACCTGCCCTGTTCTTTTTTTGAGTGGATGGAAATGTTCTCATCCTTCAGCTTCTGAATCTTTTTTCTAGACTAAAGTTATAATTACTGTATGTCAGGGATATTTTTACTGCACCAATGGATTTTGCCTCACATAGCAGGGCCATTGAACATGATATCAACAAAAAGCAGCAGTAAGGAAATGTCTCATTGCTACAGAGGTAGACAAGATTTTGGTGATCTACTTAGATTTGCTTTAGGTTTATTTTGACTTTGGGACTTTAGTCTATAGTCAAATAAAATAGAAATTGTGAGAATGATGCCAAGATTAGTTCAATGCTTTAGTCATTTTTGTTACCCAGAGCCAGCTTTTTTTTTTTTTTAACCAAGTTTTACATCAAATGGCTTTGGAACCATTCAAATTTTACACCTTGAACCCCCTACCCTCCTAGCACTTGCCCTCTAATGCCCTGTGCCATGAGGTTTATGTGTGTCTAGTGATAAATTGAACTGATTTCCATGAGTCAAATAATGGAGTGGAAAACAACAGTTTTCATCATCATGGCTGGGCTTCGCAAATGAAGTTCTGGGAAGGGCTCTACCCATGTGGGTGTGTCCTTCAAGCCTGCACCGTGGATTTTTTTTTAGGTGAGGCACAGCATGCACGAGACTGGCCCCACCCTTTGCTCATACGGTTCATCTGCCACGGCTGAACGAGCTTGGACAGTAACAGTGAAGTCCTCAGGATTAGAACCTACAGCTCCCAGTATTCCCAGGAGGTCTCCTATCCAAGTACTAACTGGGCCTGACCGTGTTTAGCTTCTGAGATCTGATGGGATCGGGCATCAGGGTGGCATTCACTTTAATGGCATTGCTGAACAACCTATGATGTGACCAAGTCAGTCTTTATGTCTACAAACATTTTCAGAGCACTACTATAGAAACTATGCAAAAGGATCACTATGGAAAGGAAAGAGCATTTGAAGAAGCTCCTGACAGTGGAAAGGAAGCTTATCCAGGAAAGGGAAGAAGCAAAAGTTGGAAGCTATTGAGAACAGAGGTCATTTACTGGAGCTAAATTGGATTTCTGATAACAGCAAAGGAATTTCTAAAATAAGTTCTGGGGAAATCTATGCAGCCCAATAGCTATTTACATCCATACCTAACTCTTCTCCTTTGCTGATCTCTTCTGCAAGCATCTTAACAAGTGGTGTACTCTCATCAAATTTTCGGGATGCATGTTAAAACAAGATGGTAAAGAAGATATTTGTTGAGGGACAAACTCCTCCTCAGGAGGTCAAAGAAGCATTCTTTTTTCAACAGGGATGAATGAGAGGAAAACAATTTAGGCTCAAGCAGGTATCAAATGTGTGTGGCAACTGCCCTGCTTGCTTCCAAAATGACACATGCTACTGATGGAGTACAAATAGGCTTGAATTAGCTTGGACAATAAATTGTTTGTTTGGTTTTTTGTTTTTTTTTCCCATCAAAAATTCTCTGCTATTTTGTTGTTTTATTTTACAACTGCATAATGGTTTTTTATGCACCTACACACTGCAATACAGATAATTTTTTTCATTCAAAAATGTATTTGCCTGAATAGTGAAGGAGCAGACTTTGGTGGTTTATATGTAATGCTTAGTATGATCTGTATTTTTAATTTTATTTATCATTTTATGCATTTTGAAAATCTATATTAGGCAAAAGAACATGCTGAATACACATGCGATTTTATACCTAGTTCTTTAAAAATAATTTATCTTAAAATATCATTCATGTAGGTCCTGCTTTTTATTTATCTTAGGAGAACAGTTTCAACTTGGAGCCCTTTCACTCTACATGCTTAAAAAAAGGTGGATTCTCTGTCCTAGGAAATAAATTTAAATATATATGAAAGCCAAAGCTATTAACCATTATTTTGCATATGAGAAATTGAGACTGACAGTTGGAAGGACACTTGTCTAAAATCAGAGGATTAAGGATAATCTGGCCTTTGAAAAAACCCGAGTGAATAAATGGTGAAAGGGATGCTAAAATCAGCTAGAAGAGTGAATTTTTCCGGTTTCTAGTTTTTCAAAGCTAATTCAGGTTTTCCAGTCTTCATGAAATAGTTTGGTTTGAAAGGGATCTTTAAAGATCATCTAGTCCAACTCTCCTGCAGTGAGCATCTTATCTTAAACTAGATCATGTTGCTCAGATCCCTGTCCAGCCTGACTTTGAATGTTGCCAGGAATGGGGCATCTACCACCTCTCTGGACAACCTGTTCCAGTGTTACACCATCTGATTGTAAAAAAAAAAAAAATCTTTCTTACAGCTTACCTACATTCAACCCTCTGTTAGTTTAAAACCATCACTCCTTGTCCTATCACAATAGGCCCTGCTAATAAATCTGTCTCCGTCTTTTTTGTAATAAATAAGGTCTCCCCAGAAGCATCTCTTCTCTAGGCTGAGCAATCACAATTCTCTCAACAGTTCCTTATAGGACAGATGCTCCACCCCCCTTATCAGCTTGCTGGTCCTCCTCTGGACTTGCTTCAACAGGTTCATGTCCTTCCTGTGCTAAGGTCTGAATGGGGTGGGATCTCACAAGAGCAGAGTAGAGGTGCAGAGTCACCTCCCTTGATGTCTTCTCACACTTCCTGTGAGGCAGCACAGGATACAGTTGGCTCCTTCCAATTCCTTTTAAAAAGCAGATGTGAAATGGAAGAGATAATTGAGTTACCATGAAGTTCTGCAAGTGCTGTGGTCTACAGTAGACTATGAAAATTTTAGGATTGCAAAGCACCATTCTTCTAGTCTCTTAGAGTAGCCACACCAAGTCACATGATTTCTTTGACCTTTTTTATTCCTCTTTTGCTTGAGTTGATTGACAGAAAAGATTCGGGTTTATGCAAAGTTTGTCATCAGAAAGGCATATAGAGCCAAAACTCTAAGCAGTCCATTATTTTGAAACAAAGACACTAATATTAGCACAGTAAGAATTTTTATATTAACAACATCTTGTGGAAAATGAGCTAGTCCTAAAGAAGCATTCCTGAAATCTAGTTTTGGCAATGAGCATATATACTTCATCTCATCTGAAGATTACTTTTGTTTCCAAACTGGAATTCCTAGATTTATTGCAAAATAATCTGGAACAAATCTCTAAATACTACGAAAAGGTAATTTTTAATGAAACAAAATGTTACTTTACTATTCATCCATTGCTATGCATGAGGCTTCTGTCTGTCTCTGAAAGCTGTTCTATGAACAAACAGCTTCTAGACAAATCCTTGTGTTGACTTCTAATTTCCTAGTAATGTACACTTTAAAGCACTGCTTATATCAGAATCCAAGGGACTGATTCTCTGCTTAGTTACTCTAGTGTAAAACATACTTATAGAAGATTCTAAATTGCCATTGCTTTGTTTATTTTGTCATGAGAAAGATTTGATTCTTGATAACTGTTTCCTTGATCCAAGAAATACATTAAGAAAAGGCTTTAAAATATAAAAACTAGCTATTTTTTCACTTAAAATAGATATTTCAATTATATTGTACTCTAATAGATATAAACTTTGAGACAAATAGCTATCAGAGAAAAAATATAAAGCTTTTTTGATTGGCTCTACAGGGGTCCAAGGATCTGAGCCTTTCAGAAGGCCCTGCTGCAAAGATTGCCCAACTTTGCTTTAGAGATTTTCAACCACTTAACCTTTACATCCAATATGTATTCTACTGAGATATAGATATCATCACAGAAGCTTCCCATTGGATTCTTGTTCCCATAAAGAGTGCTCCCATGTTCAGTGTCTGGTGTGGATTCAGAGGATGTAGTACCATCCTTCCCAAATGGAGATGACCATAGTGAACTTTGTTACTTGCAAGGTAAATATGGTTTCCCAGCAAACTGACAGCTTGACTTATTGATCCATCTCCTGAAACCAGATTATTGCTGATAATAATATTTCAGATACCACTTTTTACTAATTTCCTGTCATTTGGGTTTAATTGTCTTAACTATCATTTCCTGTGATGCAGTGCTATTGTAACATCTAGCTTGAAATGATGATGTCAAACATGTTTTTAGTATTTTCACTGGGTGTGCTACTAAAAAATAACCGGAACACATATTTTAGCAGGTGTGTTGGTCTTGGCTATTCTTCCAAACTGTATTTCCTGATGGCTTTTGCTTTTCCCACATCTCCCCTCTCCAACCCTGAATGTGCAGTGCAAGAAAGGGCAATCTTTTCAGGGAGGAGTGTTCCCATACTGACCTATAAAAGGTTTAGTAAATGAAAAGGGACATGCGAAATCGAACAAGATGGATTTATAGTGTTTCTGGCACTACAGGTTAAACAAATACTGAACAGACACAAAACAGAGCTGTCCGAACTTCACAGTTAAACACTTCAGCCCTGTAGAGTGACTCATGTGAGACTGGTAGAGGTGTATTTGCTTATTCTGGTTTGAACTATTAATACTGATAAGTGATACTGGAGATTGAAGGGCTGTCTAGGTGCACATGTAATAAGCCTCTCTTTGCAAGTCCAGGTCAGGCTCCATGCTTTGACACTGCAACCGTTTCACATCACTAGTTGAGAGTGTTGTCTTCAGCAAAATAAAGGTACAGGAAAAAGAGTAGGGACCACTCCAAGTCTTGGTTTTGCTGAAAGAAGAAAAAAAGAACTGGTTTCTCTGTAGTTAGCCAGGGCAAGGAGGCTGTATTTAGTGGTGTATTTAAATACAATTAATTGTCTTGTATTATATTGTTTTGAGACTGGGTCAAAATGAGTATAATAATGGCTTTGTGCCCTATGAAAATTTTGTGATTTATCAACACAAAATCTATTTTTGAAACAGATATACCACAAAATAAGCTGTTGCCAGAGCATTTTCAACATACTAGGAAACATTAACCTATATCTGGACTTCAACATTTTTCAGATTTGAATACTTCAAATTATGACTATGAATTTGTTTAAGATCCTTGGATTCAGTACAAACTCTACTGAAAACGTGTGTGCCCTTACATTGCATCTCAGGAACTAACAATTTAGAAGTTCTTGTAGACCTTTTAGTCCCAGAGAGTGTCTATAAACAGTAAGCAATACTCAGAATGGATTTTTACAATAGCAGAGAGAAAAAAATTCCAGACAGAGGAATCCTTTCACTTGTGAACTTTGTAGGGTGATTTTAGATGATGGATTATAACTTCCCAAATGAAAAAAATGAGACACAATACTTGGAAGAATGGTTTTATCATTGAACGATATCAATAGATCTTTACTGTGCTCAAGATGAGGCTTTTATTATTGTCCCAGCAAGATAAACCAAATGAAATTCCCTAGTGTAACAGAAAACTGTAATCTCATACATTCTTACAGATATGAGCTCTCCAGAAGAGAGGAGAAAACAAACAAACTTTGGCTAACTAAACAAGTGCATAAAATGTACAAGCGCAAACAGACCATTCCCTAATGGCTTAGGGCATGAAACTTGCTTTTATTACTCAAGATCCCAGAAGGACCAAAGAGCTTACATATTATTCTGCTGATGCTATCAGTGTATTCACATGTGCTTACCCTGTTGTGCCAATGACAAGCTTATCTTAAGGTCAAAAGCAGAGTTTCTTACAAAACAGCCACATGATTTGAGCTTTCCTTTGTTCTGTGTCATCCCCTTGACAAACTCAATTTTTATCTGTCATAGTAGGAAGCTCCTCTGGGTTTTGATAAAATTTCCATTTCAAACACTGAATTCAAACACATTGAAGATGGCATATTCACAGTTGGGAGCCTTGGCTTTAAAGTATGAGTTGAATAGACCTGTGGGAGAGGTGCTATGTTAGTGCATACCTAACCCAAGAGTGTACCTGAGAGATGATACATCTGTGAGACACACACAAGCCACACTTCTACTGCACTTTTCTTCAGACTGGGTTAGCATGATAATTTAGTGCTGATGCATCCATCTGCTTTGTTTCATAGTCAAGGAGTCCAACAGGGAGTGAAGATGGAGAATTCCAGATATGCCTGCAGCTCTCTTAGTCTCTGCTTAAATTAGAAGAGAAACACACCAATTTTTAATTTCTGGAAACCACTGAATCATTGCCCTGGAAATTTGGTAAAGGACAGAAAGATTTTTTTTTTTGGACTGTAGTTTTGCATATCTTCAAACAGATTTAATTTGTGCTTATATAGTGGCAGATTCTTATCTAATTGTCCACTACCTAAGTTTCTGTTATTTATCTTAGGGCTAAACTGGGAAATTATTTTAATAAAGAAGATGCAGTGGTTAGGTTAATGGTGTACTGCTCATTGATTCTCTGTTCAGTCTTGCTTTTTTGACAGGCTACTGCATTATATGCCACAAAGGAGTTGTTTAGTATTTCCATTGTTTCCCAATTATTAGCAATAATTTTGACCTCAAAAATATTATGGCCAATTCACCTCAAAAATATTATGGTGAATAAGGTTTGTTGTTTTCTTGTGTCAGGTGGGTATAAGAATATTCAAGCTTCTGTATTGTTTTCCTCTGTTTTCAAGGGGACATATGTTATAGATACTGAGCTATCCAAAAATAAATAAAATTGATATTTCAGTCCTTTCTGGAGATATTTAGATAAGGTTGTTAAATTTCTTTTTAAGATGCTGGAATTTCTCATTGGAACCTCCAGTAAATAAAGTATATAGCAAAGGATAATCAGCAAACCAACTGACTGAGATTTATGTCCTACTAAAGACTTTGATGGTGATGGTATTCTAGTCCTGCCTTCTTTTCCAAAACCTTTGGTCAGCCTTTAAAACTCAATCCAATGAAAAATTGCACAGTTAGGTATAATCCTTAGGAAAGAGCCTATCTGATGAGCCAGTTCAATAATGGATTATTGGATAAGTCTATAATTAAATGCTGGCCTTGAAGAAATTGTCTTTCTTGTTTTTATGCTTCAAGCTCTCTGAAACAGAATCCTGCAATGAGTAACACATAAATCTCATAATATACCTGTAATCCTGTTGGGGTAACCTTATCTGCTGCTGTATTAAAGACAGAATGTTCTCTTCTTATAGGGCTTTAGTATAAAGGTGTACAATAAGTTTTAAATGGCAATCAAGTCTTTTCTCCCAGCTGGTCATGGCTGATCTTCAAGAATTATTAAACCTTTTTATCTAAATTCTTCAATCTAATATTTTTGCTGATGTAGCAGTATTCAGCTATAGCAGCTTTGTTGGCTGCCTTGTACTTTATGAATTCATTCCTGTTTCAATCTCATGGGAATGTGCAATGCATCAGCCATGGATACTAATGGTAGGAAAGAAGCTGGTAGAGGCCAGGCCAATTTTATAATTAGAGTTCTGTCTTTGGACTCAAAATCCGGATAATATCGCCAGTCCTGTTCAAAACTTCCGATGTAATCGTAAGCATATCACATAATCTGGGGTTTGTCAAATGTACCTAATTAGATTCTTCACATAGTTGGGAAGCCATTATCTCCAGGATGCAAACCACCTCACCTAATGCAGATCCCTCACTCAGTCTTCCAGTTAATAGATTTTTTGAGGATTGTCTCTTGTCCCAGATTTTGTTACCTGAGAAAAATTAAAACCCAGCAGTGGCAAAAATAACTGAAAATTCACAGTTTATCAGTAGACATTCTCAAAATTAATTTGCTGATTTTTTTTTTTTTTTTTTTTTTTATCCCACTACTACTTCTACAAGCCATATCTGCATTCAGGTTTGGAGTTGGACTCGACAATCCTTTTGAGTCCCTTCAAAGTCAGGATATTCTGTGACACAGCGGAATTTGTGGGGAGGACAAGCAGCACACCATCTCTAGACACGATTTGGAAGGCAGGTACACCTGGTCATACCAACTGTCACTCAGCATGTTGAGCTGGAAGCTACTTCATTTATTCTCCTTCCTTCCCTGACTCCATTCTTCAGAGTCCTATCTCAAGCTGAGAAATGGTAGTCCAAAAGCGGGGAAATAGTGGGGTAGAAGGAGGAAAGGTGTTTAGACTTTAACTTATGAGGAAATGCTGGTGATAGGGAAGACTGTTGTTTCCTGTTTTGCAACTCAGCTCCTTTCACCTTCTTCCAGCCACTCCAAGTTTCGCAGCAGTAGTGATGCACAGCAGAGAAAATCAGTACAGAGAAGTAGGATGGTGACTGAATTATCTCACTGAGGCTCCATCAAGATTTTACACTTGTTTGCATATTTAATTTCCATTAATTTCAGTAAAGTTGGATATTGGGTTAAATGTATTGACTCAAATTTTGTCCTCTTTCATTTTAAAATGGTTACTTTATCATATTTTCATTGATAAAAGAGTCCCTTTACCTTAGTAGGTAAGCTACTTGGATTGCAACCTAAACTTTTGGTTCTGAAAAAATAAAAGCATTGTGAATAGGAACAAAAATTCTTATATTACCACGAAATAAAAGAATTTGAACTGAAACCACAGAAAAAATTAATTTTAACTCACATTTTTCTTACATTGTTCAGATTTCTATGTTTGTGTATATGTAAATTTCAAGTATGTTTCTTTTAATACAAATGTTTAACAGCACAGAATATGGAATTGAGTTAAGCATATTCACTTTCAGTGTCAAACCTTTGTCGTTGACAGTGAGATATTCTTGGAAAGTATTCTTATCTTGGTTGAAAAATATCCCCATGTATTTCTAAACAGTTCTAATTACTTGGTCTAAATAAGGAAAATAATCCTATAAGCAAGGTTTTGGATGGACAATTTGGAGATTCGTATTTAATTTGGTAACAGCATTACTGACTCTTCCACAGTTTTGAGCAAAGCTATTTATTTGCCCCATATTGCAGTTCCTCATATTTAAAATAGGATTTATTTTATTCAAGGGATACTCAATTATACTATTCAGATGCTCAAGCTAGATAGATTAACACATTTCACTTTGAAATTTTCAAATTTAGATAGTCAGATGACACTGTTCACAGATATCCGCATAGACAAAGGAATAAACATTTCAAATTAGTAACGTGAAAATGTAGCTTTTCACCTTCAGCCAACACTGCAGTCCAGTCATTACTGACTCAAAAGTGTTCCCATGTGTACTCTGAACAGTACATTGTTTTGATGGTCTCAGTCTATTTCTTAATGGACAGGTGTCTACAGCATTAAAAATCCCTCTCACAATTAACGCTAATTGGCATCAGTGGTAGGAACATTGGAAAATTACCTGGGCTGTGAGACCAACTTTCCTCTAAATTGTACAGATGAAATCACTAGAAGGGAAATGAAAATGTAAATGTGGGGCACCAGTGGAATTTTTCTTCTTTATTCACCCTCTGGAGTAATGACAGAGTTCAGACTGCAGTGCAAACAAATTCAAAAATTTTAAGTAGTTGATGTGCCTCAGAAAAATAATTCTTCTGATTTCAGTGAAATATCCAAATCATTTTCGTAGAATTTTTGAATCTGTCCCTATTCCAGGATAGAATTATTTCTTGCTGATAGATAAGTAACACAATTTAGCATATATTTTCATTCTGATGAGAGATTCTTTTATTATTATTATTTGTTATATTTTTAACATCTCTATTTTTGTTTTATCTTCCATCCTAAACACAATATTTCAGGCAACTATATGGCTTAAAAGAAATTAGAATGATACTCACGTTTGAGAGCTGGCTCATTCTTTTTATTTGATTGTCTTTTTATGTCACAGGACTTGAAGAAGATTAAAATAGTTCTATGGTTATTATTAATAAGGGTCATCCTTTAACTGTTTGCTTTGGAAAATGACATTCAACTACTTTCTTCTTTTGATCCATAGATACTTTTCTTCCCTTGATGTATTGATACTCAAAGAAGGCAAACAACTTCAAAGAATGACAAGGAAATGTATCATGTCCATATCTCAATATTTATATCTTCCCAGACCACTGAAGGATAGCCTTATCATCAAGACAATTAATTCTGAGAATTATTAGCATTAGACAGCAATTTTGTGAGAAATATTTCGCAGGATTAATTAGATTAGTTTTAACAAACACAACACCTTGTAAATTAAAACAAAAACTATTCCATCAAACTTTAATAATTATGGGTCTGTTATTAAACACAACATTTCTATGCATTGCAAAGATAGAGCAAAGTAGTTATTGAATTCGGTTTGTAGGTGTTTTATATACATTTTATGCTCATGTAAATACAGACTGCAGAGTAATTAAGTGTCATCACTTATTCTGTTTAAAGGTATATGGTTCAAAATGAAATTTTCCTTTTGTATTTTTTTTAATAAGAAGAATGAACAAACCCGTAGTCAGAGCAATCATCTATGCTCCATTTCTGCTAGGACTGCTCGCTGTATTTTAGGACAATCCTTTTGAAATCTCTGCTCACTGATTGTTTTCCTAAAGAAGATGTAAAATTCAACAAGTATATATGCTAAACCAAGAATAAAGTGATTAAATAGTGTGAACATCAGCATTTTGAATGCATTCCTTCCTGTCATTGCGCAACCATTTGCGCATTGGGTGAAGAGATCCTCCATGATCCTCCAACAGTGCCTATACATATGATACAGCTGCACAAGGGTACTCAGGTGTATCTGTTACATTCAATAAAGAAAGAGAAGTGTTACGTTTGATTTATTGCTGAGGTTTTCACCTTACCCTTAAAACAGACTTGTAATTTGTTACTTATTTTGAAAAATTAAACTGTTTTGGTTTCAGTCATTTGTATTATAACAGTAAGTCAAGACTGCAGAAATAATATAGAATGTACAGTATCCAACTGTAACATATCACTCAGATACTTCCACAAGGATTTCTTTTTCATTCACTGACTTGGTCATCAAAGTCTGAAATAATTTGGGCCATACCTGCCCTAGACATTACCTCACTTGCTGTACTGTTTCGTAGCAGGTGAAGTAAGGCTTAAATTCTCAGACTTCATGATTTTTCTGGAGTTGAGTCTTCTTTGTATTCCAAATTTATCAGCCATGAGCATAAGGCATTTTGATTAATTACAAAGTAAGAAAAGAACATGGGTAGCGATGCCTAAAACAGAAGAACTTTCCAGGCAATATTAGTATAACAGGGAGAGCAGGCCTTTAATTAAAAGAACTTCTAGGTTCAATGAATACATAAGTGCATACTACAGTATAATGTTCTTACAAATTTATAACACTAATTAATTATGATATCTAATGGGTACATCCAACCTGAGAATTGTCCACCCCCAGAACCTCCCTCAGGTCTTCCCCTTGACATGCCTTCCCAGAACTGAGTCGGAGTTCTCAAGGCCTCTTACTTCTTCATCACCCTCACATCACATGCCTTCTTTGGATCTTCTTCAAGGTTACTGGCTCTTCTACTTTGACTACAATGATATCTTATTATGCCCTTCTATATATGTTTCCCTGTGCTGATTTAAAGGTAAACCATCAGGAGAAATAAACTGAACACAAAAGATTATAAATCAGAGTT
>JAOXXN010000265.1:7063954-7082694 GCA_026770055.1 Myrmophylax atrothorax
CTGCAAATGGTCCATTGTTAACAGTTCATGGGAAATGGCATAGAGGGTTTAGAATACACAGCTTTGGTCACACCCACACAGTGGTCCCACTTGCCGATCTAGGACAGTCCCAAACAAGATGTCCTCGCTAAAATCTTTTTCCTTGAAAAGAACATTAAACCAAGTTTCAATAATTTAGAGAATTTGATATAAAACATGAGAAAGGCATTTATTGGCTGTTTACTGCTATTTTAAAGTGTTAGAAACTATACAGCTGTATTATTAAAAATCTATATGCCACAAATCTTAAGAATCATAAGGTGTCATTAGAATGATAGACTATTGAATAATTGATCATTGGACACTGATTGTAAAGGAGAAAAGTAGCCTGAACTTAAACTTCAAACAAGAGGCTGAATTTTATTCATTATGTGCTATAAACTGGTTTGGTTTACTGAAAATGAAGAACATAACTGGAATGAAATCTGATTTGTGCTATGGTGGCAATCAAATAATGAATCAGGTTTATAATATCAAAATTCAAAAAGAGGATATCTGTAAAAAGCAACTTAAGGAAAATTTCAGGAGATTAAAATCCAAAGAATCATCATGGAATTTCCTGGGATGATGTGAGATCATTACATTTCTCAAAACAAATATATTTCAGTGAACTGATAGGTAGGAAAAAGGGATAAAATAGCTGAATTGTGTGGGCAAGGTTACATAGTCCAGTTTAAATACTAGAAAGACAGGACAAATAGCACTAGCATAAAGGAATGTAAGATTTGAAAGATAAGACATAAAAAAAAGATTAAGTAAAAATAAAACCTGAAGAAATAAAGACAAAGGGATCTTTTAAATTTTCCTGGATCTACTGGTCCTCCAGGGTACAGAGAGCAAGTCAAAAAGCACAAGGATTTGCAAGGAATACAAACGGTCTCTTTGCATGTGTCTTCACTACAGTAGGTGCTGCAAAGATGTCTACATCACAGCTTTCCAATTAATCTGATACAGAGGCATCAAAAAGAGGGGAAGCAAAGCAAGAATTGACCTTGTTAAGGTTTAATTAAAGTCTTTAGTACAAAATGCAGTACTATAGTAATCTACTGAACTTTTTGCTTTAGGTGGAAAAAAGAAGCCATGTATTGCTCATTATTACCAAGTGTTCAAATGCCAAGGTGAACACAGTGGAAATAAAGCAGATTCATCTCTGCCACTGCAGAGACAGCTCCAAGGTGTCTTGCACCTACATTCAAGGTGTCCCCTCCCAAAGGCATTCTGCATGAAGTTACGAACACATATGAAAAACTAGTGTAGAGTATTAATTGTTCTGGGTTCCCCTTAATAGTCAGTGTTTATAGAGAAGCAGAATACCAGTCCATTTTATTATTTCCTGAATTGCCTCTTGGGAATGTCTTATGGACTAATTTCTATTTTAGATCTTCTTCAGAATCACAATCAACACTTTCTTACATTATTATGATATTTTTGGTCTTGAGAAATTGTTGAAACCAGACTAGACATAAGGAAAACAGATATAATGCAAATATGGATTCTGAGCTAAACAGAGGTTAATCATTATGGATCACCATCAATGTATTTTTTAGGTTTTAGAAAGTGGGTTTTTTCATGAAATGTTGACAGTGGCTAAGTTTTACCTCTGCAATGTAGGAGGCAAAATTCTGGAATAAATTTAAGTTTTGTTATATGTTAAGAAGCTAAAAGATTAATTACATTTTCAACTGGCACTATTCCTTTCAATTTGTTTTCTGAAAAAAGAATTTTGTAATACTTCCAAGAAGTTCTTAATCAATATCTGTCAATATAGTTTGCTGGCTAGTTTTATTGAAGTGTGGGGAAAATGTCATGACAAGTGTCATTTTATTTTAGGAAATTATATTCAAAACTGGCAAAAGATGATATAAGTGATCCAAATATTGTGAAACTCATGATTGCTCAGCAGAAGTGTCTATTGAACTTCCTCTTTTAATAAGTTCTGAATGATTTCTTTAATAATGTCAAGAAAGCCGTCCCCCTTATATGGACAAAGAGAAAAAGTGTCTGTGTCTATGGATATGGTTTACAATTTAATGAAACAAAATTACTTAAAAATATATACTCATTTTTTACTTGAAGCAAGTAAATGTTGAGCTTAATTAAACTATAACCAAACCATAACAACAACATTAAAATAAAATAATAAATGTATAAATTTCTCAAATCTAAAGAAAATTGAGGTGGATTTGAGCTGGTTCTTGGTGTTCAACTGTCATTTTGCTCAAATTTTGCCTGTATGTCTATGTCTAGTCTAGTTCTTTCAAGGTCCTCATACTTTTATTGCTTTTGATTAGCATTCAGCTGTGTTTCTAATTCGCAGTCTAAGCTGCCAGCAATAAGTTGGGACCACACATACTGGGGAAGGGTTTTTAGGTGCCTTCAACATTTTTGTTGAATGAGACACCTGCAAACCTTGAGCAGAGCAGAGGGTCAATTTTCATGACTCTTAAGGCTGAAAGGAGACAGAGGTAGAGTCTTAGCATTTCACTCTCTGACTGTTGACCTTCTTCACGTCTTGGCTCTGCTGAGACCAGACGTACTGAGGATCAGAGCTTGTTCTTTGTAACTCTTTGAACTTGTGCACACCTGCTTGATGCACACAAGAAAACAGGTTTGTCCATTTGAAATAAGTCAAGGAAACTATTGCATAGCACTGTCTGGATCTGGCCAAGAAGGAATTGCTTTATGCTGCAGCATGTGTTGGATCTTTATTTTCTAGACATCCTGCTGGGAGACGTGCAATAAAATCCTTTTTGCAATCGTTTCTCTCTCCACGGCGCTAAGGGTTCCCTATTCCATCCTATTCCAAATAACACATGTGAATGCCTTGCCTTTTGTTTTTAAGTTAGGACAGCTCCACAGGGCACATATTAACACACATTAATGAATGGATTATGGGCTTGTCAGAGCTTCCGGTGATGAATTTAGAGCCCATTAAAGAATAAGCATTGATTGCACTGGAGACTGTAGCTCTCTGTTTAATCCCTAGCAGGTGGGCACTGGTGCAAGCTTCACCATCTTGTATCAGCAGTGAACCTCAAACGTGACCTCTCCAGAGGGAGAAGGGTAATTCATTTGCTGTGTTTACTTTATCTTCAACTTCTTTTTAGAGGGAGGCTCCTAACTGTGCTGAATTGTTCTAAGTGAGGAGTGGCAGATGTGTGATGTGGCTCAGGTTCTGGAAGAATTCTGTAGCTGTCTCTGTGTGCTTGACCTTCAGAGAGTTTAAAGTCATGTCCCCATGGCTAAGAAATGAGTGTATATTATAAGCTCTGCTAAATTAACTGTAGCTTTCTTGGTGGACTTTCACTCCCCGGACATACATTAAAATTACACTCCTGCACAGTGACTATAATTTCTGTTAGGAAAAAGCACTGCTCAGCTACTGTGGTGCTTTTACAAAATAATAGCTACTAAAAAGCTGAAAACACACTAAATCAGACAAATTTTAAATAAAGGCAATTTCTTTCTTCTGTCTTACACCAGAATGGCATACTTTCTTTTCTAAATCATACTGCAGAACCAGCCGTCCCTCAGATATCATGGTAGTAATCAGATTTAAACAAGCAAACAAACAAAAAGCCTCCCAAAAACAAGGGGGAGCCTATGCAGCTTAAAGTCTCATTTCATGTCAGACACTTTTCCTAACCACTGTCAGTCACTGAAAGATACTTTTGTCTTGAGTTTTATAGGGATAGACCCACATCTAGTCCAGACAATTGCAATGGAGGATAGAAAGAGAATGCAGCCCATGGCTCCTTAGATAATCTGAAGGACGTGCTGGAAGATAGTGCAGTTGATAGAACCTTGATGCCCAAATTGAAAGATTTTACATCTATGCATGAGGACTGAATGCTTTGTTATTACCCAGTCATTTAATTCACACTTATTTCAACGAGATTAAAAGAATAGGATAATTTTCTAAGATCCAAACTATATAATACTGTTACAAAAAAGACAGAAGTGGAAATGATGAGGGGTTGAAAGGAAAGTATGCTCAAATATTTTTTAATCTTATACCAAATTCAAATCACGATGGTATTCTGTCTTTCTGTTTCCCTTATTAAGCTGATTTGTTCCCCTTTCATGACTAGGTAGTTGCCAGTTTCTCATTTCTTACAGATACCATATGCCTAACTCTCAACTTTTGAAGATAATTTCTGTTAAGTAACTTCACTCAGAGAGCATCTCTTGCACAACATTAGCTGTCACAGAATCTCCTTTGAGGTCTCCTGGGAGACCCAGAAGGATGTATTATTTCTTCTATAAAAGCTCTCAGTTTCCTCACTAACCATGAGAGAGGCTTCCTAGGTTTTTTAATTAAAAAAAAAAACAACCCTCATTATTTTGATATTAAAGAGTTGAAGGTGGGGTTTTTTTTGTAGATCAAGAACTCTTGTACTTGATCACCTTATCAATACCTTTACCAAGGAATAGAACTCTTTATTTTTTTTCTATTTCTTTCTTTGGGAACTTGTTGTAATATTTACTCATGGAAGGTACCTTATAGAGGACATCATATCTGTATCTATGTACATTAACAGACACAGTTGATATGAAACCCTGAATAGAACACGTGTGTCACTCATTAGCTGGTTCTTGACAGAGGTGAGATATGGTGGCAATTCACTCTTCCTCCTGTCATTCCATAAGTTGGTTTGGGGGATTTTACTGTATTATGTTACCTTTACCAAAAATGTCAAACCAAACAAAATGTCGAACCTAACAAAAACTTAAAGATGTGACAAATGAGGACCTGTGTATTTACTTTGGTATATGTGAAAAGAAATCAAACTGTAACAAGGAGGCATAATGAAATGTGAAATGTCACCCAAAAATACAGATCATCCTATCCCTTTCTTAATCCAGCCAATAATTAAAATAGCTGATTATTTTAATTTAAAATTACCTCTATTCTCTAAGCCTGTCCTCCCTACTGTTCTTTTTCCTCTGTTTTCCTGAATGCGATTCACTTCTGCAAATAACATCACCATAGGTGCTGAAAGTGAGTGTTGGTACAATACACTCAAATATCTCATAGGAGAATATCTTGTGGAATATGCAGCTGGCTCCAGGGGAAACATGTTTAAGATGAAATCTTTTGGCTCTTTAACTCAGGAAGAACCAAACTTGTTTGATAGGTCTATTCTTGCCAGCAGCACACAGCTACTGTTACATCAGTACATTTTTTTCCTGTGTGAGATAGTGTACCAGGACCACCAGAGAGCTTCTGCCTACCAGAGGTTTTGATTGCAAGATATTTTGGTGGTTTTATGTTCCCCATACCTCTAACATTCCTCTGCTTCTCAGCCTCTAGTCTGAGGTTTGACCTTTGTTGACTTCAGAGATGTTTTATCAGGCCTGAACTGGAGCTATATCAAAATTTATCTAAATACTGACTTGGAAGATGTGAGGTAGAAAAGCAATCAGCCTTGTGTCTCATTTCCCTTCCTTCCTCTGGCACTGACCTTCCTGACTTCATCACTTCCAATTTCAGAAGAGCACTTCAGGCTCATACTGGCTGTCCAGAGTCATGGGGTTTTTTTTTTCATGAGAACAAGCTTGCTCATAGATTGCATCATTCTTACCACCTGTCTAAATTTATTAGCCTATATAAAAGATTCCTCAGTTTGGAGACATTCAAAATGTGCAATTTTAGTTCAGTTGATTAAGTGTGAGATACATGTCACAGTGGACTACCTATGCAAGGTGACTGTCAGCTCCCACACCTGCAGGAAAGGGGATTTCCTTTGGGTAGAGGTTCAATGCCAAGGAGATGAAGCTCCGCTGCTCCATCTCGTGGGAGGAACTAAGCACATCATGATGCACTTGTCAGGCAGGTGCAACATCTCTGTGGCCAGTTTAACTGCTCCTAGTAAAAGGATAAAATCTCCATCTGCAGTGAAGGCAAAGATTCAAACAAGAGAAGAATGTGTCGCAACCCAAGCAACGTTCTCTGCAGATGAGTTTGCACTTATATACAAATTTTCATAAGTCCAGTTTCACATTTCTCAAAAAATAAAATTTCTGAGACAGTAAATGTAGGAACAAACCTAGACCAATCACCTCAACTAGTCTCAGTTAATATGTAGTACCTAAGAGTGGCTGCCTTATGACTCTTTCAGTACCATTCTCTCTGACCCTTACATATACCTGTGTCCTCAAACCTCACCACTCCTTTGGAATCTACTAAAACTACATTTAATGAAAGTAATTGCAGTCAGGTGATTTTCATGCCACTTGTGGTGGCAAAGTTTATCTTTGTTACGTTGTTTTCCTCCCGTTTTTTTCTAAATCTTCATGTCCCTTTGACCACAGGATAAATGTTCATTTCTTGGTGTGTAAAGTTTTTATGTGATTGATTGATAATGACAGATCACCAGGCTTTTTTTGTGATGATTTTATCAATGAAAATCACAGTAAACTCCCTGCTTCACTAGTATTGGTCTGCACAGTCCCTCAATAACTGTTCTCTTTCAGAGAGTCCAGACAAAAAGAAACATCTCAGTAGGACACAGAGTTTCCCCTATAATTGTCTTCCCTAAGAGGTATCAAGTAGTTTTTGGATTTGATTATTTTTGGTAAGAAAGAAATGTCAGCTAATAGAAAATTTAAGGAAATAAGTTAAAAATTATATTTAAAATGTTTATCCTTTGTATTCTAAGAAAGGCACAAAGTCTTCATACACACGGGAACACACACATTTTCCTTTTGACAAAATTCTACTTCCTGTGATTCTTTTTAATGTACATCTTCATGAAGATATACATATGAATTTATTCAGTTTAATGAGAGTTTTAAAGAAAAATTGTGCAAAATCTTCAGGCTTCCCTTCAATGTGATCAGGTGAAACCATGGAATATTAAAAGGAATTTTAGTCTGCTTTTTATATTCACCAATTCTTTGGAAGAGAATCCTGATTCCAGCAAATATACCATGTAAGCAACTTTTTTCCCTCGAGGACTGAGAGTGCAGGGCCCTCAGAATGTATTATTGAGAGGGGAAATTAGCTGAACATCCTCTATTACCTTAGTCTGGGAGGAATTCCATGAAAGTCAAACATGAATATTTTAATGGGGAAGGGAATGCCAGTTTGGTTTGCTGTAACTTATTTATGAGTTAAATTTCCAAAGCTTTTTAAGACACATGTGTGCTTTTTGGGTCACACTCTGCTTTCATGACATCAATACACAAAATAACTGCATTGTCTTCAGTGAGGTCTTGAAATATTTACACAGCTATGAATTGAGGAAATATTACTAACAAGGTTGTGTCTAGATCCTTCACTTTGCTTACTTGCGCAAGCTGAAAGAACATCATAGTGTCAGGTGTTAGATGCCTTAAAGAAATTTAACACATTAGATCTAATGTCCCTCCATGTAATCCACAGGGCAATAAATGTCTCATAGAGTTTGTGTTAGTCCAACTATCTTTGTCTTGCCTTCTAAATAAATGAAAGCAAGGTGTGCTTTGACTAATTGGTTATAACAAGGTTTGACAATGATTAGGAGTTTCCCTCCAGTCCAAAAACTGCCAGCAGTTCTCTGACTTGTAGGGGGCATAGGATGAAATCTATGACATCCCCATAGCACACAGGAAGAAAGGTCTGGAATTATTAATTGCAATGCCACTTTCAGTGCAAGTCAAGGTAAAATTTGAACCCAAAGAATTGAAGAACACCTGATGAAAAAGAGCCCTAAATCCAGCAGGCAGGTATTTTAGACCACAAAAAATTGAAATAGTGCAATTTTCTTATTTATTTGTTGCCCTTGATTTAGCACTAGGTTTATAAGGAGGAGGTATTGTCAAATTCTAAGATGTTAGTGAATGATTTATTAGGTGTCCAATAGCAAACCTGTGAGCCACAAGATATAAAGAAAACAGGCCTCAAATGGTCGGTCCAGATTTCCTGCTAAGGTAAAGACTGTTATATTCATTAGGGAATCTAACAAAGAAAAACATTACAAATATCAAAACCATGTCTGATCTTAAAGCTGTAAAGTAGGAGTTTAAGAAGTTCCAAGATGGGTGATTTGTTTAACATTTGCATTACCTGCATGACATTGTGTAATCTCAGTGTCACACTCTTGAATGATAACTCTGAAGATCAAACTGACCCCTTCGCCTCATGCTGGCTTTCCCATGCAATGCTAATTATGATGTTTGCCTTTGTGTGTCTTTTATATGCCTGGCATTTAAATGCTTTTTCCACTTGTGGCCTCAGCTGGTGTGATCCTACTTCAAGAAGGCATGAAGCAGGGCTGGTTTTAGTTTCCATGTTTCCCTTTCTATGCTTTCACCTGCCTGCTAGAGGTTGACAGATTTTTTTCAGAAATGTCAGAATTCCCAGTAGGTCTGTAGATAAACATTTAACTCAGGAATATCCCTTAACAACCCTGGGTTGTGAGATTATTAGCTAATGTCTGCAAAGTGCTCCAAAATCCTTGGATGAAAAGCAGCCCAAATGTGAAAAGCAGTACTAAATGTACATCTAGAATTTTAAATGTGTGTGTGTGTGCGTGTGTGTGTGTATGCAGAGGTGGGTGGGTGTACATGTGTGCATATACATATGTCTGCTCATATACATTTAGAATCACTATATTTTGGAATCTGTAGCTGCTGCTTATCAGCACCATCCAGGGGACTTCTTAACACCTCTCCAAAACTACATAAGACTCCCCTTTTCAGTAGTCAGGACTGTGCTCTGCATTTTTCCCAAGAAAGCCTACCCAGAACCTTTACAGAGAAGATAGTTTTCTCTAAAACTACAAAAATTGAAAAGAAAAATTAGTTTTTAAAATAAATTGAAATCTTTAGAAATATTGGAAAGATATAGTCACATCCCTACAATTACATTCTAGCTTAGAATGCTCAAAAATGTTCTTCCTCATAAATTGCTTTCATTACTTCCTTGCCTAAAAGTGAACTGATTACATATCTGCATAGTAGACAAGTGTTCTTGTTTCTGTGGGATAATAATGTAGCTGTGTACCCACAGACTTCTGAACCTATAGCCATATAATCACCTATTCTCCTATTTGTATTCTCATATTTGTAGGATCTGTGTCATAGATTGACCTGGTCTTTTTCTGAGAATTCTGATTTTATAAAAACTTTAGAATTTAGGTGCAAGGTGTGATTATGAGATGTCACTCTTTTGGACTAATACTCAACCAAGATTATCATGGTTTGTTTCAATACTGGATAGCTTTCTTAAACTTATATTTATTTAAAAAATTATTTTCAATTCATTTACAGTCAGTAAAGTTTCTGGAACACACTTCACATCCAAACAATGTTTTTTGTCCTCCTCTCAGAGTCAGTTCTAGTCAGTAACAGATGTTGTTAGGTTTATTTTGCATCAACTTTGGAAAGTATTCTTGCCTCCTTTGGGATGAAAAGTGCTTTATAAATGTGAGCTTATTGTTATTTCTTTATGAGTATCTTTGACAGTTCACTGCTGTTGCCCATGGAACTTTGCCCTGGTAATAAAGCTGTTAATAATACACTATCAGTCAACTTTAAGAAAGTAATGCAGTATTTATTGGGTTAGCATCAATGTTTATTATTCTTCATTCAGTGATATACATCACTTGTGTAGCATTTCTGATGAAGAAACAGGGTTGCTGGTAGAAAGATGGAGCTGATTCTTCAGGGGACTTGGTACAAGCTTTGAGTCAACTTTAGAGGAAATACAGAATTTTCTGAATCAGATGTGATTCTCTGACCTGTAGGTGAGTGCTCATTGTGTATATGTTATTTACACACAAACCTTTTGGCCTGTGAAAACAGAACACCATTCCTTGAGTAAATAATTCTGGGACAATGGGGAAAAAACTCCATCTGCTAATTGTATGTTAATTCTGAAGCTCAGAGTCCTTAATACAAAATCTCCATATTTTGGTGCTTTGACAGATATTTAGAGAGCTAAAGAACAGAGCATTAGAACTGAGTATAATAGGCCTTTATTTTTAGAATTGTAGTCTCAAAAATTGTACTGAAATTTTTACTCCTATTTTGCTGTTGAAATAATGTATGTGTCTGTGTATCCAGAGTGCAGATCCAGAGTGCAGCACAGTATCACGGAACAGGAAAACAGTATGTAACAGAAACAATTTTTGTGAAATTGCACTTTCCTGCCTCCTCAAACTATTAAAACATCTTTAAAATGCTTTTACCAATTTTGTTTTTGCATTTCCCTTCTCACCCTTATGCTGTTATCACACAAATATAAGAGATATGAGATATCAGTGTCCTAGATGCTCTAAAAACACACAGATGCAAAGATAGTCATAGAAAAAGACACAAAGTTTGTAGAGGCTGAAACAAAATACAGAAGACACAATGAAAAATGTAAGAATGGCATGTTTTAATAAGCATGAAAGTCAGAGTTTTGAGAGAGAAATTGAAAAGGCAAAAATTACATAGTTTTGTCTATCTTTATAAGTAACATAAGAAGCGGCATGGGAGGAAGTAAGAAAGTGCTTGTCTGAAAACGGAACGCATAGATAGGAGAATAAAATACCACATGCCAAAGACTGTTGCCAAATTCTTGATAACGAATGAGATCATCTTCTGTCCTTGTTTCAATTATTTATCCATAAATCATACTCAAAACCTCGTGCTTTTGCTTCTAAATAGATGATAATAATGTAGAAATATTTAAAGTTTTATAGGTGTACAAGTTTTCTTTTCATTCTACACCATTTACTTCTTCCAGCAGGAAACCTTTTTCCTGCACTAGCTAAGGTATAGTCCAGTTGATCTCAGCCTTTTACTCTTGGTCTTTTGGGGAATGGACACCTCAGGGATTCATGGAAGAAAAATAAGCATATATTTACAATACAATCTGGAAATAGAAAATGGCACTAAAAAGTTGAAAATTACTGATATGAAGAAACCACTGTCTTCTTTTGGATGAGTGTAATTAAGAATAATTTCCAACTGTGATCTCTGCAGGCTTTAGATTTTCATTCAATTAAAACTCAGTCTACCATCTCCAGCTAAGTGACTGTCACTAAATTGGAGTTGCAGAAAACCAGAGTAACAGACCAAAGCAACATCAAGAATGCTGTTTTCCCATTCTTTGTTTTAACATTGGCCCACATAAGCTCTGTTGTCAAATCCTTGTTATTATATACTTCAATTCTGTCAGAAGCATCTGACAAACAAAAAGACCTGGTCTGCCTGCATGTGAATCCTCATCACTATTTAGTTATTATGAGATGTCAGTATAGAAGACTAAATATATACTGCACTGCAAGTGAGAATGTAAGGAGAAATTCTAAAGCAGTACATGTTTGTTCTGTGGTCTCTTCTCCATCACATATCATTTGCTAATACCTTTGTCATAAACCAAAGGAAAGCACCAGTCTTTTTATTTTGTTTTATAAGCCAAGATGGGTCCCTTTGGAAATACATTTCTGAAAGACCTACTCTTTACATAATTTTGAATGAAGTCCATTGTAACTGATGTCACTCCCTATAATGTATTCCTTTGAAATTCTCTTTACTTTCATAAACCAATGGATCTAAGATGTCTTAAGTTGATGTAATGGACAAATGTTTAAACAAAAGTGTGAAAAACCTGTGATTTCATTTCTAAAAACAAAGTCTGCTTCCAGCAGTATAGTTTTACAATTAAAGCCGTTTATGAAAACTAAGATTTCTTAAGACAATGCTGTCTGGAAAGGTTGTCTTTCTGGTTAAAAGAGTTTTTTTGTGATGTCATTTTAGAGTTGAGTGATGGATCGTCACTTTCCATGTAGCACTGTTTAAGGAAAGATCAGGTAAAAATCATGTACTTAAAACTGCAAAGAGTCCAAGAGAAACATGAACAATACTTTAATAAACTTCATCACTTATTCAGCAGTAGTTATTTTCATGTCTGAAACACATGAAAGTGATACTTTTGCTGTGGACTTTCACTGATATTATCTCTCTTTTTTTTATGGCAGAATGAAAAATAAAAAGGCCCTTTATTGTTTAAATCTACTAGGAGAACTATACAACAAAGAAAGCTTAGTATCTCTTCCCATCTTAACAGTGAAGAGAAAACCACAAATTAATTGTGTTAGAAAGAAATTGCAGCTGATATCACTCATTTAAAAAAAATGTAATTTGTAGTGTTGAAAGATGATTCTGCTAAGAGACTTGCTTGTTCATTTGTTCTGAGATCAAGAACAATGAAGTTTTGCAATATATCATGTCTCCCCACGCACTAGAAATTAAAACAAAAGGAATTCTTCATATCTCATTGGTATTCAGACCATACAGGATGGTGCCCATTACATAGTAGACTTCAGCTAAAATATCTGCTAACAAATGTAGAATGTAATGGAATTCATAACATAGTAATGATCCATTTCTTGGACAAATAGCTATGAACTAGGGAGGGAAAGAAATAATAAAAATCATGCTTCATACTGACTGACTATAATAGAAACAAGGCACATGGATGCCTTGGAAATATGGATGCTTTTAGGATATAACTGACTACATAAATATAGAGTCTAAACACCTTTTTTTTTTCCCTTCTCTTCTTGTACTTCTGTTTTCCTTTTCCATTAGATCAGGTAAATATTTTTATTGTCATCTGCAGGCCACAAGGCAACACAGTATGATAGTTATTGGTAGCTGAAAATAGATGGGTGAAGATATTTTAGAAGGGTACAATCCATCAGGAAGTAAAATAGACATCATTGGTGAGAGAAAATGTTATTGATACTTGTTTATCTCAGGAAATATTCCCCATTTGTGCTGTGGTACAGTTAACTTGTAGACCCTGAAGAAGTGAAATTGCATAACAAAATCTGCTTCCCAAAATCCAGTAACAAATATACACTCATTAGAAGGTTTCCTTTTTTTAGAAAATACAGTGTCTTGGAGGTGTTTTCAGAATTACAGATGTAAACATGTATTTTAGAAGCACATAAAATTTTCATATGAGCTGATTTTACAGATCAATTTTCTAGCTGTTGTTCTTCGGCTGTTACAAGGCTTATGTCTTTTGGTTAATGTCCACAAACAAAATGTCATCTGCAATCCAGCTATCATTTAACTGAATTTTGAGATGGTAATCTAATATCTTTATTTGTGTGTGTCATAACAAGACACAAATACAGTGCTGGTCATGGAAATCGGAGCACAGCAGGATGCTTAGCTGAGAATGCTGAAGAGAGGAGTTGCTTGCTGTCCCTGAACCTCTGTCAGGGTATTGCTGATCTCACCAGAGACACAGCAAGTGGCTTCAGGGTCAGATTCACTCCAGTTGAGCAGTGATTTTGTTATGGAAGTTAAGTGTGTCCTGCATTGTTTCCAGCAATGGGACTCATTTTCATTATATTTCACGGTAAATAACACTGTCTTTCATTTCTAGGGACTGCAGTGGCCTGTGCCGCACTGATACGCTCCATGCTCTGCCTTATAGTACCTGAGGAACTCCAGTGAGATCTCTTCACCACAATTGAACTATAATCTTTAGAAGCCACTTGCATGTGGCTGGGGTGTTATGTACTCATAGAACAAGGGAAGATTCCTTTGAGCTTAAAGAGAGCAGGTTTAGATTGGATACTAGAAAGAAATTCTTTACTGTGAGGGTGGTGAGGTACTGGAACAGAGTGTCAAGAGGACTTGCGGCCCCATCCCTAGAAGTGTTCAAGGCCAGGTTGGATGAGGCTGTGACTAACCTGGTCTATTGTAAGATGCCCTTCTTTATGGCAGGGAACATGGAACCAGATGATTTTTAAGTTCCCTTCCAACCCAAAACATTCTATGACTCTATGATTTTTATGAAAATGCTACCCTGAACTTAATGACTAGGAATTAAATGCAAGACACAGTCTTCTGCAGCAGAAAATGTTTCCCAAACAGCAATCTGTCAAAATCAATGGAAAGAAATAGTAACACAGACCATGATAAAGAATCCATTTGGCATTTTTAATCGCCATCAAAACGAACAAAGGCACTCAGACACAACCCCAAACCCCCCATCCATAATTTCTGATGCTAAGCAGTAATAATTTCTTTAAAAGACGATATATTTTAGTTGTACATTGTTGAAAGATTCTCCTGGAGTCAACCTGCTCACTCTTATCCCTTATATTTCCTTTGAGAAAAAAAGTGCAAGGCAATGTATTTTATCACATTTTGATTCTGTCAGATCCAGGTGTTTTTTAAAGACATCATGATTTCTGGATAAGGCAGAATTACATTAGAAATTGCATAGAAGGAAACGATAGCAGAAAAAAAATGTAAATACATCAGTGGCAATCAAAAGCATATTGCAAGTTTTCATCATCAGATTTTATGAGCAATATTTGAGTATCGGAGTATATGGTCTACATTTGTAATAGCTGGAGAGATACATGTTCCTAACCTTGGTATTTAGAATTAATCCTTGAAACACTGATGGAGCCTGGCTGTTAAAACTGAACTCACTTTACTAAACTCAGCCTCTGAAGTTAGAAAGTACCAAATGCAGTGGTCATTTGAGAATGCAAATTTTAACTTAATAGATAGTTAAGGTGTTCTCTGTTTTCAAATTCCAGCTTTCTGAAAAAGTTTACGAATCGCCTGGTTTTCATATTAGGATAGATGGTAGGATAGAATATATATATATTTTTATATTATAAAAATTTAAGATACAAGAAGATCCTATATGAAAAGTAAAAATAATGTTAAAAAATTCAGCTTAGTGCTTCTTTCCTTTAGCTGGATACATTTGAATAGCAATGGTTTGATAACATCACATCACAAGAAAATTCCTTCTTTTCCCTAATGCAGTAATATCTGTTTACCTTTCTGTCTATTGAGAGAAGTAGAGTGAATCTAAAATGGGAAATGTGCACACCAGGTAAGAAAGCTGCATTAATGAATTGACTTCTCACTTGTGACCACTTTTAAAAACATAATCAACAGTGAAAGATGTGGATCAAGTGAAAGGGTGGATAAACAGTCTAAGACAATAAAAATAAAAAGGTGAACATAGCTGCTGTATAAAGATAAGCAAAATATATAAACAGGTTGAACTTCAATGATTTTATCAATATGTTTAAAAAATAAGTCAAACTGTCAGCAGGTCTGAATGACTCATTCAACCCTTATGTTTTATAGTTTCGTAACCTTACATTCTTTGGTCATATTTTTGCTTCCTAGTGTGATGTACATGCCTTCACACCAACAATGTGAAGTATGTTTTCACTTTATCACTGGAAATATAAGATATTAAGAAACCTATTGGACTGAAATTCAAGAAATAGACTGGTAATTTCTGTGTCATTATGCTTTTCAAAAAACTTTAATGATAAGACCCTTGGAGACATTTCATTTGTAATCAAGCATTTTTTTCCCCACCTGGAATAAGTTCTTTTGGCAGAATCATCTGCTAAGCTAAGCTGAGAACTACTAAACTGCTTAACAACTACTTTCTTTCATATGACAGGTTGGATGAGAGACTCTGAAGCTGAAATCCATTTTTCTCATTAAAGAGTGCATTACTGTCTTCAAAGCAGTTAACCACAACATTTGATGCTTATTACCACTTATCTGCATATAGCCTAGCAAAAGCAAACTCACTCCTCAAGCAGAAATCAAATTTTATATACCAAATTAATTCCCATGCATTCAGTGAGGTGTCCTGTGAACTTTAGAAGAAATTTCACTAAAATAGTTAAAGCAAATTGCAAATGAGTTCCCACATCTGGCTTGAACTCATCTATCATTCATTGTAACATGAATAAATGAAGACATTCATCACAAAGCACGCAACAGAAATTGTGTTCTCCTATTGATATAATTAAATACTCATAGAGGGCTAAATGCATAATAGCTTCCAGACCTTTTATTTCATGCCAGAATTCAATGGCTCCATCCTCATATGTTCCTAGTCAGAATCATTGTGAACCCTCTCCAGTTTCTAAACATTTATTGCTAGTGCAGTAATAATAAACATCTTGCATTTATAAAATGTAATGTTGCCTAGAATTTTTCATTTTTCAAGAATGTAGATCACACTGTCTAATGGCTCTCATATGTCCAGCATGCCCATGAACAATTTGTCTTCTGAGTGGAGTGTTAATCTGACATCTCAAGGACAGAGCTGGTTTCAAGAAGACTCCAAGAAAAGCTGAAATATTTCATGTGTTGCAATAACTACTGAATGTCCAAGTATACTTACTCTGGGATTACTCAAAGCTCTGGATTATATTACTTCTGCTTTTAGGAGTTTTATTCAAATGGAAATTATTAAAGATGCCAGGAGATTTGTTTTTTATTTTGGGTGTGTGCCAAAAATAATTATGAGAATTTTGTAATAATGACATTCATTGTGCAGTTCTAAACTGGATTTAGGAAAGGGTGTGTGACAAGTTTGTTGAATTTTTATGATGCTTGGAGATAAAAAATGATACACCCAATTCAAACCTATGAACACAAGCTGTCTTCTGTGTAAGGATGAAAATCAAGACATTTTCTATCATCCATGTCTTCCTTTGATGTTCCTGTCTCACTTCTCGTGTCCTTCATGAAATATGCTCACTCATGCAATAATTATATTGACCTGATCAAAGATCTGTTTAGTTCTGTTGAGAGTTGTCTTCTGCCATTACTAAACTTTGAATCAAATTTTCCTATGCTTTTGAAGGTGTTATTTTATCCTTAGTGACACTAAGCTGAAGAATTAAATATGTTTTATGTTCTAGTTGGAAAGTAAAGAAATGAAATTGAGATGTAAAGAAAATTATACTCAATTAAAGGAAAAATAGTCTGCCCTTCCAAAGTGACACTGGTTGAAGAATGATTTCTCTAGGCTTGTTTGAATGTGGTCTAATTATATATGTGATTGCTTGCTTAAAATAGGGCCTACATTAGCTATCAAAGAAGTCAGCTCACGGCTCAAGAAGCTGAATCACTCAGTTTACACTGCTTCCTGCCAGCAATAGAGTGTTTTGTACCAGAAACTTGGTGACAACATCCTAGAATGCTTTAACAGCTACATGAGCCACTGACTGTGATATTTTTTCATTCAACCTTAGATGCCCACATAACTCATTTGAAGTGCAGAGGGCATACTCAGTTGTTGGATATATTGTTTGGGATGAGGTGAATCAATGTCTCAACATAGCCTCTTCTTCTCATGGACTGTGAAGTGGGCCTTAAGTGACAAGGTGAGGTGTGGGCATTTACCTGGAGCTGGATGACCCTTGTTTTGCTTGTCCTCAATGACAGCAGCAGTAAGTGATGGCAGACACTCATTGCTTTGAGTGCTCCAACATGCTTGTGTTATTCTGAACTGCTCACTTTGTTTTATGAGTAGGACACAACATTTTAGGTATTGGGCTCTGCTCATGCAGAAGGTGACAGAAACTTTCTTAACCTTCTCCAGACCATGTATTACTTTACCAATAGACTTCCAGCATGAAATTTCAGAAATATATAGGTCAATGAGACACAGACATTTAAAAACTGAAGTTGTCGTTGAAAATTAGAGTAGTAGTGTGAAAGTCAGGTCATTTAGTCATTGTTTAAAGTGTTAATCAAAACCAATTCTCATTAATTTCTCTATGAAAGAGCTATAAATTAATTTAAATCTCAAATTCTAGCTCCAGGACTTAAATGACAAAAATATGTTCCTGAATGACTGGCAAATTTGCATTCCCAAATTGTTTTGAAACACTTTGCATGTTTTCTGTCTTGGATTTCTCATTTCATTTCACCATCCTTTTCTTCCCAAGAAGCCCATTGTCTGTCTGAGGGGAAAAAAAAAAAAAGTTTTTTTGAAGCTCATATTTTGCTGTTAAAAAAGTGATTTGATCTAAAAATTTCCTTCATGTAGTCTTTTCCCAAGACTGTAAAGAATTCAGAAATCTGCACTCAGTTGGACTTATTTTTAAGTACAGAGAGCCTGAATGGTTCTCACTGACTTTAAATATCTACATATGAAGATTATTTGTCCAAATAGTTTGGGTCCAGGCTATGCCTGAAGAGTGACTTGTAGTGATCTGTCCCCAGTAATAACACCTGTTCAACAACTGCTACAAAAACCTGGAATGACTGGAGTATAGATGTTCTTGAATGTAAACTTTTTTCCCCCAGTTTAGCTTTAGAGGTGATCATTTGTGTGGAATGTACAATAGCTTTTGTGCCACCTGTAAAAAGCCTTTCTGTAAGCCATGATTATCTTCCTATGTCAGCTAAAATATCCTCGGAAGGTTTCTTTGTTTTATATATCAGTTGTTTCTGTATTGTTCCAGAGAAGCCTTGACCAACTGCTGAACAGCAAAATTGGCAGTCAGTGATGCACAATGTTGAACAGACACGTTGCTCCTTATGTTCACTTGCGGTCCTCATTTAACACAGTCTTTGCTGGTATTACAAGTGTTATACACAGGTTTCACTTCAGATTCCCCTTACTGAAGAGGAAAGCAAGGATTTACCTAAGTTCCCTGTATTTATAGTAAAAAAAATAATAAATTAAAAACAAACAAACAAACAAAAAAAGAAACCAACACAGAAGGCTTTCTAAAAATGGAATTTTAAAGTCTGATAATCTCTCAAGTAATTCTCCTCTTTCTGAGTCATGGTTTTATCGGCCAGAGGTATGAAACTATGAATTTTTTAAGTCAGCTGCTATACTATCATTTCTAGTAAAGGAGAGGCATGACATCCTTTAACATGAAAGACAGAAATTGGGGGGATGGGGGTGG
>JAOXXN010000265.1:7101881-7122431 GCA_026770055.1 Myrmophylax atrothorax
GAGCTCTACACTTGAGATCATTTCAGTACTGTACAAGTAGCCCTTCTCTCCTGTCTGCGTAGGAGTTTAACGCGTGCTATTACAAACCATTGTTGTGATAACAGGGATTCTCCAACCATCTGCTGTGGCCAAGTTTCAATATCCTGGGAAAGGCCACATGAGAAAATCACCCCTGACATATACTGGTGCAGTTATATCAGAGCTGATTTTGGCCCTATGCGTGTCAGACAGAAGTTTGTAATAAGGTTTTCTTGTTCACTTCTCTGACAATCTGCTTCAACCATTCTCAGAAATAACTGCTAACGGCAGATTCACTCCCACTGTTCAGCTTCTCTTTTTCTTTTAAACTGAACCAGACATGAGAGACAATGTAAAACCCTCAAAGTAACTCTAATCCATTTCCAAAAGATGCTTCAGTCTGTACAGTAGCCCAGGATTCTGTTTTGAATAAACCCATGCTCATGCTCTTTGCAACTGAGTATTTCTAGTGTAAGTGCCTGCAAGGAGGAGGAGGAGGGAAGAGAGGCTCTTTAATAATCATCATCGGGGTTTCAGTATTGTTGCATAACTCAGTCAATTTGATCATCCGCTCTGCTTTATCAGGTTTGTTTTATTGCAGTTTGCCTGCGTCTGTGCCGTTCCCATTTTGGGGACCTTTAGTTCCTGGGAGCTTTCATGCTATCCCCACTTCCAAGCACTGTAAAGTGGCGGCCTGCTGTTTTAATCACGCCTCTCTTTCTCCAATGTTGTTTGCGCCCTGGTACAACCCATCTGCCTCGAATAGAGTGCTCCGCTGGGGCTGCACACATCTGCCAGCCAGACTACCTTCGTACACAATTACTCAATCCACCGTAAGGCTCTTTAATAGGAAACAAGTGTGACAACGGCAAGCCCTTTTTTCTCTTGCTCTGCCTCTCTCTTTCCCTCTCTCCCCCTCTCTTTTTATTTTTTTTTCTTTCAACCACATAGTCAAACTGCCCTAATAGAGATGAAGCTTGATAGATCCACCCAGGTGTAGGTGAAATGGTAGAGCCTCAAGTGTAATAGATGCTGCGCTCTTGTGCTGAAGTTCAGCCCCATGTCCTGAAGGGTCGTTTAGCAGCAGAGAGATGGGTTGCTCTTTGCACAGTTAAAAACTCAATGTACTTCCTCCAGCTCACATGTATGACTAATTTAGAAAGCAACCTGGATCTAGGTGAGCGCTGCAGAACTGACTCTTCTCTTCAGTGCACGGACAAAGCACAGAATACAGTAAGTGGAAAATTTGTATTTGCTTATTTTACTTTGGAATTAATTGTGTTTACTTTTGAGGGAATCCTCTAAAGGCTGGTGCAGAAATGAAGCAGAATAATGTTTGCATGCAGATCCTTTGTGTATATCTTCCTGTTTCATTTTACACTGTGCCCTTGTCCTGCCACTTCAGCCTGATTGCTCAGACCATACAGCTGGTCTGAAGCAACTTTCTTATCTAAAACTGAGCTATTTAATGATATCGGTAACAAATGGATCCATTTCACTATTAAGGTGTGTGTCTGTACAATATATGATTGCTGAAAAAAAGGAGGGTTTAACTATTTTTATTAAAAATTGGATAAATGAAAATTTTTTAATTAAGAAATCAAAATAATTTAAACCTCCTCTTTTTCTTTTTCTCTGTGTCTTTTTCTTTTTCTTTTTCTTTTTCTTTTTCTTTTTTTTTTCGGGGGGAGGGGTTGAGCTGTTGAGGAGGAAAGGGAGGAAGCAAGAATTAGAAATGTTAGTTATTAAAAAGGGAAGTTATTTAATGTGAAAAAGAAAGCTGCATTGTTTTGGTAAAGAAACCATTAATTCAAACATACTGAGAATGTTGCCAAACTATAAACTAACAAACTGTATCAACTACAGTGATAGTAAAGCTTGAAACAAGAAAAGAAGGTTGCTTGTCTAAAATGCAAGAGTCATATTAGAACCAGATGTACAGAATCTCAACTTTGACTACTCAGTCTTTCATGCTTGGTTTAAAGCAGCCTTAAAATTGCCTTTACTTTGCATTTACAACTTTGTATTCACTATTAAACTGCACTTGAACTTGAAGTCAAGATTTGATCTTAGCACACACATATTATTTGAGCCTCCTACCAGAGATTTACTTTGCCATTGGGAGTCTGTTTACTACTGTACCGTATATCCTGAAGGACATTAACAAGATTTCTGTGATGGACTTTCAGGTGCAATGCCAGCCAATGTAAAAAAAAATGTATCCATTTCATATACAAAATGTTTTGTCTGAGAAATAAGCACATAATGTATGAAAAGGATCTGCTGGTATCTCAAGTAGATGATGACACAATGTAAGAATGCATACAAGAAGTATGTCTGCGTTTATTTTCTGGAGCATCCAATGAGATGACACTTCTCACTTTAGACTTAATTTATTCTGAAACATTACCTAGGTTGGAGGCTGTTGTCAACACTGGAAGTGGAACAAATGAGTCTGCAAGTTATGTCTATGAAATGCTTTCAGTGGTCTTCCTTTCTGCAGAAGAGTTATTTTCTTTACTCTTAGACAGACAAGTAGATACAGCTCTTCTAATTAGCCATGGCTTTAGGCTGCTACAGTTCTCCTTTGTGCATGATAGCCACTAGCCTGATGCTGCTGCTGCAACACATCCACTCTGTTAACACCACGCTTCTAAATATGGCAATTTAAAAGAGAAGAAGCTGAAAGTGGAAGGTGAAGCAATCACCTCAGAAGAAATATTTAGACCTATAGTTGCTGGCATCAGACAGTGGTCAACGTCTACCCCCTACAGGGAGAGAATCTAATTTCATTGTGTCTCCCTTCGTGCATGAACACTGGAATAGTTCAGTTCTTACACTCGAGTAGTGAGGTTATTCTCTGGCTCCAAAAACAGCCCCATAATGGCGAGGTCAGGCTGTGATTAATAGAAAGTCATTTTCAAAGAACTAATGAATAGCATAACTAATAAATAGCAGTAGGTATTTTCTTTCTCTTAAATTTAACCCATTGGGAAACAGCTGCTAGACTTTAAAATGCATAGTCAGCAGTGCTTTCTTTCACAGTTACAAAATGCAAGTGTGAGTTCACAAGACATTTCTGGTTACCTTAAGTCAGCTGTGTAATGGTAATGTATATATCTTGAACTCAACTTTGCAACAATTCATACCTAATACTACTGTGTAAAACATGGCCCTAGATATGGCAATATAGCTATGAGGTTAAGGTACAACCAAATACAGGTAAGGTGACAGAGTTATGGGACATGTTGTTCATGTCATGTTCACAACTATTCTAACAAATTTTGAGTGGTGCTTTATCCTTTGTTTTCAATGCAACCAATTGGTCTCCAAGGCATTTAGGAACAAAAAAGGATGACGATGCTACCAACTTATGAGTTTCTATAAACACTCCTGACAAAATTTATCCCAGTTTGCTAGTTAATTTAATTCAAGAAAACTAACCTTTCATGTGTTTTGATCATATATACTGTGTAACTATTGTACTTTAATGTAATTTTTAAATTCAGACATTATGCATTTGCATGTAAGTTACAGTATCATCTACTACTTTGTAGCACATTTTTACAATAGAACAACTTTTAAATATTTTAAATAAGAAACATGTGATACGTTTCCTTCCCATCTGTTATGACTATGAGTTTTGAGCATGTGAAGCATAAGCACCTAATCTACTTCTTTTCCCTTTTCCCCTGTCTTTCTGATATACACATGCACATATACACGTGTATACACACAAGAAATATTATGTCCTAGGCTTTCTCCCCACTTTGAAATGGATCTTTTTGTCTTTCAAGAGCTCTTATGCTGGCTCCAGTGCCTAATTTCAACATGAGAAAATATGGCATTTCTGTATGATAAAGTTTAATCCTAACCTTAGCTACAGCTCATGAGTGTTACAGTTTGGGGGTTATGCATAAATTCGATTTGTCATTACACTTACCTAAAAAAAGAGCCAGGAGCAATATGTTGAGCAACAATGTTTACTTTTTGATATAAATTAGTGTTGACAATGTACTTTACAGCAATATGTCCATTACCATTTACTTTCAAAATTAATTTGATGTGTGAAAAAAAAAAAAAAGAAATATCAGGATCTGAAAAAAATATTCTTAGAGTACACATCATTCACCTAAATGTTCAGACCTAAGTTTGTCTTCATTGAGGCCTTTTGTTTGAAGGGATGAATACAACTCTGGGAGGCTTAGTTTAGGCATTTGAGGCTTTTTGCTATATCAGTTTCAAGTTCAAGTAGGAGCCCAATTGCAAATTGCCAGTTATACTTCAAATTTACCATGGAAGCAAGTATCTAACACTTCAGTAAACTATAGCAATAAAGAATTTGTTAATCAGTGAGTAGTCATTTTGAAAATTTTGTCAATAGACATAATTTGGCTATGTTGTTTACTGACAAAACTTCACTGAAAACAGAAACATTAACCACATCTTTTTTTTCTTTCTAGAACTAACATTTCAGCAGAAGGCTTTAATTTTACTCCCACTTGCTAGCGTAGTGGAAGCTATAGGTATTGCATGACACAATGAATCCTGTATTATCTTCTTTGATACTATTACTCATGGCTGCTAAAGATTTAATGAGTCTTAAACTGAAAAAGATGTAGAAAAAGTGCTTATAGGCATAACAATGTGTTACTGATGAGCATCAAAAGATTACCAGGACATTAGCTAGGGTTACAGGAAAACCTCAAACCATGTATGTTCCACAAATCCAAAATATTTTCCATAAGAAATCACTAATGAAAGTTTCTCTTCGTGTGTATTATTATTCTTTGTATAAAATATCAATTCTAAGTTAGTTCAGATCTTTGTTCTGCTGAGTCTGACATGCAGGAGGTCAAGTAAGCAAGTATTGCTAGTGCTATTTACATTAAAGTCACACTAATTATTTATACCAATACACTGCAGATTTGCAAATTGTACTTTCCTAGGTGAATATGATTCAGTTTTTGCTCTTCTTACCTTAAATAAGTATCAATGCTGATTTGATGCATGAGCTGCTACTTAAGAGGATATTTTAACTACTGCCATGGAAACTAAGCCTTTGGTCTAGAAAACTTAAGACCAGTGATAATTAGGTTTTGGTAGTGAATGTCTGACACATACTTTTTAAATAAGGTTTAATATCAAGAAGGTCTGATATATAGATAAACAAAAGTTTGGGGAATCTGGATACAATAGGAGTTCTTGCTGACATCTATATTAAAACTAAATCTTCTCAACTATAGAAACAATTATTTTCAAAATATCTGGTGTATTCAGACAATGTTACATTTTTGTATCTTGCTGCTCTATATCAACATGAAAGTCTTAAAATACCATAAAGCTGTTCTTTTCACTTACTTAACTCAGTCATATCACAGTAAAGAGGTGTTGATTTGTTGATTGTTGATAATTTTGCTCTTAATGTATGGACTTGCAGATGTTCACAAAAAGTGCTTGTATGAAATAATGCTGTCATTCTGATTTATCATTCTGATACTTTAGTACCAGTTTGTGAAGGGGGTTTTCTCATAAATACTGGTAGCTTGATCTTCAAAGCAACTTAGATGCTGATGGCAACAGGTACAAATATTCAGGAGGAATGTAAGTTAAACTTCAGGAAGAAAGAAAATCATGCTTTTCTAGAGCTAAGTTGCCTACTACGCTTTTTTCCCTATGAGGCATTGGAGTGCAAATGTCATTAAAACAAACAGCAAAGAAGTGCATTTTAATAGCAATATGCTTCTCTCCTCCTTCTAAAAATGTGAGTTCACTTGAAATGATTAATGGGAAAGGCTTTCTGGGTTTTTTTTTACTGCTGTTCTTTAAAGGGTGATAAAGATATATGAACCCCATGATATACACAAATCCTATGCACAATGACTATGAGTTTGATTCAGTAGCTTATACTCTGGTGTAAAAACCTCAGAAAACATTGGTAAGGAAACCATGAATCAGAATAATTTATCTTTCATATTTCTTTCCTTTAAATTTAAGAGTGCGAAAAGTATTCAACAAGACAAAAATAGGATTATTTTGTTGGGTTTCCCAGTTGTTATTTTGGATTTACTATTTTAAATTCAACTCAAGTATTATGCCATTTTCTTCCTTGGAGTGAACAGCAGGGCACAATTTTTATTTTGATTGGTTCTAAAGTAACACCAACTACAAGTCTTGTTACTCTGACAACTTTGCAATTAAAAAACCTGTTAAATTGGGACAAATTGGCCAACAGTACTGCACACAGGAAGGGCTGAGGTGAAAAATTAATTTGTTAAATTTCCAGAAGGTTGTACTGTACTTGAAAAGCTTCATGATTGTGAATCAGTCTTAGAGACATCAGCACAGCAAATTTGTGTGGTGCACATCACAGATGTGGCTTATACCTGTATAATATTAGTGTTACCCTCAAAATTTACATTAAAGTTATGAAATTTTAAAAATAGGCATTGTACAAGGTAACGTGATTTCCACCAGAAGTTTGGGGTTTTTTTTTACCTCTGTAGGTTTTCTCACAGTGCAAATAGACCCTTACCTCTGAGGGAACTGATATGTAACACAGTTTTAGTATGTTGGTTTCTAAATTGTAAACTGTATGCATCCACACAAACATAGATTTTCTTTTCATTGTTGTGACATTGTGAGGAAAAAAAACCTGTTTTACTATATATTGTTTTATAAAAAGCCTAAAGAACTAGTTTATTAGTAAGCCCAAGTGCATTCCTGTTCCGAAGTAAGTTTTGTGATTGTTTGAGTGAGGACAGTGCCTGGCATATCTATTCTTCTGGTAAAGATTTTGAAGAGGACAAAAGGCTCTCTATAAGGACACAAAAGTTACAGATGAATATGTCACCAAAAATACTACCTCTATCCCATGCAGAGCCTTTCAGCATCATCCCAAAAATTTTCCTAGTCCAACCTTCCCTATAATAAAATGGGGGCATTCATCTCGTGATCTTGGACATCGTGCTTCAAAAATACCACTTAAGCACCTGAAGCACAGCTTTCACAATATTTCACGTGAATCAAGGTGAAAACAACAACAAAAAAATAATAAGTCAAGCTTTGGGTCATAGAGTTGCCACGTGAAGACTTATACCTCTTCAAGCCAAATAACAAGCAGAAAGGATTTAAATATGGCCTGAAGACAGTGGTTTGTAGAGTTCTTTGCTCTGGGGGAAAAAGTCTATTTTGGTTTGTTTTAACCACTGAGACAAAGACTCATCCCTAATAAATATTCCATTTGTTAATGCATAGCTGAAAATTGATACAACACTATGGTATGGATGAAGAAGGATACGATAGAACAGAAGTAACAGATAATCACAATTCCAACTTTATTAGAGGAGGAAACCCCCCACCCATAATTTAATAGAGCTGGCGTTCATTTCCTTTTGATGAAATAGAGATTTGAGAAGGCTGTGCAGATGGCCAGCACTTCAGAGAACAGCTCTGTCAGGGCCCCTTACGCATCCACAAGGGCACAGCATGCCAGCAAAGCTTGATGGTCCATGGATCAGTGCTTCCACATCTTCACAGGCCAAATATCCACAAGTTGATGAGTGCATGTGTGAGGCGCCAAGGATATAGCAAGCTAAATAAACTCTGTTTGTTATTTTGTGGAATTACTTGTGGTTCTTCATTTATCCTGTTACAAGGAACTCCATCCAGGTGACTTGGCAGCTATTTTAGAAGAAAAAGGATTTAATGATATGTCAAGTGAGTTACTCTGTTATCACTGCAATGGTTCCCTTCACAAGACGTTTAAGGCACATTAACAGAGTATTGTGGGAGAGCAGACACAGATGCTGCCCATGCTGGTTTGGATCTGTGAAAAAACAGATAATTGCTGTCTCCAGAGGGAAAATTCTGCCAAAACTCACACTGACTTCCATAGTGCATAGAGCTAGCATACGGTTTTTATGTAGCACCTTTACAAAGATTTAAATGTATATAGGCTTGCATTCATAATACATCAATCACACTTCACATTATTAGATTTAAGATCTTGTAGGCTACAAATTTACTTATTGTTAGCATTTACCAGCATTTTCATGACCAATCACAAATTTGATGAGGAATGACAACACCCATTTGCAGCAATTAATACAATCTCACAGAAAGCACGGGTTTATGAACCTGATAATCTCAAGTGTTTTGGATTTGTTTAGGTTTAAAAATGCCAGTGGCTACTTGTCAAACTTCATTTGTAAATCAAAACTGTTTTTTAGTTCTACACCTGCAAAACAAGTGTTCAAAACTTGTAAACGTCTTTATGGATATATATTCTTGGCCTTCAGATATAGTGGAAAGAGTCCAAGACAATTTTTTATGGCTGAATTATAAACACTTGAAAAATGGAGTTTGAAATAAAAATGCTGACACAGCTTTAATTATTACAGCATGAATGATTTTATTATACACTATCCACAGTGTCCATACATACAAAGTACAAGCTCTAGCATTCTAATATTTCATTTAAGAAAAAAAGCAATTAGCAGATGTAGAGACCTAAGCATAAATGGGCTAAAGCAATACCTTTATGCTGTTTGAAAACCTATATGGAATGTTATTACCACATAAAAGGGTTTATACTTTAGAAGGCTCAAAGTTACAGAGAACCAGCTAAAGCAATAAACTGCTCTGGTGTATTTAATTAAAAAGCTTCATGTTACTGAAGTCAATTGAAAAACAGAAGGTTTGATTCTTTAAGGTAATTTTGTCCTTTTCTATTAAGTGCTTATCAAGTGTTAAAGAATTCAAATGCCATCGCAGCAGTTTAAATAGAGAATAATTTGCCTTTCTTCTATTGAAGGCACATGTAGTAAAATGGTCAATGTCGATGTAATTGTGTGACACGGTTGGATTTAATTTATCTTTAATTAACAGAATTGTAGAAAAAGTTGGGAAATCAGTATTGAGACATTTCAGATAATAATTTTTAATGTCAATCTCTTTACATAAATCTGGAAAACTTTGCCAAAAAAAAAAAAAAAAGCCCCCAAACCCCAAAAGAACCCAAAACAAACCAGAGAGGGTTGCTAAAATATATTCCAAGTATATAAGCACAGGATTTCAGAGTGGATTTTGACCAAACTCCAGACTGAATTTGTTAGTGAAACTAAAAAGCCCATGAAAAATAATGAATTTCTGCGATTTATGCCTCTGCACTCTTTTAGTGTAAAAGCAATTTTTAATGGTGTTGGTTATGATCCATTTTAAGGAAGTAAGTGCCTTTACATGTTTGATTTTCTCCTTTCTAAAATGATGCTACAACTTAATGAAAATGCCTCTTTTGGGGAAGTCTAGGGCTCGCATGCACTTTCATAACAGGTAAATGTGGAATGTATATGGCTGAAAGAAGGTTCTTGTGGCTCCCTCTTTCTTGAGCTGAGTCTACTTTATCCTTGACATGGTTTGTGCTGTGAGGAGATACCAGGTCATGCCAAGAGCAGGCAGAGAACAGCAGTGCCCTGGGCCCCACTCCCAGGAATCATTCTGGAGCCAAATGCCATGAGGTGAGTGGTTTGGATTCACCAAGCCAGGACTGTGCCATGCACTGGGAACATACACCTGGAGAGAACTGCTAACTTCCAAGGCTTTATGTACAGTATTCAGCACAGCACAAAGAGAAGGAGCAGTAACCTACTTCAACTCTAACAAAATTTGAAATAATACAGGAATTATTGCTGTTTCTATGTCTGCTGTCTGTGTTGAAAATTCTGCACTGTTTTACCATCTATGACATGTATATGGGGTCTAGCATTCAGACAATAAAAGCAATAAGAACAGAATTTGTTACTGGCTCTAAAGAATATGCATGTTGAGCTCCCATCTGGTTGCAGCATGGTTCTATGCTTGGAAAGCAGTACAGAACAGGTATATTTTTAATTACTTGGAAAGAAGAGAAAGAACTTGGTGACAGTCAAGCTGTTTAACCAAACTTATGGGATATAGAATTTCATTCATTCTGAGTTCATTGCTATTTCACCCCTAACAGTCACAGAAGAATTAGGACACATTAAAAAAACCCCAGGTTGCTGCAACAGTTAATTATCATATCTGAATTATTAGTTTTAATATTTCTAAATCGAGTTTCAACTATTCATTTTTGTAATGTTATTGTCCGTATGTTTTATAGTCCTTCTATTTTATTTTTTTCTGTCCAGAAAATGTCATGTTTTTACAGATACTGGTCTCAGATTAATTTCTAGGTATATAGTACCCATCCCCTGGATGACTAATTTTGAGGTTGATACCATTGCCCTTTGGACATAACTTTTTCTTTTCACTGAAAGACCAGTAGTAGCTATAGAAGGACTCTGTAGTACCCACTGCCAATTTGGAGATGCCTGTATTAGGTGCTTTATGATACACATGATAAATCTGGAGTTGAATTCAAAAGTGTAATAATATAAATCATATTGTCTATCTCTGTTTACTTTCTAAAATCCTCTGAAATCATAGGCACCAGAACTGAAAAAACATCCAGTGGTAGCTACACTGAGTGAAAAAGGTACAGAAGTAATTTAATTTCAGTAACCCATATTTCTTTCTTTGGTTTTGATTACAACCCTTTCCATTTCAAGACAATGAAAGCAGTAATCCTATCAGTTATGCTTGTTTTAGAGGTGTGGCTTGATTGGTTTTCGTGTGACTCACATTTTGCATCAGCTAATGTAAATTAGAATCAGGCTCTGTATATATAAAATTTTTGGTCTCAATGAGTTCATATTTCATTTAGTCCTAACTTTTCCTTTAATTAACTGTATTTTGCCCATACTACATAATGCAACATAATATTTCACTCAATCTTTAAGCTAGTTTCATGAGTGGATATTATGTTTCTTCTGTATGATATATATTAGGTGAAATCAAATATAGTAAGATTCTATAGAGTTCACATTCAAAATGAATGTCTACCAGGCAATTTAGCAATCTAACTTGTAACAAGGATGCTGAGTAAATTTATAAATCATTTCTTCATTATTGTCAGAATACTGGTATGTAAACCAACAGTGGGCAAATTTTCAAATACCGTATGGATTTTACACACACTATAAAGTAGAGAAAGAGCATGGTGAATTCAAGGGAGCAATATGATCTTAACGTAGAAAAGAAATTTCCTGTTTTTCAGACAGGTATATTTAATGGTTGTTACTATTTCACTATGGCTATGCATTCAAAAAACTTATGGGCACAGAAAAATAAGTAAAGCTTACTTTAGAGTACTTAAAAACAAGCAAAAATTTAAATAGTTTAGTAGTCCAATATTTCACTTTCTGATGGCTACAGTGAGTGTTGGAGCAGGTCAGTCAAGGAAGGATGAATCCACCCTTCTGTTCTCAGTTGCCCTGGTATAAATATAGAAATGTTTCTTTCCTGTAGAGGTTAACTCCTGAGAACAGCAATGCCGTCAAACCCCTGGCACATGTACAAGCAAGAAGTGAGTAAAGCCTGAAAACAATGAAAACGGATAGAAAAGGGGCCAATTAGTCATATCATTGATAAAATTAAATATGACACAAATAAAGCTAATTATGTCCTTGCTCTCAATTCAGATTTTATTAGTTTAGGAGCCCTTGGAGGTAGTCTAAATCATATGTATTATGTTTAGTTTGATGGGATTTTTCACCCTGTTTGCTTTATGGCCTCATGGGCTGGATCCCCAGCTGGCACAGAAAGAGTTGCTATTACCTTCAGTAGGACTGGAAGCCTTTACACAGTGGAAGATCAGGCACCCCAGCTGGATTTGTTGGCTGACTAACCAGTCCCTTGAATAGTTGGGGGGGGTTGATGTGTTTATTTTTTTATTTCTTTTTTTCTCGTCCTTTTTTTTTTACATATAAAAACATTTAGGTTTTAATCTCACAACATTTCTTCTCAAGCTTTAGAGAAATGAATATTAGCATACAATTGCTTTGATGGAAAAAGGAAAACTAACCATTTGCTCAGTCTCTGTAAAAGATGAAAAATGGATCTGAAAAAAACCCTCTTTTTTTCTGCAGCAAGTGTACTCTGTAGTGCAACCTTGATCTCTTAGTTTCGAGATCCTGAAAACTAGTTAAAGTTCATGATAGTCCTTCATTTAGCATGAGCCTTTCCCACACAAACAGAAACACAGACATGAAGAGGATGACATTTATCCAGATATTGTAATAGTATGAAGTAGCTCCCTTTTATTGTGTCTATAGCCTAGCATATGGGACAAGGAATAATAGGTCTCAGCTGGCACTTTAGTAATACTAGTTATAATTACACCCCTGAAAGATGCATTAAAAGAACATTATTATTATGGTGGAGTTAATCACTTCTCTGGTGCAAAATGCTGGAATCAGTGTCACTTGCTCACATCCCTCTCATGGCGTGCATAGCACATGTAGTGCCAACTGTAGGAGATGTTTTTCAGTGTTTTGTTTTCTAATCATCATTTCCATGGGTGGCTACAGATCATCTTGTAAATACAATAGTCAAACTTTCTTTGATGAAAGACTTGTTACAGTCTCTGTGGGTCTTTCTTTTCTATTTTGCCAATTCATCACAAATGCATATTGTACGTACAACTCACTTTTTAAATAGAAGTGTGTTATTAGTTCTATTTAGAAAGGATCCTTTATCAGCAACACACACTTCAATTGATTTACCTAATGTAAAATGTAGATTACATGATATTTTTAAAAGGCAATTCCTCTAATAAATTGGCTGTGTCACCAAATAATTTGAAGCATTTATTAAATTTATAAATTATAATTTCAGAGAGAATCTGGAGAAATCTGAATTGGCATAATTTTCAACAGTAACCATAATTAATTAATGTTGAATTGTTAAACAGAGGTCAGTGTGAGGGTCATGTGAGAGCACTCCATTCCCAAATCTATGCAGGTGAAAGAAGGCAGAGCGGTCAGTCTTGTAAGAGACTGGTTGAGAAGTAATGACATAGAAGAAAAATTTTAAATCACTTAAGGTGCAATATTCTCCACTGATTCACAGACACTAAATTAACTGTGGTTGTTTAAGGCATATCTTAAGACAAGAGAATAAAATGAAGAGATATAAAAGATAAAGTCAGATACATTAAAATAAATTAAAGGTTGTGTTACTAGAAAGAAAGAAGCAATAGCACAGATAGTGGTACAGGCCAGAATCCTTCATGCAGGGGCACAGAAAGAAAAAAAAAGAAGCTCACAGGGAACTTCCTTGTGCATTTTACAGTTGGAAATAAATGTTTCAGCTTTTTACTTCTAGGCTTGTTCAAAACCTCCCTGAAATTCCATAGAATTAGTTTTCCCTTGGGCTTCAGTGGGATTTGGACCAGAATCTTTGGACATAAGCTCTGGAGCAGGTAGACTGAGGTTAGAACACAGGATGCATGAATAGATGAGGAGGGATATTGTAAATATGAGTGATACATAGAGAGAGACAAAAAGTTTGACCATCCAACATCAATCCTTTTCCTTCTTTGAACTATTTTATTTCTGATTCATTACATAATTTTGCAATGAGGCAATTCCATTTTATTGGCTTTAAAGATACAAGGTTAGGTGTTGCAAATGGTAGTATGCCATTTTTAACACCTGTTGAGAGTTTTTCCTAGCTGATCACAAAGAAAGCATTTTCTGCAGATGCTGTTTTCCTGAAAAATTGCTAACATAATTCTTTCATAGTACCCGCAGCTGTAATAATACCATTAATAACCACTTGAGTGCTTAATCAACATTCATTGGTTGGCAGCAGCTTTCCACAAGTTTTTAAGATGATTTTGCACAAAGGTTGACAGGAACTTTTTGACAGACTACTTTTGTGTGTGAAGAAAATGCCAGCTTCTCACAGGTACTGTTGAGATGACCATGTCACCACTGGTGACAATGTAACCAGAGCCCATCCCAAAAGTAAGGGATAGGATGGGTGGTTCTGTGGGGCACAAGTGTAAAGACACGGAAGCCCACACAATTTGTCCGGGGATTCATTTAATATGTTTAGGATCTGCTTGGCCTGCTAGAATTTCTGTTCTTCAGGTGAGAGGGTCAGAGATAATTTTCTTTCCACCAGCTGAAGGACTCTGGAGCATAGTCTGTGTTGGATAAGGGAGTCCATCCTGACATCCCTCAGCTGAGGCAGGTTATGAGAGAAAGCAACTCCATGTGTATCATGGACCATCACTGAACCAGAGGCAGAACTATTTGATAAGCATAAGTGCACCTTTTAACACTCTTCTCCATTTTCATTACTTTGGCGTAATTGATTCTCTTCTTGATTTTCATCATTTTGGTGTGATTTATATTTTACAATTTTTTAGTTGTTGTTGGCTTTTTTATTTGGGTTTTGTTTGTTTGTTTGATTGTGTATTAGTAAGCATTCCACAGTGGAAAGGGAGACAATAGATTAAAAAAAAATCCTTTTCTCCTTTTCTGTAACAAAAACTGAAGAGAAGAAAAGGACAGTGATATAGATAAAGAAATCTTTCATCCAGACCTGAGAGGATGGCTGTACACATGGGTTGATTAGTTCTGGATTTGGTTCTGGATTTGGAATCTGGATGGGAATTTAATCCTTTTGACCTGTACCGTAGTGAAATGAAATCACTGGGGAAAAAAAGGTCTGAGAACTTTGCAACTTTATTGAGAGAGTGTTAAATGTAGATTTTTAAGTGAGATTTTGCATTCTCCCACTCTCTTATCCCTCTCTGTTGAGACTTACTTTCAACCAATACCATTCCTATAGTGCCCTTTACCAAATACAGCCCCAGCTTAGTGAACGGACATGTTGATTTCCAAATTCACCTGTTAAAGCAAAAAGAGACACTTTATTTAGGCTGAATCTCTTTTGCTGCAATGTCTTTTTAAAGGTAAATAAATATGATGTGATTTACTCTCTTTTGGGTAAATGCTGCAACATCACAGCAGTACCTGGAAGTATTGAAAATGTTTTAAAGGAAACAATCAGCTAAATGCAGAATAAGATCTATTTGGTAATTAAAACATATAATGCTGAATACTTGTACTAATATGAAGATTATGAAAAACCCCAATCATTAGAAGAAAGGTGATTTTATTCTTTGCTGTGCATGAGGAGAATAACCAACATCAGTAATTCTCACCAGAATACTTCTATTTATCAGTGGAAATATTTATATCCCTGGTGTGGGTGAGCCCCAGTGAGCTGCTAAACCCCACACAGCTCCTCACTCAGAGGGCAGAAGGGCAAAAGTGAGAAACTCATTGGGTGAGACAGAGTAAGAAAAGCAAAATAGAAACCCAAAGGAAAACAAGTGATATAAAAGTAATGTCTCCTCATCAGTGGACTGTTGCCCAGCCAGCCACCTGCAAAAGTCCTTCCTACCTTTTATTGGTGGACATGACATTATGTGACATGGAATTTCCCTCTGGTCATCTGGGGGCAGCTGTCCCCCCTCCCAAGTCCTCATGTAGCCTCAGCTGTAAAGGTTTTCTACAGCAACAGATGAAACAACAGTGTGCTATCAACATTGATTTGTCATAAGTACATGACATAGAACTGTAGGAGCTGCTATAAAGAAAATTATCTTTATTCCAGGCAAAATCAATACAATTACTTAACAGTTACCATTAGATTAGTGGGGTTTTTTTCAGAGGGAATTGTTTAAGTGGTTGGTCTTTGAGCAGACATGTTTGTCACCTCGTGTTCCTGAAAATGCAGTGAAAATTTTTGTAACAAATTCTTATACTAATTCTTCAACTTCACCTTAAATATTTTTAATTATGTAGGGATAATTTAGTAAGATGAATTGCTTTAATTTCAAACCCTTTATGGCAAAATTGAAAATAACATTTTTTAAATTATATTTCCCTAAATCTTAAAGAATATTAGACTACATTCATGGACCTATTAACATATGTAGTTTGGAACAATACGGGATACAGACATTTTTGGTTTGGTTTGGTTTGGTTTTGTGAAAGTCTTGAGAAACTCCCAAAATGCTGAGTGATTTGTAGTTTTCATGGTCTCTGAGACAAAATTTTGGGTTTGGTTTTGTGGGGTTTTTATTCTTATTTTTATTTTAATGCTTGAAATGCAAATGAGACATGATTTGGCTACATTTCACTTTCTGTGAAGGTGAAATGGGAGGAAAAAGATTGTGAGTAAATATAAACCAAAAGTAGAGTGAGATGATGGGCAGAGGAATGTTTCATATAAAATTTTTGAAATCTAAGGCTGAAATTTCTGAAAAGCATTGATATGACTTTCATAACTTTCATAATTCTTATTTTCCTTGATCTTGCATTCTCTCACTGAAAGTTTCTCGCATTTTTGTAGCATAAGCAGTCATTCAGCATCTCAATGCCTAAGTAAAACCACAGTCATGAAGAAGGTCCCTAAAGAGCTCCTTTAGGGATACCAATGTATCTTTTCAAGACTTGGGTCTTTTTCTGTTATTTCTAAGATGAAGATAGCTGAGTCACAGTGAATGCTAATTTCTGTAACAAGATTGCCTCATACAGAGGCATTCCCTCTGGAGTGAAGAACTGACAGTGCTGCAAATGCATCCGCTCATTTAGAAGGACCTGAACAAGCACTAACCTGTCATGTACTCCAGGAAACGCCAGGTAAGAGGAAAAGAAAGGGAAAAGTCACCTCAACAGTTAAGTTGTTCTCTATTAAATTAAGGTTGCTTTATGCTTGTAATTTCAACAGTTTGGGTCAAAAGTGACCTAGAAAACACAGTTGGGATTTTTTAAATTTTTTTTTTTGTTCCTATTGCATTTCGCGGACTTCAGTCTTCCTGCACTCTGTCTCAGACACCTTCTTAATCTCTTTCTCTCCCACTTTTCTAGACTCCACATTCCTGTTCTACTGCCAATCTTACATATTTTGAATCTTTTCACATCCTTTTCTTCTTGTATTTTGCCTTGTACACCTTCTTAGTCTCCTTCTGTTTCTCTTTGCTTTGACTTTACAGAACAATACTCACCGGTTTTCCTACTTTTTTTCCTTGTAGTTTGCATGAGATCTTGCTAGCAGGATTCTTGCTTTCTTAAATAATTCATCAGTTCTTCCTCTGCTTCCCAGATACCTCTAAAAACATCTTTGTCTTTCCAACATCTACTACTTAAAGTCTTCATGTTAGTTTTTTTTCTTTTTGTATTTGTTTTTATTGCCATAAAATGTCTTGTTATGAAGTTTTTGCACCTGATGCTGAACATGTGAAATAGTTAAAGTATTTCTTTAAAATCATGAATGTTGGATTACTGGAGGGGGAAGGTACAGAACAGACAGGTGTAAGAACTGAATTACTGTCTCTGGACTACTTTCTCCTTCAAACTCTTTGTCGTCCTTGTTTAGAAAATACCTAATGTTTGTACAATATTTACTATGGTAGCGGTAATAGTAAGGAATATATGATGAAGGACAAAGTGCCTTTTTTAGATGCACTAAGGACTGAACTTCACAAAATGTTGTGATTACAGAGCTGTGGCATATTACTTCAGCCAGACGTGTTAATTTTGCCTCACTAATTTCCTAAGAATATGCTTATTCTTCCTTCCTCATCCTAAATTCTTGCATATTGCTGTATGCACTGACAAGCAGTTGTTACATTTCACCTCAGGGATTTCTGTACTTCAGTGCTGATGAAGTAATCCTTTGCCTAGTTTCTACTTAAAATCTCTTGGGATAAAAGGTAACACATGAAGATGTGTAGAATTTCACTCATTCCAATCTAGCTGTAAAAAATTGAAAGAAATTGTTATACAAATATTAATGTACAGATAATAAAATTCTGTGAACAACAGATATTAGGAAAAATTAATGAATTGTTTAATGTCCAAAATAGCATCCATCAACCCCTCAATTTTTAAACAATTTTTTGATTGACTGACTCATTTGTCAAATGTTGAGGTCAGACAATAATGTCAACATCCAGTAAAATCTCCTGATGACCACCCATTGCATGTAAAATATCAACATTTTGCTTGTTGTTAACAACACAGAAGGAGGAAATAACACAACCTGCATTTTATTACTTGAATCAGATGCAAAAGGTTTTCAAAACTCCAAATTCAACTGAAAGCAGCTGTTGGGAAAATATCATTACATTATACCTTAAGCTACAAAAGCCAATTTAATGGTGACATTTTATTTTATTCAGATGGTTCCTTCTTTTATTCTGTCTAACCCAGTAAAGCCTGTGGAAATTGTATCTGGATGAAATCACCAGAAGGTGAAGGGCCCATGACTAAAAACATTCTTTAAAGATTATTCAAGGTTACAGTCAAATGGAATAGCAGCACTAACGAGAGCAAAGGTCTCCATAGCTACAGGAAGTAATATTACATCGTTTAGCAGAACCTATAAGAAAACACAGGGTTGTTACCAGATTTGGTTAAATGTCGATTAAAGTGCTGAACACAACCATTAGATGCTCCAGTAAACACAGATATTTTAAAATGGAAGGATGTTATTTTTCCAGAGCAGTGTACAGTGGAGTCTGCAGGTGGAATTACCTCACACCCAACTCACTTCAAATTATAGTCATAGCATAATTTAGTTAACTATTCCCACGACTTGAGTAAATTATTTTATACCTGTCTCTCATTTTGGATATTAATGCATTGTAATTTTACCTTCAGCTTCACTAGATGTGATAAAAACTTGAGAGCAGTCGTTCAAGTCAGCATAGAGCTGAGCCTGCGCCAGCGTCCAGCCCACGACCATGGTCAGCAGAGGACTCCTGGAGGAGTGTGAGCAGAAAAAAGCCTCTGCCCTTTGTCACCTCCCCTGGCTTCTGGACTGCAGGTGCAGTTTCTCTTTCCAGCTGGCAGCCCTCAAAAATCTTTGCTTCCATGGAACTATGACTATTACCTAGTTTAATTAGTTTAAAATTTTCATTTTCAGAACATTCTATGACTGTCAGCTTAACAATTTAAGTTTTTCATGAAAGAAAGTATTACTTTCTTCTGTTTTTAACCTGCTGCGAGATACCTTCACTTGATGCTCTGCTGAATTTGCTAGGAGAAATGCTGAATGCTGCCTGGTCAGCTATTGAGATCAGAAGAGATTAAATATAAAACTAAATTAGTCTTCCTTTTATGTCAAAGAGTCAAAACCTGATTAATTTCAAGAACTAAGCCCAAAGGAATAGAAATGCATATGGAAACTAGGTATATAGATCCCTAAAGGGGAGAAAAAAAAAAGAGAGAGAAAAAGGGTTTAAAGAGCAATGCTCAGGGTTACTGCTGGATAGACAACTGTATATATCTGCATCTTCATATACTAGGTCAAGTAATGCCACCAGTCTGGAGAGTTACTTTATTAATGTGATAATTCTCTGATGTACACGCTGTTTATTTGGGGCATTTGTCAAAACTCTTCAGATCAGAAAAAAATATACATAAACATATGCATATATATATATCCTTATGCATATACATTTTAATCAAAATCTAACTTAGGTTTTTCAATATGTCAATTTCACTATACAAACATTCTATGTTAAATAAAACATAACAATAAAACCATGCTGAAATCACAAAGCAAACACAATTTTTTTATTTCCCTCCAAATTAAATACCCTGAAAGTTATTATTAAATCTTGAGTTAACTTCCTTTCAGTTTCTTTCAAATTCCTTCAAAACAAACAAACAAACAAAAATTAGACCATTTGTTATTTTTTGTAATGCTCATAAAATTTCCATGTATCTTGAAGTTACTTATTCATGCTAAGTAACCTTGAATGAATCCAACCAATATGTTTTCTGGAAGAGTTTAAATAAACACTTATTAGAGATTTAAGAAGTAACTCTATATTTTCAGAGGTGTCCGGACAAACAGTTATCCAGTCAGTAGCCATTTTCATTTGTGGTTTACAATAAACTCACATGTAATTGTTTTGTTGTGAGTCTGCATTATCAAACATTAAGACAGATATCTTTTTCTCCCAATGCATGAATCAAAACAAGAACATTTCTACCCCTCATCACAAAGACCTTTCCAAATACCAGCATACCAGAAGCTTAAATATACAGACACAAAAAGCTTTGAGAAAGTTCAGGCCAGTCAGTGCTGTCAAAGAAATTTCTTGCAAAGATGACAGCCTTGATTCTGCTTAATAGTAATAATGCTGAGGTAGCAGAATTTTTCAAAAATCCCCTCTGATTGAACTTCTGTCTTTACAGTTGAGAGTCCATTTGAGTTGACTTTGAACTGATAGAAACATTAGAAGGATGGAATCACTGATGAAATTCTTCAACTGTTATGAAGCATAAACATTAGGAAACTAATTGATTTCTCCCTACTGAATTGCATATGGTGTACAATATTTGAGTTGGCAAAGCATAAATAGGTTGGTCATTTTGAATTAGATCATAATGAAATTTATTTACATTATTTTTTTCCATTTCTCATACAGCATTCTCATTATTTACAAAGCCAGTGTGGTTTTCCCTATTGTTTTGGAAAAGGATTTGTTTGATCGAAAAATACACGATCATATTTCTTCATGCATGACTTATGCATCTGTTGACTGATGCCTCTGTTCTAATGACTGTTTTAATGCAA
>JAOXXN010000265.1:7122742-7133885 GCA_026770055.1 Myrmophylax atrothorax
TTTTAATGCAAAAAAGATGAAGTGAAATAAAAACTAAATTGGGAATTTGTGTGCTTTTATACTTCAAAATGCATGCCTATGTTGAAAAATTATGGCAATATTTTACTGTTTTAAACTAATTTGTTTATACAAATACTGCTCTGTATACTTACTGCAAATGATGTACACAATTGTAAAACTGGAAAAGTAGATTGACATGTGAGGAAAACATATCTTACCAAAACTTCCTGGTTTCATTTTTAAGAACCTACAGAGCAATTCAAATGCAAGAGTATCTCTCACTGGAGGCAACATGCACTTGTCATCTTTGGGTCTAATAGTAACAAGGCATTTAAGCGTGGGAATTGGAAAATTTTAACAAAATCTACTAAAATAGAATTTTCAGACTCTCCTGTTAGGTTGAGGGAGAAGTCTGTTTCAGCATTTCTGCATCCAGGAAGGATGTTTTGCCATGTTCAACCTATTTTTTCAGGCTGTCAGGTACATTGCACAGCATGTATAGTTTATATTCCACATGATCTAAATCTGATGACTTTCATGGTGTGCTGTAAATCCCACCTTTCTTTGAAGTACTTACAACTATTGGAGAGTCCAAAGGATTGTGGATTATTAGAAGGGCAAGAAAATAAGTTTTAATTTGTCTAATTTGCTGGTTATAATGAATACTGTTGTTGTACATGAAGAATGACAAGCAGCTTTTATGTTCATACAGCAATGGCTTCTAGCAGCTTTGCTAAAAGGATTTTCCTGTTACCACCACCTAGAAGCACATTTTAAAACATTATTTCTAGTTAACATCAGTATGGAAATAGTTCTGCTTGCAGTGACCGTATTGTAGTGGAAATCACTCTCATAGTATGATGAATATATTAAAATGTGTCTGTTTAGAAAATTTAGGGCAAACCGTGTGTTACATTTTTATGGTTTTGTGGTGACTTTTCAGTCATTGTATCCAAGAAGAAACTACAGTTCTCAGTTGTACCAGATAAAACTTCTAAGTCAGAAATCCCATCACCAACAGACACCAGAGTCAAGACTCTTATGCTATGGAAGATATTCCAGTCTGTAAGCAAAAGTCTGTTCTTCTTCAGAATCTGTGCAAGGCATGTTCAGTGTGCACCATACACTGTAGCACAGGTATAAACAGCTGTATCTTATGTACACCCCAAGTCATCTATAGCAATATATCTTGAAAAGCTCCAAATGCATCCTGTTTCCATGCTAATGTGGCACAGCATTTGACCTATATTTGTTAATTCCTTCAGAAATCACAGACACAGATTTTTGCAGGTTGTTGGGTTTTTACACAAATACGGTGGGAATGCTTCCCTTGAACACTCTTAACTGTTTTTGGTGTAAAAATTATTTGACTTAGATCAGAATCAGACCTAAAAACTTGAAGTAATGAAGCCCACAGACAGCTGGCAAAAGCACCATTTCTCCTTGCATATTTATCTTATTCAGCTTGGGGAGCCTGGGGTTAATTAGAAGAACAAAAAATCTGTTATACAAGGCTTTTTGAAGTAGATCTGCATTTTTTCTGGATTTAAAACTCAGTGGTTCTACTCTCTGGATAAGCATAAAAGAACTATTCACCTCTTGGTATACTCATTTTGTCTCACCATTGACATTCAAGCAACTCAAACATAGCAAGAAGTCAACCTTTGGTGATGAAACACTAATGAATCTATAAAAGGACTGTTGATTTAATACTTTTGCTGACTGGATATTCAGTTCCTTATTTTTGTTTTTTCTACTTATGAACATGCTGATTGATGAATACTTCTTTAGATTCCTTAGGAATATGAGGTTTTTCCTTGCTGAATTTTGATTTTGAAGTTTATTGTTCAATTTATTTAGTGACAGTCAGGGAAATGGAAAGGGTTTGGTACCAAAAATAAGATGGAGCAGCACCATTTTTGATTAAAAAAGGACAGAATGAGAAAGTAAGCAAAAATCACCATGAATAACTTCCTCCTTATCATAAAGATTTCTCAATTTACAAGGTAAGATTTTAAGCATAATGTTTCTTGGCTAACAATAAAAGGTCATCACAGAGTAATAGTTTCATTTTTCCTACAGTAGTAAATTGGATGCTAAAGGCTGTTACATGCTATCACTTTCTGCTTTGATCCTTTGTAGTACTTTATCGTGGTTTTACTGTTGTAATTATTGACATCGTATTGAATGAATTTTGATATACTGTGTTTCAAGAAGGGATCAAAATATGTCTCCAGTTTGGAGAGATTAGCATTCTGAAAGGAAATGTCATAAATCCTTAGAAGTTAAAAATACGTTATCATAGATGTTTACGTAGGTAGAAATTCTGCCATTTTCAGCATGCAGCCACTCTGAGAACTGCACACACATGACAATGGAGACTGTACCAATAGCCAAGAACAAAAATGTTTAGGCGATTAAATCCACTGATGGATTGATTTTTCAGTGGCAGCCAACTGCCTCACTTGGACACTTGGAGGGATTGACTGTTCTAAGAAATCTGCACCTAGACTGATTCCAAAAATGCCTCACTAATTTTGAAATAATATTTATGGAAATGAGAAATAAATTAAAACCAGGATATTTGTTCAACCAATACTTACTCAAACAGGCTTATTTTTTCCCAAAGATTTTGTGTGTAAAAGACTGTGTAATTTGAAAAGATTTATAGAGAAGAAAAAAAAAAGAAGCAAAGAAAAAATTTTTGAATTGCATACTAATTTCTAGTCATAGTTTCAAGATAATTAGAATCAATAAAAATATAAAATAATTTGGCACACAATTAAGTCTTTTGTAGTTCAAAAACTGTAGCCCCTTTGTCAATTGAAAAGCCACTTGAGAGGATACAGAATGTGACACCATAAACAACCATACTGCACCCATTCACATTCATAAAACTATTTCTATCTTTGTCCTGTAAGCAAACTCTTCTCCAGTTTGATCATCCTTCCAAGTATTAGTCAGAGAATGTTTATCTTTTTTAGCAACATATTTACCTTTCCTTTGTTTTATATTTTCTGTCATTTCATCTTTAAAAACACCCAACAACTTGAACATTCTAATTAGATTCAAAAGTCTGAATGTGTAGATTGATTTAATATGGTACATTTCATTCCACAAAAAATATGATTTCCAGAAAAAAAAGATCTTCAATTTTTAAAAAAATTTTTCTTAAACAAAACAAGACATATTACAGATGATATAAGGTGGCTTTAAAAATTCCATGGACTCTGCATATCTTTAGGAGTCTGTGTCTAAAATTAACTCTAAAGTGTGATGCTGAAGATTTTAGGGATTTTAGTTTTCAGGGATTTTAGCTCATCAAAACATAAAATGAATTCCAGCATGTGATTTCTTATTGTTACACATGGTATATAAAACCCAGAATCTTTTGATGTCATACTCTTAATGCTGTGAAAACTGTCTGATTATTTTCTAAATTTTGATATAGGCCCAATATAGTATGAACCCAGAAAATAATATTTTCTATCTCCTAAGAGATAAGTTTTTATTGAGCAACAGTTATGATAGGAAAAAGAACTTCTTTATTTAAAGGTGCTTAATAAAAGTTTAAATAATATATAGGGCTTATATATAGCCTCTGCAGTAACAGAGGATTGCTTTTGTTAATGCCTGAGGTTTTGTCCACTGCCACATGCCTGTTTTCCTAATAAATCCATAGATATCTATTTTCAAATAATAGTTTCTCTTCTATATAATATACTTTAAGCATTGTTTGTTTAATTTATGTTGTGTCTCAGATTACATCATCCCAGAGCACATTTTTTAAATATCCAAGGAGTTTTATTGCTATAAACATCCACTGGGACGAATTCTCCTCCAATATACATACCAAGAGAAATCCTTTATGAGGAAGTCTATGTGGAAGTCAATTAAGTGGCAATCATTTGCAGTACTTAATTTTACCATTAAACTCTAAACAGGGACCATAATTTTTCAAATGTGTGCAACTATGCTATGATCAGGAGTTCTCAGTTGGTTAGGGATTAATTCTAGGGATTATTGAAACACAAATATGTAACATTCATAAAGCAGAGTAAGGATTGTTCTCAGTGAGTTTCACCCACAGTTAGAGAAATGAACTTTATTATGACAAGAAAGAATTCACAGTAAAACCATTACATTTACATAGCAGTAGTTGAATTAGCTTGTGTGAGAACTCAAAATAACAACAACAAATAAAACAGCCTGCAAATTCCCTAAATATTTTTTAGCTCTAATCATGTGTTGGATAGTTTCAGATTTATGGCTACATTAGCTTAACATGATGTCTTGGAGGGTTGGCAGTTTGCCAGCTCAAACCAAGACAGATAATGTTGCTATACCTGCTTCTCTACAAACACCAACAGAAGAAGGAAAATATGTGACAGTTGCTAAAGTTTTACTTCCAAAATCATGCTTTTTATTTGCTTGCACAAATGGTCAGAGAGAGTGATGAGCAACCTCTTGATCTGAGTTCAAACAAGTTACAAAAGGAAAAGAAAAATGGTACCACTGGTCACTGACAGCTGAACTCCCCATTTGTTAGGGTTTTCCATTTCATTGGAAAACCAGGTAATAGCCTTGCTAATATCACTGACAAATTTCTACATCAGCTTTAGCCCACGCTATCTCTGTTTTGCTTATAACTACTGCAGAAATAAATAATACAAGCTTTGGACATTCTCAAGGGCTAATTTCATTAAGTCAATGGATTATCATAAACTACTGCTATTTTGACAAAGAAGGATGATATAGTGAAAGAGAGTAATGAAAGAATACAGTGTGGGTTAATACTTTAAATTGTAGAACTCAGTTAAGTCTCAAAGTATAGAATTCCTCCAAAACTTAGAAAAGGCAAAGACTTATTAGATTCAATAGTAGCTTTCTCTAACTCCAATTTTTACACAAAGCTAAAATCCAGACTGTTCAATTAATTAGAAAAGTTATTGCAAATTGATATATTCTGAATTTCACTCAGCTAGTTGACAAAGCCACTTGCATCTCTGACTGTTATGACACAGCAAGGTGGGAAGAAAGAACTCATTTCCTCATTCCATGGGTTCACACCACTCTTCCTTCCTGACCTTCTAGTCTTTCTTCCATCCCTGATGAGTTTAGTCCATACTTCTTTTAGTCTTTTCCACTTTAATGAGTCCTACCCAGTATTAAACTCATAATGCTGGGTACTGCTCCAACACCAGTTACCTCTAAACCTGCTTATAATCCACTAATGTCACTTGTCCAAGACAGTTGTCCACCATTGGCTAGAGAAGTTCTTGTAGTTTTCTGAAACCCTCAAATTTTTTTCGCAGCTTCACCAGTCAGATCAGTCCTACAGTTCTTTCACTTGCAAAGCTATATGTAACGGCAAGGAGACGCAGACAGAGAAGGATTGAGGTTGAATATTGTAGGCTATATCATCAGATAATGATGTCAGTTCCAGTCTAGAATGGTAACAGATCCATCCCACTTGCATGATCTTTTCTTCCATGGAATCAATTTTGGTCTATTTTCACTTCCCAGGGAACATAAGGCTATGCTTCACATCAGTACCCTAAATAGAAACTTGTCCCACCATTTTACATGAGACCTGTTCTGTCCACCTCCACCTAACACTTCTCTTCCTGTGTTCTAGTCTTTGAGCAGCACATGAAACTGGTCAGATATTCTTGGTTCCTGGGGCTTCTGAGGAAGCTGAGGAGTCCTATTTCTTCCCAGCTTACAAGTCACACTGCAGCCTCTTTTCTTTCTATTGACCTTACATTTAACCATTTATTTCATGGTGTAGTGCACTGTCATATTCTACTGTCTGACATTGTTTAACAAAACAATTCTTTTCTTATTCCTTGGCTCAGAAAAGAATGATGTTCCCATAACTGGAACTTCAGGAACATTGCAGTTTTCATGGATATACCTATAATCCATCACTTAGAATGACACACTTAAGACAGCATTTTCAGTGTGCTACTTCACTGTGAAGTGTTTCACAATTACCTTTACTTTCCATGCCTACCAAAAGTTTAGAAACTACCACACCAAGTGGGGGGGAAAAGGCAAATGCTTCATGTCCATTAAACAAAAAAGATTATTGTGGGTTGCTAAAAGAAAGATACAAACTAGGTGGAGCAACATGTTATTTTGCAGAATCCGGGTTCTTAGATAAGTTTTAGCTTGTTGTCTTTTGATCTGAATTTAACACTTGCCACCCTAAAGAATTTTTACTTTTTTTTCTGATTCTTATGATTTTTCAGAAACATCATGGGAACAAGCGTGGGGGAGAAGAAATAATTGTGAGAATTTGAATTTATCCACAGTAGCTGTTATGTTATAGGAAGTCAAAGAGTGTGGAGAGAATAGCTCCTAATGCACCACCACAGGTTAATTCCAGGTCAATTCCCAGATCTCCACCACAGGCTGTGGAGTGGTAGTGCTCATTGCTGAAAGGGGGGTTGCAAGGAATGACTCATAGAGAGAAAAAGTAGGAGAACTTATCATACATAAGGTGGGATGTTTCAGTTTCCTTCAGTCCCAGCCATAGAGGTACAACTACAGAGTAAATCAATAAAAAATTTTGCTGCAAGATTCCAAAAAGTATCAGTGTAGTATATGCAGATCTAAACTGCCTGAAGAGATCCTGCCTTGGGGATATGTAGGCGAGGAAAGTACAAAAATCTCAGGATACTGTGAGCTGAACACATTAACTTTTCAGTCTAATATCAAATTTAAAGAGAAGATAGAAAGATACAGCAGGATGCAAACTGGCACTGAATAGTATTGAAGCCAACAAAGCCTCACGTGGAGGTTGCAGTGCTAGTACAGAGTGAGACAAGTGATAGTATCCGAGTGAAAACTGCATTTTGGCTCTTACATTAACACCTAGCTCTTCTGCCCCCACTACAGCACTGACAACTTGCAAATTCCTACCGTTTCAGGTCTCTTCAGCTCCCTGACCTTGTGCACCACGTATGGAAAGGCAACAAGAAGTTGTGGTGCTAGGCAATGCCAAAGTGTATGTGCTTATCTTATCTTTGATTGTCCCACAATATGGGGCATGCCCTTGTCACTTGATGCAGTGGGTAGGAGAGAAAGGTTGTCAGGCAGCACTGGGTTGTGACTGCTCCTTGACTCGCTGCAAGCCTTGCAGTCACAAAGCAAGAACTCATGACCTGGGAAAACATGTCATGTAGTTACCACAGAAAACAGCTGGAAACAATGGGCATGAGAAGGTACAATGTTTAACAGTTTTATCACAGAATAATCACATATATCACTATACACCTTTATTCTGCCCCAAAACAGATATACTTGTCTAGACCTCAAATGTATTTATCCTTAGTGATTTAATATTAATATATACATTAGAAGTCAAGTGCAATTTTTTATTCCAGTAATTATAAAATTATAAAGTTTTTCTTCAATACACATACATATAGTCCATTACCTTATCAGTGAGTGGACAGTAGATTCTTTTTTATCTTTGTATTGTTTGCATCATTTTGACATGTTTGGTTTTTAATGGTTTTTAAATGGCAAACAATAATTATAGTAAATTCTCCACAAAACACTCACTTTTTAATATGGTATAGTTTAAAGTTATATTAGAATGATCAGATTCTTTTAAAGAGTTCTCCTTTTTAAATATATTTAATTCTTGTCACACAACCCTGGGGTCAGCCCAGGAAGGATATGTCTTCATTTGATAGCCTTAATCTAAACCTTCATGGTTAACCTCTGATAGCCTTTTTGGCCTCTGTTTAGAACCTCATATCAGACCTGTCCACTCTTCTAAATATACCCAGATCCATGTCTATTTTAGTATACAGCCCAGAAATTACCTTTTAAGCTCTGTACACTCAGTTCAAAAGCAATAAACTGGCAGGATCTATGCACAAGTAGAAAGGAAGGTGCAGGGAAGCTGAGGAGAGGACAACAAAGAAAATAAGTGATTTGTATTTAAAAGCAAAGAATAGAAAACAGTTTCCAATTTAATAAGATAAATAATTTTGAGCTGATTTATTTTTACCTCTTTGAAGTTTTCTGTAGAAACTTTCCTTTCCCTCTCTGAGCCTGAAAGGGAAGTCTGATAAGAAGGGAACTTAATCTTTCTTTAAATCCAGATGGATTTGCACACATTAATATCTGATTGAAATCTGGTTGTAATATCACCAAATGAGCTGTAAACTTGCTCTCCCTATAATAATGGGAGTCTTTTTTGTCCATTCACCATGACTGAATGGTATGTTTGGGATTTTTGCACAGCATAGCTTTTCAGCTGGCCTTCCTGAACATACCCATGAATTCTCCCATAATAGATTTACTTGACCACAGCCTTCTGTGGTGGTTTCTGGGGTTATGCTGTGGACATGTTCACACTGAACCGCTGTTCTAGCCATATTTGAGATCATTAGATAAGTTCATATGTCCATGTGAGGCATCACCATGCTTATGCGGAGAGAAAATCTCAGTTCTAAACACATAATTGTGTCAGCCCCATGTCCTAATGAGTCAAGTGGCCTGCCTGACATTATTACTGTGTTTCAGGGCTGCCACATGCAGGCCATTCACATACTCTACTATGCTGTTTACATGTGGATGTAGCCTCATGAGGTAAGTCAGGGGCAAAGCAGGCGACTCAGCTAAGTGTCATGACTCACAGCCTTGTGCTCTGACTAGTAGGTCACTCTTCCTCTCTTCCATAGATCCAGCTGTTTTGAGCTTTCCTGAAAAAAATCTCAACCAAGACTCATTGAAGCTAAAATAAAGAATACCACTGGTATGTGTGGGCTGTGGGTCACTTCCAGACCAAAATAAATTTGGCTTTCAATATTTGTTCTGCATTATTCCTTATTAAAAGCACATTCTTTTTTTTTCCCTCCCCCCTCCCCCCCTTCATCTGCCCATTTATTGTGCTTTCACTCTCTTGACACAGTACTGGCTGAGGCTGACTAGTAGTGTGCCTTCTCCAAATAGGTGACTCCAGGAGCAGCAATGCAGAGCTTTGGACACCTCTAAGGTGACATTGGCAGTCTGCTGGCCCCAGTCATATACAGAAAGATAGAACAGTACTTGCTTCCTCAAGATGTTTGCACCAAAAATTGCACAGAGTAAGCAATCTGTGTTTTCACACTTGCAGAAATAGCACTGTGTTGAGTGCTTTAAGGAGGATGTTTGGACTTTGGGAGTACAGAAAAGCCAGTTACAATCTTGCCTCAAGTTTGAAATTTCTCATCTTTACCAAGAGCTTACTTCCAGCTATATATATAAGATTCATCAAGTTCATATTTCATGCTGCATTTGTTAGGTACATACCATACCATAAATCACCTGGAACAGAAACAATATCACGTGGTGAACTGAAGATCTTCAAAATGAACTGTTAATAAATTAACTGCAGACTGTGGCTTGTTTTCTGGGGAAAAATAATTGTGAACGCTTTTGAATTAGGGAAGGAATGAAAATTCATGTTCTCCTGAACAGACAGAAGAGGAAGCATACTAGAGAAGCTAGCCTTTTCAGACTTATACTCTGTTCATATTTATTAAATTTATGAGTTTTTTTACATTTTCTGAGTAAATAACATTAGAAAAAAGATTGCGTATGAAACAAAAAATGAACTTGCTTTGCTCTATTTTCACAAGGGTTTGATCATCCATCCTGTTTACAAATGGCTGTGTTAATCATTGCAATCTGAGAATTCAGTGACATTTTAGTATAAATAGTTTATGGTCTAAGCTTTCCTTTAGACCTGGTTCTCGTAAACGGTTGGCCTAATTACCTTTCAAGTGTTCCTGTATCTTCTGACTTATAAAAGATCTGTCTTGTGGCTTACTCACTAGTTTTTTTTAAACCTAATGACAAACAAAGAAAACTGAATTCTAATATAAATCCTATAGTCACACACATTCACTTATTCTAGTCTAGAAAGCACTTAAGGAGACAGTTTACAATCATTTTTTTCTTCTTTTTTTTTTATTTCAGTTGAAATGAAGCAGGTGCTTAAGTAAATATGCAAGTGTTGTTCTGGTTAAGAGTGTAGGGGGTTTACTGAATTTGCTTTCAGCAGACCAAAACAGAAGTATCTTGATTGCGACAGTTTAAATATAGGTTAGATCTATTACTGTGCCCCAGACAGCTGGCAAGCCAGACTAGATGTAATCAGAGTGGTCACCACATAAGCAGGAAGAACATCATAGCAGTTGATAGCCTGCATCCTTATGATTTCTAGTGATATATTTAGGTATATAGAAAAAAAGAGAGGAAATTTAAGTGAAGTGATGTAGTTTAGAGAGCAAAGAGCAAAGAGGACAAGAAATGCAGGATGAAACTGGTAAGGAAGGGAGTAAGAGCAAATGGATAGGCGAAAACTGAAACACATTCATTCCCAATACAGGAAACCTAATGAAGGGAGTACAGTTGCATGGTATTGCACTAAAAGTTTTAAAGGTGATGAAAACACATCTGTGTCACTGAACACAGAGGACTCCTCTTCCCAACAAAATTTAACATTACCTCCTAAGCACAATTATATCATTGTCACCAGAAAGAGAAAGTATAGCTGTATTCTGGCTTCCTGTGTGTATTTTTGATGTTACATTTAACAAAATACAAGTTATTCTTTGGAATATTGGGCACATCTGTAGAAGGTCAGCTGCTTGCTGAGATGGAAGATGGACCTTGTTCTTCTTGTAGTTAGTATATTCTACTAAGACAGTGTCTTTATGAAAAGTATATATTTTTCTGAAAGGAGCTGTGAACTCATCTTGAAGTATCTGTGTTGACTCAAGCAAAATTGTGCAAATATCTGCCGTGTCCAATTTGACCACAGTTCAAAACTCTTATCTACATTCTCAGCATGTTTGTTTTCTTCCCTTCCACTTTGATAAGTTTGGAGCTGCAAATAACCAAAGTTTCATGGAAAGCATCAAACTCCATATTTAAAATGTTAAGTATAAGGGAACACTTCCAGGAGTTATTTTTTAAGGTCATCAGAAATATTTACCAGTGGAGAAAACAGCCTCTAAGATATCTCATCTGAATGTGGCTTGAATTAAAAAGAAAGTCAGCTCAATTCCTTCTTTATTTGTGAGTTTTGATCTTGAAGCTCCTCTGTGTTTCAGTTTCTTTTCACTAAAAGCAAAAA
>JAOXXN010000265.1:7164787-7174812 GCA_026770055.1 Myrmophylax atrothorax
TAAACTTAATAACAAAATATCATTAAATCACCTGGAAGCAATGGAGTATGTATGACACTATTATTCCTCCAGTTTAAATCAAACCAAAATTAAATAGAATAATTAAAACTCAGAATCTCTTCTTGTAAGGAAGAGAGGTTGAGACCTACACTTTTTCTCTGGACTCTGAAACCTGGTTTAAACCTGATCTTAGGTTGGTGCCAGTTCCCTAAATAATGAAAGTAATTCAGAGCTATTCTCAATTTAGTGCTTCTTAATTTCTTTTCTGAAGTGATTTCTCAGTATGAAAAATTTTTGTTATAAGATTTATTCTTATAAATCTTGGGCATCCTTGAGGAATCTTTCTTTCTTTGATGCACTTTGTTAGTTGGAAAATTATCAGAAAGATAATACTTCCTATTTAGGCTTTGTAGCAAAACTTTTTGTAAAAATATCCTGCACATGTGAACTAATCTTTCTCATAGATTTTATTAATTCAGTCTTTTTTTTGAGCACTTCCAGTCCTGCATTGGATCCTGTAAGCCTTCCATGTGCTCTGTCTTTCATACTTAGGATTAGTAAATAATATTACTGCTAATGAAAGAATATTTATGTGTATATATATATATATATACATGCACGTACAAACACACATACTAATAGTACTACTCTTTGTTTGTGTCTGTTCATGTGTTACATTATCTTAAGAAAAACCACTGGGTCAGCTGAAGTTCCTGGGGTAGAAAAATTGTTTCTTTCTTAGAAATTATTTAGTTCTCTCAGAGGAGACAAACTTTCAGAGACTGAAAATTGGCCAGCAAAAAGTCGAAAATCATAGAAAGGTCCCCACACAACTGAGTGCGGGAGCTTGCTGAGAGGAGCAGCAGACAGACAACCAGGCATCAGAAATGAGGAAAGAAACTTCCCCAGGGCCACACAGAGCTGTGCCAATTTTTCTGCAACTCAAAGCTACTGAACTGGCCAGAAGCTGAGAGCATCCCTGCAGAGACACAGTGAAGAGTTGTATATAAACTCTTTTTTTTTTGGTATTGTGTTTGACTGAGTTATGATTATTTATGGAGTTTTCCTAATGTGTATTCTAATTAAATCTGGCTTTCTTCAGGTTAAAAGTCTTTCAGACTGCCAATGCATATCTACTTCAAAGCATTAACCAACTCAAGAGTACTTTCAAAACGTCAGAGGCTCTTATTGTCATAGCACTGACATGGCTTTTGTGGAAGAATTTACTGTAGGCTGTATAGGCTTGTATATATGTGTTTATTTATGTATATATGTGTGTTTGTAAGACATCCAGCCTAACTTTGGTGAACTTTCTCGGTTCAATATAACTTTGCTGTAACAGCAGAAACTTCAGTGCCAACCAGTTTACTCAGCTTTTTTGACAGATCAGGTTTACCGACCTAGATGTGATTTAAATGCAACCATACTGTTGGAGTTTTCTTCTATGCACACAGATACACTATAATTGTATTAGAAATATTGTATTTTGCCATGCTATGTTTTCACTCTAAGCAATTCAAAGACAGTTGCATAGACGTAACTTTTTTTTCTTTTTGGATGTTTCTATGAGAATGCACCCTGAAGAGCTGCACTCAGAATTGAACCAGGGTAACATGCACAGAATTTGCAATACAGTTAATCTTCACAATTCTAATTCCATAATGATGTTTTGTATTCATAATGTCATAGTAGAAGGAAAGGGTATTAAATGGGTGACTATTAAATCAATGATTTATTTATCTGGTTTGAATTTTGCATTAACTATTTGTTCACAATAAATCAAGCACTCTTAGCCAACCTCATTCAACATGCTTGGGCAGAGAGCCAGACACCACCATTTTTATTCTCTGAGAAGTACCTGTCAGCCCAGTTAACTCTGCAAATGGTGGTACTAGTCACCTGGGAAGGGGCTGTCTTAGGATTGATGGAGGTCTGTAGAATCCAGCTTTATAAGAACAATAAATGAGAACTAGGAATGAGATTTTAAGACCATAAAAAGATTAATTTCTGATCAAATCACCTAAATTCCTTTTATACTAACAAAATAAAAATCAACACATCCAAACACTGATTTACCTTTTTCTAATATGGACATCTGTGTTCCTGAAAGAGCTTGCTGTGCTGGAGAGAAAGGGAAACTAGCTCAGACTTAAATTTCAAACCTCAAATGGCTAAAATTTGAGGAAGTACATCCTATCCTAAGATACATATCCATGGGACTGATGCATCCATAAAAGAGTTGAAAGTGAGTGGGACAAAGAGGGCAGCAGCATCTATAAGGAGACTTCTTATATGTTATACCAGATTGTTACATCTCCCCGTATGGTATGGATATTTTTAGTTTATGAATTTGTGTAACATTGAAATGCTGTACAGATATATCGGATCAAATCTTTTGAAGGAAAATGCCTGCAGTCACTTCTGTGCCCCTGCCTCTAAATTAGATCTGTGATCCAGCTGCATAAGCAGTTTTTCTGGCCAGGATTGAAGACTCCTTCCCACTACCCCATTGTAGTTTTGGTGGAGCACAGCCATTTAGCATGGCTGTACCTCTTTTCTCAAGGGTTGGGCCCAAAGCCTTTAACAAATTTTTCATTTGCAATTGATTTGCTCCCTTCTGGGCTGAAGAATAAACAGCAATGGATAATGCCTCAGAATCAGACTTTTCATGATGAAATAATAAGGATTGGATGAACAGACAGCTTTTCTTTATAATGCTCATTAAGTTAGACATTGTTTTGATTTTGTGCCAAAAATCTCATTTGCATGGACTACAGTCAGAAGAAAAAGAATTTAATGCGATATAAGTATAGTCAAACTGTAGTGCTATTATCTCAGAGCAGATAGAGGAATGAAGCATCTCTTCCAGGCAACACAGAAATTCATTTTTATAATGGAAATAGAAGTTTTTTCATTAAAACTCCAGCTGTTTTGTTGGACTCACGCTCTAGCAAATATCAGTTAAACTTTGTTCTTTCTTTTGGAAATGGAACTAAAGTTAGTTTCAATCTCAGGATTTCACAGTCTTTTGCAATGAAACAAACAATACACTCTAATGTCCCAGAGACTAGTTGTGAAATGAAGACCCCATGGCACTTTTAGGAAGAATAGGTGAGTTAGTTCCAGTGTCGTTTTGCAATTATATACTCTCTGGTTTGAGCTAACTCAACATTCAGCTATAAAAAATGTTTTTCTTCACTTTCTGCAAACTGCTATGCTTCTGCTCACTACTGAACTATCTCTGCCTAGGCCAGGCAAGAGGCAAGAAATGACATGCAAAACTTTCTGAAACATACATGCTTCTAAAAACCCAAATTCTGAACTTTTCACTTCCTTTTAGCAAATTTGTTCTTACAAAATAAGTTAATAATCAAAGTATAAGGATTTTAGTATAAGGATCATCTGGTGCTTATGAGTAAGAACGAAACTGACTGAAAACTGATTTTTATCTTATTATCTGATCTAGTTCTTTATAAAGGTAGGAGCTGTAAGGAATGACTGTATCAGAAGTGTTAAGTAGCTCAACAGACTAAGAGGGGTCCAATCAGTCTACTACTAACAAAGGCAGAGGTGAATATTTCATAGGCTAATCTCAATTATTTAGATATCAAATATGAATCAATGTCCTGGAAGACATATTCCAGGCTTCTGGTCCTGCAGTTCTAAAGGGTCAGAACTGGGTCCTTGGAAAAATGAAAATAGCATTCACAAAAGGATATGCCTTTCCGAAAGAGAAAACTAAGCTGAGATCTGTTTCTTGTCTAATCAAAAGTACAGAGGTATCACACAAACTAAACCCAGGGCGTCTCATTCACTACTGTAAGGGTAATTAATTTTTCTTCCTGATAAAATTATTTTAAAAATAATGAAATTAGTATTAATTTTCTTTGTGTAGATCCTAGTTGTCTCTGGTGAATAGTAAAAAAAAAATTGTGTTATGTAAGGAAGAAATTTGAACCAGGTTAATCTGGCAAAAAGTTCGGCTCAGTGGGAAGAGTGTCTGAGTTAAACCCTTTCAGGAAAATATTGTGACCTGCATCATAGGTGAGGTGGTAAACTCTGCTGGAAGACACATGCTGTAGATATCCTCTGCATTCCTTTTATGGCCAGAGACTTCAGAGAATTTCTTATTACATCATTGGAAGTTATATTTTATGTATGAAATATTTATAATTTAATTTTATTGAAGCTTAATCTTGGGCTAGGACACGGGGACATTTTTATATCCTCCATTTTCACAGCCTCAAGTACACAGACTAGGCCTTCAGGGCAAGTTTTATTGTGGCAGTGTAACATATGTTCCCAATAGGTAAGTGACACATGAAAGGAAAGGAATGTGATTTAATGTTTCAATTTTATTGCTTGCAATTTAACATATGGTGGTGAAGAAGATACAATCAATAAAGCTACATGAATGTGAAAGCACACAATAAAAGATGCCTCAGAAGGAAGGTCTGATTTAAAGATTTATTGAATCTAACTAGTCAAATAATTCAAAACAAAAATTGTATTTATGGTCTTGGGCTCGTTTGTTATTGGTGACTTAGTAGTTCATAGCTAATGATTTTGTGAACTTCTTCCAGAAATCATGTTCAGATTTTGTATTTTATCCATTTCCATTTCACTTGTATGAAGAAATTGTAAGAGAGGAAATCAACAATGCACTACTATAATTGATTTTTCTTTTCCCCCAGGAGGATGAAATTTTCATTTTCTTAGTTTGTAACCTCTTCTGTCTCTCTTGTTCATTGATTTTCCTGATCTCCTTTTCTTTCTCTTCTATGTTTCCCTTATACTATTCAAGATTTTTCTCATCAGTTTTAGCCAAATAATGTCCAAGAAAATCGTGTTCTGATTTCCACATTAGTATATGATTTGACAGCCTTTTTTGCAGGATAAAAAATATTCAGAAGCAGAAATTAAAAAAAAAAACAAAAACAAAAACAAAATTAAGCCCTCACATTTTCAAACCAAGAATGAGTATTTTCCCAAAGAAAATTCAGGTTTTCATGAAGACAAAAATGTGTCTGATTTACCAAAAATATCTAGTTTTACTGAAAAATTATAATAAAAGTCTAACAGTTTTCATTCAGTTTTCTAAAAATATATATACATTTTATTAAAAGTAGAATCCCCAATAATTATTATTTTAAAGAATAAATATTTTGGGGAGAAACCAGCATTTTTATGAAGAAATATGTATCCTTTATGAAGTTAGGAACATAAAAGATAAAATTATTAGCTTTGCAATGTGTACTGTGTAAGACTTCTAAATTTATTAAGTAGGCCCAAAGACAAAATCGTTTCACTTTCTCTTTTGGTTTTGAATTAAATTGGATTCCAGGGAAACAAATTTAATTACTTAAAATATTTATAACACTTTGCATACAGTCAACATAATAAAGGATAATTATTCCTCAAAAAAATATTTTTCATGGCACTGTCCAGCTCAAAACATGAGATCTGTGGATTGTTTTAAGCTTAGTCTGGGTTTTGATATTCAATTCAATTTTGTATTGATGCACAACCTTGCACAGGCAACATCAACTGGATGCTTAAAGTGTTGCTTCCCTACGGCTAATCATCCATTTCAGAATTATTTTAACCTTTTCTCCTTTGGCTGCCGTTTTTCATCCATAAAGTATAAACAACATTTCCAGGTTTCACATTCTACTTTCTTTGATTTACATTCACATAATTCCATAGATGCCAATATATGATTTAGCTTCATCTCCAGTTTACTATCCTTCCAATATCTCTCAGACCACATTATATTGTTAAAAAAATCATGCACACAAGATGATTTGGGAAAATTCTACAAGAATTACCTGACTAGCATAGCACTAACCATTAGTAACAGCTTGCAATTGTAAGAAATTAGACTTGAAAATATGATGTGGGCACCCATTGACAGATATTAAAATCTTTCAGGCAGCGTTTGATGTTTTGTGTGTTTGTTCATTTGTTTATTTGGTGGTTGTTTGGGGGGGGTTGGTTTGGTTTTTTCCTACTAGATTTTTGTTGGTATATTTATAAAGACTAATTTCTAGCCAACTGAGAAATGATAGTAGTTGCTTTTATTTCACATACCAACATATGAGAAGGTGTGCATCACTGTTGATAGAACAGATGGCACATAGTCAAAAATCTTGGAATCAAATTGTGTCAGATCTGATTAAGTTCATTTAACACCATAACTCTGTTGTAATTTGTAAAAAGAGCAAATTTAAAATAGTAGATTTCAAATTTTTAAAAAAGGGAAAGTTACTTTCAAAATAAAATAGATACTGTCACTGAAAGATACTATGTGATGTATCAGACAAGATTATGTATCAAGTATTTTATTAAAAACATAAATTTATGAAATTTGTGGGTAGAAACTAAACTATGATCACACTACCAGAAGTTGAGCATTAAGAATCTTAAGAAAAAATGGATTTTCTTTATGGTAGCCACAGTTTTCATGAATTCCATGATTTATTCTATGTTTTCTTTACCAAATAAACCGGACTTTTTGCAATATGACTTTTAGAGTATGAAGAAAAATGATTGTGTGAAAATTTCACTCAGAGATGAAAATGTAATTTCAGCTAGAATGCTCAGAAAAGCTATAAGCTTAAATGAAGAGGATTGGTGATAAAAAGGATAAAATTAGTAAATTCTCAGGAAATTATTCCATCTCTTAAATTGTATTGTTAGAAGAGAAGCAAGAAAATCTTGAATTGATCCTCCTTAAGTTGCAGAAACATTGAGTGTTGATTCTGACTCTGTTGTTTGCTTTGATTCAGAAGTAGTTTACCAATGCCAGCATTTACTGGACCTTATTAAAGCACTCTTAGAGAAGTTATATCTTCTATAATACTCCACATGATTAATCTGGTTACAAAAAATGAATATAAACTGATTGTCACAGGGAACTCTTAGGATAGGATATTTTTAAAGATAACCTAAAATTTCACTGTATTTTCCTTTCTTTTCCATAATCAATTTTTCCTTCATGGAAGAAGATATATTTTCTGCTCAGTTTTCACCTTTCTTTATTTTGTTAATCTTATTTTGGAATGCTTACATGAATATTTGGTACATACACTATTTCTCATTGTAGGAGTCTTGGAGGACTTACACAGGTAGTTCAATCAGCATATTATAGGCTTACCTGAACAGGTAGCAACCTTTTACGGGAGACCAATATGGTGCCAGCCAGATTTGGAAGCTTAAGGCCAACCTCAAGAATTGTCTTTCTATCTAACATCAGTTTTCTTCATGAATCTTCTTCATTAATATGTTCCCTGATTTCCATGCCCAAATGCCTAGAAAATGCTAGTCTTCTACCTTCCAGTTATGTAGGCATTAGACAGGTCACATCAGGGTCTTGACATCTATGGAACTTACACATATGCATATACTATTCTAGTGAATCTAGAGTTTCTTCATGCATGGTATAATCTGAATCCATGCAGGTATATCACTGTGGTCTCTGGGTACCTGTAAATATGTCTCCCATGACTATGTAGAACACATGGTACCTATTCTCTTTGTTGTCACGTTTTATGGTTCATGAAGCTCCTTAGGATATGCCTTGCAGTAAAAGTTCTATTTAAGAGATGATTGTAATTTTATATGTATGAATGTGTATATATACACACACATTGGAAGAGTAAGGAAAGACATTTGACAGCCATCATTTACATTCATGTGTACAATCCTTGTCATTATGGCACAGAGGATTATCCAAAACATTTGTAAAGACTGTGGGAGAATGGTATAACTGTCAGGAATTTTCATGAGGTTTCTGTTGCCACAGATCACTTTTTTTGTCTTCTGGCTGGAGTTGACACAAAGGTTACTGGATTCATTCATACTCTTCTATCTCCTAAATCCTGCCTTGTTTACCTTTGCCTCAGTAGTGGGAGGCGGGACATGAAATATGTTCAGCACTGGGACAAAGGCATTGTAGGCATATACGCCACTTATAAACTGATGCAGCTGGAGAACTAGACCCATAAAACTGCACTATGTGGGTACCATATGGAAAAAGATTCCATAATCTGAGATGCATTTGATCCGTACTAAAATTGTCAACATATATCTTTTACGCTTACAACTAGAGATGAAAATTCCTTGTAATGTAGCATTTATTTGTTTGTTTTTAAGTCTGACACTCATGATTCAGGCAACCATAGAGGATCAGAGTGAAACTTTCATCAAACAATGGTAATGTATGTTTACCCAAATAGGGTGCCCAGTTGATTTCTGTAAAAATCCCATGTGACAAGTTTTCTGTCACGATATACCTCCATCATTCTCTGTCTAGCTGTTGGCTAAAAATAAGTTCACTGCACCATGGTAACTGCCTAGCATTGCAAAGAATGTCACTTTTGAGATCTTAAAAGGTCAGGAGCAAAAAAACACCAGGCCTTCTTTACAGTGATATAATTAAAGCAAAATCATCTGCTTATTTGGATCAGAAAAGAACATTCTCTGTCTCTCTTACAATAAATACATTGGGAGGTCTCCTTTCAGTAGGTTATTGTACTTACCCATAGTGTCTTTGAATAGTGCTTCCCCCACTAACCCGGCCTCACATGCTGGCAACCAGAAAACCAAACGTAAAGAATGAGCTATTTCATTGCAAACATCCATCCATGCCTGACCTTGTAAGATATATCAAGGAAAATGGCTGAAAAACCAAAACCCTCAATAATTTAGTCACCAGCTCTGAAATACTGACTGCCTGATAGTTGCTGTGAAAGTGCCCAGGCTGCCCAACCCGAAAGCATCTCAACTATTCACTGCACATGACCAATGCCACAACTATGGGAAACAGCTTTACAGAAATTCTTTTCAGTACCTTCCCTTTTCCACAGTCCTTGCCAGCCTTCTACACAGTAGGATCTCTGGAAACAAACTCCGAACCCTCTTGTTCTTGACACATCCTTGATGAACAGCTGTAACTCCTGAGGCACTAAGTGCAGCTGCCTTGAGCTGCACCATTGAAATAATCCAAAAAGGCAGCAAAAAATGGCAATATGTTATGGAGTATGTGGTTAGTGGTCTTCGTGCATCAGATAGATGGGTGGCTTCCAATTTGTATTGCTGAGGCTTCTGGAAGTCATGCACAAAACACAAACCTGATCCTTTTTTCACTGTTTTCACTGTGGAGTTATTTCTGAGCAAGGAAAAAGTGAAGGCAACAAGCAAGATTGTAAGGCTCCCTTCTCTTCCTTCTTTGTTAAATTCTTTATATTGATAGTATTTCTAAAATTTTATTTCTTTTAAGGGGACTCAGAATGTATCCAAGAGACCAGTCAGTGGTCACAGTTATAACAGTTCTGTGCTTTTTAATGATATTTGAAGAGGTTCAGATATTAAGAGTAGAAGAGACCCATTAACATTTCTTCGTGGCTAAGCTAATTTGTAGGCAGGAGAAAGATTGGTTATAGCAGCTGAAAAGACCAATTTATGAACAACGCTTCTATTCCTTCCAGCTCGTGAGGAGTCTCTAAAAGGACAATGCATTGCAGTGTTGGTATATCCCAAATCAGATTTCTATGTTCTGATTTGAATTACTGGAAAAAGTCTGCTTGACTGTAGGTAACATAGTTGTCCTGAGCTCAGCTCTGGGCCTAACAGAGTATCTGGGCTGGCTTAAGCCTGTACATGGTGTTTTATGAAACTCCAAGCTGACTGCTTCTTTCCGGTGAGGCCCTACAGCAATCCCTACCACCAACATTGAGAGGAAATAAAAGACAACTGTGAGGGGGAAAAAAAGAAAGGATAAAATCTATTTGCAAAAACAGTGCCCCACAGTGTTCTGTTCATGGCACAAAATCATCCATCTGGGAAACCTTTGCATGATTATTGCTTGAAAACTTTCTTATCTGATCAAGTGTTTCTTACAAATTTCTTCATGGACTGGGGTCATAAGACTTTCAGGGAGATGTGATGCTGAGCATGGCAGCCCCAGTCTAGAGAAATGCTTGGCTCTAAGAACGGGCAGATAGATCCCTTATTAGCACATGAAA
>JAOXXN010000265.1:7188357-7201251 GCA_026770055.1 Myrmophylax atrothorax
AGCTTTGGAGATGACCTGAGGAATGAAAATGATACATAAAATAACATGTCATTTCTTCATTAAAAGAATACTTGCCCTCAAATGTTATCACTCATCATACAATTATTATGTCTCTGATAAAGTTTATTTCTGCAGAACACATAAAGGTGTTTTACATAAATTTCTATCTGCTAGCAGCTTATCTCAAGACACTGTGGCAAACACTTCTAGCATTGGTTTAAAGCCAAACATCACCTCTTAGGACTTCTTTCTTATGCAAATATTGATTTTTAGTGTCAATGAGGAATATTTTTATGAAAATGTATTCACTTACATCTCTAGCTTTGTATACTTGATGAGATGCTGTGACAGGACACTTAAGTCAGGCATAATTGTGATATGAGCCTGTCCAAACATTTTCTTAGAGTGAGAAAAAAGCCCAGATCTTCAAAGTTGTGTTTAATTTAAAAAACAAAACAAAACAAAACAAAACCAAAAACAGACAAACAAACAATCAGAGACTCAGAGAAAGCTCAGAAAACTTAGGTAAAGCAAATTAAAATAAGATGGTTAAAAGTTTCACTCTTGCCCAGTATAGCTTTCAGATCAAGGCCTTGTTTCCAGTCAGCACTGGGATTTCTGTTAACTTGGGCAAATCTCCTTTTCCATTGCTTTTCCATGTTTGCTTTTTACTTTTCCAAGGAGTGTCCATGCCACAAACTCAGTCTTCCTTCTCCCACTTTCTCCATCGACCCAGAGTTTCTCTCTGCTTGTGTCATAAGTATGGACATCTCAGTTGCCCTCAAGGAAACACTGTCTCTCCTTCAAGGGGGCCCTGTCTCATCTCAAGCTCAGTATTTCAGATAATGTGAGCTCATGGGATTCACTTCTACCTATTCCTAACACATTTTGGTCACAAATTATAACTAAAATACGATATTCATAGAGTGAAAAAAAAATCAAGTTTAAACATGGAAAGATTAAGATTTGTTTCATCTGAATTTATTTCATCTGTGTAAGCCCGTTAATTTCATAGCTACCACTGACAATATGTGGAGTATTACACACTACTAACATGCTAACATAGTAAAGTGTATGTAAAATATCTGCTTAACTTAAAATTCCTGTATATCTGCAAAAGCTCACCATTCAACAATATTTTCAAACTGGACTTCCAACAGAATGCCTCTCTACTGTCTCTCTTCCTTTTGTCTTGTAAGAAAAATAAAGTGAGCAGAATTTCCCATTAAATTTTTTGCTGGTTTGATTGTAGGACATTTAACAGGGTGGTCTACTCCTTTCAATCCTAGAGCAGTTGTTTGGAGAGCAGGGAGCAAGATCTGGACTTGGCTGCTCGTATTTGATTATCAGAGCCAGCTGGAAAGGAGTCACACGGTGCCTATAAAGGATTGAGAAACCTCAGTTGTAAAAAACCAGCAGGAGGTAGTTTGGCTCCTGTGATTGGCTCTGAAGTAGTGGGAGCACACAAGAAAAAAGCAGTGAGGATTCTACAAATTGTTTAATAAAGATTAGTTTTCCTTTCTGCATACCTATGTAACTGTACATGTGGGTGGGTGAGTTTTTTGGTCTCTGTGTCTGAGATATTAAATAATTGTTTTAGTAAAATCTCTGAAAGAGGTACAAAAATGTTTTCACTCCCTTCTTGCCTGGTGAGGTGGACTAGTAAAGATGAAAATCAGTTGTTCTATTTACTACTGGGATGTTTAATTTGAGCTTCATATGCATAAGAAAGGAGTGCATGCACCTGCAATAGGAACTTCAGAAGGGATTAATAATGTTGGGTGCTTAAACTTTTGATGTCCCTCCTGAGAATCTTTTAAAAACCTGATTTTTTTAATGTATTTTCTTGATGAAAGGAAGTCAGTTTAGAAAAATGGGAAAAAAAGTAACAATATTTTTTTCTTTTTCTTTCTTTTGTGGATAGAGATAAACTCAAGACCTTTTCCACATCTGATTTTAAAAAGCATAGTCTCTTTAACTGACAATTTTAATTAGAAACTTTTGTATGGAGAATGTTTTTCTGTCCAGATGATACATATCTAAAAATACAGCTGTTGCTATAGATCTGGAAAGTGTTGATAGATCTTTAACAGGAGCATTGCAATAATAATATTTAATATCACTCAAATTTACTATAATTCAGAATATGCTTTCTTCAGTTGTTGCATCTAAAAGTAAATAGTTTAGTTATGTGCATACGTATTGCAAGAAATCAAGAAAATTTGAATTTAAAGTGTTTTAAACCAGTTTGGTTTGGGGTAAGTTGGTTTTGTTGTTTGGTTTGGGGTAAGTTGGTTTTGTTTTTTGGTTGGTTGGTTGGTTGGTTGGTTGGTTTTATTTTGTTTTGGTTTTTTTTAATGAAAAACCCCAAGCATTGTCCAGAAAGGACTGGATTAGCACGATGTTCACAGAACTTGTATAGTGATCAATAGTACTATGGAAGAAATGGAATAGTAAACCTGCTTAATACTCTGAGGACAATCTCAGTTGTCTTCCCAAATAATTGATTAGGACCAAATTAAGAAAAGATAAAACATAAGAATTCATAAAGATAACTTTTATAAATTCTGTATCAGTTCACTTCTTAAATGGCCTCTGTTAGTCTCCTCAGATCTAGGTTTGTTAGATTTGATGGGTTTGCATCCAGTTTGGGTCTTGCTTCCACAGTCCATTGAAATGTCTTCCTTCACTGGTCTTTGTTCAGATTTAAAACAAGGCAGAGTAAGGTCTGAAATTTGTCTTTATCCTGAAAAGAAGAAGGGGAAAAAAAAGTATTTCTGAGGAGCAAATCCGCAGCTATTATTCCCTTCAGCAAATAAGGTAATTTATTTCATTTTAAATTACTGACAGTCTGGGTTACAGAAGATCAACTCTTTTACTTTTGAGATATTGAAACTTTTTTTCTAATTGCTTTAATTGTGCATGTTGGTTTCTGCTTGACAGCTGATGTGGGCAAGTTCATAACACTGGTTTCTTCCACTGGCTGAGTTTTTTATGCCAGGTCTTTTAAAACTAGAGGCTAAAATGTGTCTCAGCAACCTTCTTATAGTATATTCACATAAGAAAAACATTCTGTAATGTCATTTGTTTCTTCCTTATTTCAAAAATTCTTTAGCATAGTTCCTGCTGTGTCAATCACATTAAGAAAGACAGGGCACTTCAGGGAAACTGTAAATCATGATCCAAATACAGAAACATTTTTAAAACTACACTCACAAGTAACAAACTAGACCTTGCATAAACTTACGTGAGAATGTTGCTAGCTTGTTTGCCAAGGAATGTTAGGCATTGTGCAAGCACATATTAAAATACAAGATGTATCCTACAAATCTGTAGGGTACTACAGCATCTGTCGTCAGAAATATAACAAAATTAACCAACACAGTCCGTGTGTTCCAAATAGAAATCTTTAATTTGAAATGTTCAGTGAAATTAATCAACTGTAGAGCAAACTGGGTTTAATTCCATTTGGACTTGATCTTTCATGGATACATTCCATACAGAGGGTATTGAAAAGTATTTTTCTCTGTTCATCTATAATTCTGTCACTTTTTAGCATCTTGAGATCCATAACATGCTCTATGTCCCAGAGTAGGAAAGCCCAGACCAGGGTTTCTGCATTCATCTGATGGGCATCAGACCGTGGCAAGTCTGTGCCAATGCCTGAAAAGCCCATTTATATGAGCAAATTTCTTGTTAATGATTTGCAGAAATTCATAAATATTTATAATTTACCTTCTTCTCTTGCCCATTTTCAGAGTGAAAAAGAAAAAAAGGAACAGTCTGGATGAAGAGAAGGGGTTCATGTAGTCTGGGTTCAGTGTAGGAAGGTCAATTATTTGAGTTTTTCTAATGAACAGTGAGTCTCTTTTACAGTGTAAGTTTAAAGTTAGGTGCTCTGAGCTGCTCCAGTCTGAACTTTGCTTCCTAATCAACTTCCTTAGCTGTAGTTAGTCTTTGTGGGTGCCCACATATGTGTCTGAGTAGACCTTCAAGTCCAAAAAGTGCGGAGAAGTTCTGCCCAGCTCCCAGACAAGGGCAGCCTGATGTGTGTGCTGCAGTGTTCTGCTGATGGCAGATGAGGCTCCCTGGCACTGGGTCTCTCTGGCTGCCTCTCTGCCGTGGGGTTGTGTTTGAGGTGCTGCCCACTGGTGCTGTGTGCTGTTCACACAGCCCAGCAAACCTGTGTGTTCCCTCTCCAAAAAACATCCCCTGAATCCCACGCCTATTGCTGGGCAAGATTAACTGAGTGGGCCATATTAAAACTGCACTATAATGTTTCAAAAAGTGAAACCAATTTAGTTTAATATCATCTGTCTAGGCTTGCCTTTATAAGATGTAACTTCATTCCCATAAAAATCAATGCATTTGGAGGCTTGGGGCAGGGGGGATGGAGGAGCTTGGTTGGATTGGGTTTTTTTATGTTAATAATAGAATCCTAATAAACTGCAGTTGCAAACCAAGATGACTTCGGTTCATTACAGCAAAAAGGCTGATACTTTACATAAGTGCAGTATGACTGTGTTTCATCACAAGCCCCCTGCCATGCACTTTCCCAAATCTTATTGAATTTAGAGTGGTCCCTGTTACATAGTCAAGGCTTTGGATGCTTTAAAGCAATGCTGTGGTAATTGATTATGTTCTTATTACTTTTCAGAAGTAGGTATGCTTTCATGTGTTTTTCTGTAAATTAGTTGTATTTTTTAAATATAAAATTATTTTCCTTCAGGAGTATCAAAAGAGACATCAGTCAAACTGGATAATTTTACTTTGACCACTAAACACTTGTGGCTGTGTGAGGTAAGCTCTTGTCTTCTTTTTCCTTTTGTCTTTCTTCTCTCTCTTTTTTTTTTTTAGACATGCATTTAAATATGTTAAAGCTCATCATTCTGTCTTGTATTTTTTTCCCCAGTAATTCAGAATTCTGTGCAAAATTACTATATTCCTTAAAGATCCTAACTAGTACTCTTAAAGAAATGTAAAGGATGAGAATACTGGGTTTGTTTCATTTTATGTTAAAGTTTCAGCTGTATGTTCATCTAGACACAGTTGATCTGATGGAAACACATAGATGCCATGCTTATAATAAGGCATTGATATGCCCTTAGTTCTGGTCCTCGGTATGTGTCCTGAGAGTGTCATGCCTGCTTGATGAAGAGAGACCTGGCACATTAGGACATGGTTTGTTCATTTTAATGTATTTGGGAAATTTTGGTGGATGGCCATACCAGGATCCTCCCTCCTAGGGAGCTGAGAATTGAGACTGTGGTATTTCTGCCTCAGGATCAGATACGTCCACCGTGTGAATGTGTGATATGACTGTAAATATACTATAGCTCTGAACTGTAAATGCGGTTTTTACACTTGGTACCCTTTTTTTTTCCTGGAAGAATGATCCTTTACAAGAGTTCACTCTTGCAGCTTAAGCTCTTGGCTGGACACTTGGATGTCTGAAATAGTTTCAGGTGTAGGAGCTCAGTTACAGCATCTATGATTGATTTAAGAAGCACAAATTTTGAAGAGGAAAACTTCAGATGGGAAAGGAAAATCATAAGGCCTTTTAATAGACTCATAAAACCTGCGTGTGTGTATATATATATGTGGAGATCCATTACTGAACACCCTTGTGTTTTTTTAATGTTCCCTTTTTTATAGGTATTGTGCCTGACTATGCAGTAATTTCACTTGTGTGAACCCTGGAGTAATTGCAATCACTATTCATATGTGTTCTTCTCACTGAGGCTGACGTAGAGTACTAGTTTTATTCAGATATTTTGAATCCTTTTCAGATCAGTCTCTTTTACCTATTTATAGTATACTTGTACAGATGAAACTTAATGTTAATGGCATGAATACTTGGAGTTGCATCCTTCTAGTATATGCTTCTGTGAAAAGGCTAAACCACTTCACCTGCTTTCTTGGAGAATTTTTTACTCTCCCCATGTATCAGCTGATGCATATGGAGCAAGGTGCGTAAGGGTCTTCCATGTTCCTGTCCTTTCCCCCTGGAATTACATTCACAGTGGAGGAAAAGGGAAGGAAGACTTTTCCCTCCCTTACAGGACCAAGAGTTATGACAATTTAGCCCTAAGTGTTTAAGCCATGCTCCAGTGCTGCTGAATTTGAGTTTGGCATCATTTGAAGGAGCTTGCTGAAGTGTGAAAGTCACTGATGTGGATATGATTAAAAAGTATTGAAAAATTATAGACCACACTGCAAGAGGCCCTTATTCAGGTGGATGAGGTCAAGGCAGGTTAATACACAAGGAACACTTTTGTAGCTGATGCCTGTGTATGTCAGGGATAGACATATTAAGAGTCGTTTCGTCGGGTTTATCCTCTCCTTCACCTTACTGTCCAGACTACAATTGGCAGAACAAATTTTGCAGTAATAAAAGTTGATCTTGCTGTTCATATTTTTAGAAGTTATTATCCGTTGGCAGGAGCCTTTCTTTCTATTCTCTCTATTCTTTGTCTTGGATGGAAGTTTTTAATTTCTGGCTACCTGAGTACCTGAGCAATAAGAGAGAAAAAAAATAGAGAGTGGGGTATATGATGTAACCCCTCAGAAAACACAGGTGACTAAAGTTCTAAAGATATGATAAATTTTGCAGGTTGCTGCTTTCTTGAGCAACTGTTTCCATATCTTAATTGAACCTATTAAAAATTTAGTATAAAGGTTTTACTTCGGCTTCATTTTAAAGTAAAAGCAGTATGTTAGCAAGTGGCATACTTCCAAGTTAACCACACACTTCAGGATGGGATGAATGTCATTTCCAACACTCTGGAACTATGATTGACCCCAATGTATAAATATTTTTTAATACTCAATAATATTTTAGTCACATTTTCATGGCTGTATCCCAGACTATAGATGAAAGCTAAGTATCTGTTTTCTTTTTTTGGCAAACAATGATGTCCTGATTTTTCCAATCTAAATTGCCCTCCAGGGCACTAATAAAACAAGTCATGGCTCACAAAGTAAATTTCCTGTGTACTAATTGAAAACGGTTTCAAATTTATTAGAGTTTCAATCATCTTCCCAAGATCTCATGCTTGTGCTTACAGTATTCAATCTGACTGTTAATATACTTACCTGAAAGCTGAAAGAAGCATTAAAAATAGTTCTCAGGTATTTTAAAATGGAAGTGGGGGAGGAAGAAAGTGTGGATGAAAACAATAATAACAGTAAATCACACATTTCATATTGTTGAATGTGGTTTAAGAAAATATCTGAAACTCCACACATTAAATTTTTGGGTTTATTGTACTTGCCAAAATCTTTCCTATGCATGTTCCCAGACACTGGCTATGATGCGTGATCTACTAGGATTTGCTGGTAGATCTTATTTTAAAGTGGTAGAAAAGGCAGGAAAGCCACAACATTGGCGTCTTCTTTTTTTGCTTGGTTTTCTCTGTCTTTGCTGTACAAACTGTAGGAGAAGGAGAGAGAAAGGCTACTGAAATGTTCCAACTTTCTCCCCCTCCAAACCACACCACAAAGAAGTGTAAGCACTATGCAGACCATCCCCCTGCAACCCACAGAGAGCCTTCCTTCTGCTCTGGGCTCCCTCTCTCCAAAATATTGTACTAGGAAGGAGGGCACTTGTCAGATTTTCTGGCACCACATTTCATAGCAGAGTTCCTCCAGCAAGAGAACCACAAACTCTTGTGCAGACTGAGTTAATAACATGACTAAAACATTTGGCTTCCATGGGAATGAGGGTTGGCTGGAAAACTAGAACTCTGGCTTCTGAAAGATTTCAGGGTATAGAAGTTTGTTTTAGTTTCTTCATCATGCTAAATCAAATTGTGTAAAGGAAAAAAAAAAAGGTAGGGGAAAAAAAAATAAAATAATAATAATAAATATCCCCAACCCCTATGGCCTTATTTTTGTAACAATACTGATATATGAATGCTCCAAAATAACTCAGTCATTATGAAGATCATCTATGGTTAAAAAGCAAAGCAAAACTCTTTTTCTCTCATGACTCAAATAAAACCCAGGATAAAATCAGCCTCTTTTCATTGTTTTTTTTGCAAGTGTTTTGGTTTGTGCAAATGCTTAAACATTGGACGAAAGTACAGATGGCTTGATGGGGATATAAAAATGAAATTTCTAAGGAGAACTGTTCTATATCTCAAGGGATGTGAGAGACTGCAGCTCAAATCTCATCTTTGTTTTGGTTCAAGAAGAGGAGAATGGGGCAAAGGCCTGTTTGCGAAATGTCTTCAAGGATGTTGCTTTCTGTGTGCTCTATGCCCTTGGAGAGATACAGTCTTTCTGATTATTGTTGCATATTTATGTAAAATTATCTTCACTGGACCATGACACACATGCATTAGTTCTCTGTCCTCATGTTTTGTCTAAGTAAAAATCCAGTCAAGGCAAATGCACTCCTTTGGGATAGTCTGTGATGGATCTATATGAAAAAGTTTCAAATATAAATCTTCTTGAAAACTATTAATTTTCATTTAAAATAAATAAATAAAAATGTCCTAACAAATCATAGTGTTTGGATAGGAAAGGGACATTGCTAGAGAAGTCCCATCCAGCTGTAATGCAGATGGCCTTTGCTCTGGGTGTGTGCCCTGAAAGCTGCAGTTGAACAGCAGCAGGCCTCATGAGATTCCTGCACCAGCTGCTGTTTGTATTTCCTTCTGTACCTACTGTACCTTTCACCCACTCTGCCTTTGCCCTTCCAACAAAAGAAATAGCACTCAAAGCCAGCAATCCCTATTTTATTTAGCTCCATTTCTAATCACTCTGACTTCCCTCCGCTTACAGAGGTATGTTCTCTGCTAATATACCTAAGGGGACTACATTAATATCTGCTAGCTATTTTATCCAGCTACAGCTTCTTCCCTGTCAAGGCTCATGCTCATGGCAAAGACAGCAGAAGACCAGATGAGCAGCAGTTGCAATGCTATAAACTAATTCCCAGATGTAGAAGAGACTAGTTGTAATGGCTGTACTGTACACGTGGAAATTAAGTCTAAACATACTGCAGTCCCCATACATTTTTGAGCCAATTAAAATGTCAGTCATGACAGCAGTATAGTAGATACTGTGTTTCTCCTTCTGTTCTCTTGTATGTGTATCTTTTTGGTATGTTCATGATAATTTATGGGAAAAAAGATAATATAGATATTTAACATCATATGGTTTCTGCTATGCTTAGTACAATACTACACTTAATTCCAAGAACTTTAAGAGACACCCACTGAACTCCAGTAATAACAATTCCATTCAAACTGTTCTAAGCAGCAGTTGCACTTTTTCAGTTTTACATACTAGTATTTTTCTATAAAGCTGCAGCAGATAATTTATTATTTTACAAATGCTATAGTATAAAATCCATGTTTTATGCAGATGCATCTTTTTATTGGCAGCATGTACTCCAGGATTCCCATCAGGATCATGATGTGATTATGAAATCTGTCAATAGTCAGATAATGTCTAATGAGAAAAATCTTGACACCATTTCAGTAGATTCGCTCAGATATGAGCCTACTTTTGAACTCATAGCAAAAATATGTTTTTATTCTAACGGACAGCTTATATAGAGATTACCACATGACTGATTTTCAGTTTTATTTCCCATCAGTATGAAAGAAGAAAACAGCTTCAAATTTAGCATTAATTATGTCCACTGTTGTACCATTTACAGTGATGGAAGAAAGTAAAGGTATTCGCTGGTTGGGGTTTTTTTTATTTTAAAAATCCTAATGTTAAAAAATGAGTCCTCTAGGACTTGCATTCATTTATTTTCAGTTCTTCTTTTCAAATATTCAGTTTCCTCATTATCTTTCCCACACGAAAGGTGGAGAAAGAATATTAATTTAGAAGGCACCAAGGTCATAAGAAAGAGTAAAAAAAATCACTGTCCTTTATACTAGCACACATTGATGAGCAAAGCTGCTGTATTTAGTGATAGACCATTATCTTGCAGCAAAGTTTATCTTTATAAGCAAGTTTGTATTTTCTCTGTCTTTAAAAGGGAAGTATTCTTACACCAAACCCGTAGTCTCAGTAGCCCATTCTGGAGCTTATTGAAAATGCAGGAAACTGACAGTTTTTCTTACACAACAACTTCTTCCATTTCAGCAAATTTTGATGCTTTATACTGCGGTTCCAAACTGCTTTTAAGTATCTACCAATATTCACACACTGCATATGAAGAATTTTCTTTTCCATACAGGGTTTTGATAAACCAAAATACACAGGCCTAAATGAAAAAAAACAACAAACAAAACCCAAACAAAAAACCAACCCAACAAACAAAGAAACAAACGCGGGGACAAAAAGCCTATATTTGTGTAAAGCAGAGGATGATTTAATATGGCTAGTGTGCAGCAAACTCCTGAGAAATCATTTCCTAGATTTAGTAGTCTAAGGCTCAACTACCTGGGCTCAGAAAAAAGTTAAAGGTTGTGATTCTATGTAGATGGAAAATTAAATCACTGATTTCCCTCTCCCTTACATATCACATTATTGCATCATTCTCCTCATTTTCAAATGGGTATTTGCAAAATTAAACATATCCTTTTTTTTTCTTCCTTTTTTTTTTTTTGATCAAGAATTTGATTGTGCACTGTGAGTTTCTGAAATAGTATGATGCTGAGGGGAGTAGTTTAGGGGTCCTTTCTTTCTGCTGCCTTTCCTTATAATGTTGTTTCTTCTTCTTCTTCCATCTGAGCTTCACTGCTTTCTGCTCCTCTGTTTAGGTCACATATCTGGTCTGCAATGTTGGGCTTAAGTATTGTGTTTGTTGTTCCCAGGGTTTGGGAAATGAAAGGAGAGAAATGCTAATAAGACATGACTAATATTTCACATCATTATCTTGTGTACCACCACAGTCATTTGTACTTGTTGGAAAGCAATTACAAGTATTTAGTGTATTTCAATGGTATTCTTCTAGTTTCTGATGGGAGTTCATCTGCCATATCTGGTTATTTTGTTGGAGTTCCTATCTGAAATTTAAACTTACAGGAATATTGACTACATCTCATTTCTGAAGATGTTTGGAAATGGGATGGGAAAATTAGAATGACATTGAACATTCTGAATAGCAGATGAGTTTGGTTCCATGGGTTTGGTCTCTAGTACCTTTTATAATTACTTAATTCAATTAGCTTCCTTAATATTATAAGATTCACTGAAGGAGAACCCCTGCTTAGATAAATAAAGAATAGAGTTTATGTCCAGATATCATAGAAAAATATCTAGACACCACTTCAAAAGATTTTAGAATTGGAAACAACACTTAAGAATATTAAAAATTGCCCCAAGGTCACCAGTACATTTCTGTTCCTACAACACTTTTATTTGTTTCAGTGGGGTTCCAAACATTTAGGAATCTGAGTTGCATAAGAATGCTGACTGCAGGCCTCCTAAGAAAATAAGCTATACCTTATCCTATTACTTTGGAGCTCTCACAAAACATTTTCCCCAAGAAAAACACACTCATCAATCCATTTAACTTTCAGAATAGCATTGCGTATTTTAGTGATATATTAGGCACAGTCAGAAATGAATGAAATAACCAAAGGAAGAAGTATGTGTTCCAGTTTTTAGCTCTAACTTCTATAAAGTTGCTTGGAATAGCTTCTACTAGATTTATCTCCCTATTGTGTTTCCTTTTGTCTCTGCATTCCTGCGCTAGGAATTAGGCCTGAGAGGGAAAGCTATACTTTTAGCATAGTCAGGGGCCAAGTACCAATCAGTCTATCTGAACATTCCTCTGCTGTTAAAGGCAAACCTCACTCTAATAGAAAATCTCAGCTATGTCCCAGGACAATGCTACTTCAAAGGTCAACATGTCATTCACGTCTAAACTTCAGAGACATAGTAAAACTGACATTTGAAACCACAAGCCACAATGTTTCCTTGGGATTGTTTTTTTTAACATGTAACCAGCAGTGGCTGCAAAGAGTCACACACTCAGAAATAAAGTGTGCACTCAATGAGGACAGAGGTATTCAAAAGGAAAGCAAAAGCAAGGCAATGTGTGCAACAAAAAATGTTTCTAAAATGCCAAAAGAACACTAGTTGCTATTCTGTTCTCAATATATGGTAGCTTGATTCAAGGGGGAAATATAGATTTTTAGGAATGTCAGCATGAAGATAAACATCACACCCATAGGTCAAAGGGTTGAGGAAGAGGATATGTTCACCACATTTTCTGGCTTTCTGCCCTACCTATGAAGCTGAGCATAGTTGTACAACAAGTTATATGTGGTTATGATAATCATATTTAGAGACATATTGGCTATTTTGTTATTTAAAAAGTACATCTGTATCTCCCCAGGAGGAAACGCAGATTTCTTTCTGAGACAGCTGACATAGCAAAATGAAAATCTGGATGGTTCCTTACTCAGCTGCACAGACATACTTTTCTCACTGCCTGCTATTTTGAGTTGGTGCAAGATGAACTTAATAGTTACTTAATTTGTGTTGCCTGATTTGAGGAACAGCTTGGATAGGTCTGTATGACTTTTTTACTGAATTCTTAAGTGCCTAATTTTGCTTTTTTTCATTCTTTTAGTATATTTTCCTAGTTTTATGTGATTCACAGGACCATAAAAAATATTGACAAGTTTTCATGGTAGTAAGATAGAGCTTATTTGTATTGCACATTGCTAGGTAATTTATCCTACCATATAGAATATATATCACATATAAGTGTGTCACTTTGCTTTGAAGCCGTATTTGCTTGGAATTCAATGCCATCCAAATTAGGCAGGGTTCAAACTGAGATACTTGTTTGTACCAGAAAAATATCCCTGTAATTAAACGTAGCAAGTTTTTAGTTTTTCTTACCAAAAAAAAAAAAAAAACCAAAAAAACCCCACCAAACACACACACACACACACACACACACACACACAAAAA
>JAOXXN010000265.1:7201351-7245100 GCA_026770055.1 Myrmophylax atrothorax
CACACACACACACACACACACACACACACACAAACCAAACAAACAAACAAAAAACCCCCCACAGAACAAAGCACCAAAAAACCAACCAACCAACCAAAAAACCCAAACAACTACCAAACCTCAAAAAACCCCCAAACTTTTTTAAGCTCTGGGTCTTATTTTTTGTAAGTATTTGTTTTGATTTTCCCTTTTTTTCAGTTACAAATATTCTTCAGTAGGGTATTCTTTATGCACTTTTATCACTACAGGTAGCCTTCCTTGGAATTAAACAACAAAAAAAAAGTAATACAAAACAACCTCAACCTCTCATAATGAAAATAATGTAGAACAGATTTATGAGGCAACCTGTGATTGCTTCTACTATCCACTTTTAGAAGATACATAGGCATCAAGTTTTCCCTTTCCAGCAGCTTTTGTGCCTGTTCTCTTGTTAAGACTTGTCTTTACAATTACAGCCTGGGAAATGAACTGCCTATAATTAGGCATAACAATCAAGAAACAGAGGTTATATATGCAGAAGTCTCTGTATCTTGCTCTGATATAGATGCTAAGTAACAATTTAGGAAAGCTGCTCAAACAAGTGAATACACCTTCTCAACTCCCCTATCAGTGAAACAGTGGCAGTCACCGATTCCCTTTACCCCTCTTGACTTTTGAATTGAAGTAGACAATTAAGCAATCTTAGCTTTCTCATAAAGACTGTCTTCCCAGTTGGAGCAGCATGAAAGGAAGCTCTGAGAAATATTTAAAAAGAAAAAAGTAGGGCAAAGAAAGAGATACAAAGATTGATTTCTCCTCCCTTAGTGAGTGTTAGCAATTAAGTAAACTGATTTGCAGTGAGGTCATCAGTCACAACTGGAAGCTAATTTGAAAATGGATTAGCTTAGGAAGTAGCAATTTCTGCTCCATGGGATTCAACAGCAAGTGATTCAATTCTGTAACAGACCCCATAAACAGACTGAGATCAATGCCTACCTAATGTGCCTTTACACACTGGGCACACTTCAGTGACAGCGGCTGCAAGGAGTTTCCCTGCTGGGTTTCCTCTGCCCCACGCTCCTGTTCCACAGGTGTGTTAGCTGATTATTTTGCCTAAGGGAATAAACAGTTTAGGAGAATTAGAACTGGTGGAACTGTTTCCACCTCTCTTGAGAACAAGCTTTTCAGTCTGAGATCAGTAGCAGCAAGTGAGAAGGATTAGTTAGCACACCCTTTTCTTAGAAAAGGGCTGAATCTGCTATGTGTTGCAGGATTCCACAACAGCACGATAGAGACAAATAGAGGAGCTCCTGTGATTTACAATGATGGCAAGACCTGAGTCTGGTCAGATTTCGGGGGCTGTGTGTGCACACAGGAGGAGAAAGAACCCATCTCCTGCTCTGTCCCCCCCTTTCCCAAGACTCCCAATACCAACCAAAGACCTTCTCTTAACTGCTTTGCCTCTTGAGAATTAGTACAACCCTATTGCTCCATCTATCCTTTTTGGGCCCACATCTTCTTTCCCAACACATACAAGCTCAGGTCCAGCTGAATTCCCTGGCTGCAGGTCCCTGCACTGTGATTCAAGCAGCTTACAGTGACTGGAGCTTGTTAAATCACTCGGTCAGCCAAGGAGTTGCTGGTAGCAAAGACCTGAATGAGGTTGCTTGGGCATTTACCACCAATTACCTCAGATGAATATAGAGATATTTGTGTATCTGCTCAAGTGAGAGACTGAATGTTCTAATTGCCATCAGTTCAGCAACAGTGACCAGTGATGGTACCGAGACACTCAGGGGCATGGTTCAAGTAAGCTTGTTGGGACCAGATTGAAAGGTAGAGTTAAGATTTTCCTGGGGTGAAACTTCTGAGAGTTTTGTATACTACCAGTGGTAAGAATTCTGCAGTTCAACATCAGGTTGAATTAATAAGTCTGGAGAAATATAGTTCTCTTGCAGTGAGAACTTTTGGATCCAAGCGTGGTCAAAAGCTTTGGGCTACTATATTTAGAAATTCATATTGGAAGTATGGATGCATAAATAAATTATCTTTGGTGTGGTGCTTCTACAATGTTTCTTTGAAATTATTTTTGACTTCTTAAAATGCTAACAGGATGTGTGCCTAGCTCTAGAAAACTAGATTTTGTAATGGAAATTGATCTTATCTTGAGGAAAAGGAGGGAATCTTTCACTTAAAAATGTGAAAAAGCCAACAATTCCAAAACTTAAAATGAAAGTCTATAAAAACCACTTAGTTGTCTTCTGACAAAGACTATTAACAAGTTGATATTTCTAAACCATAAAGATAAATCATGATGATTACCAAGTTATTGAGCTGTAATGCCAATATAAATTTGAAAGCAAAAAATAGATGAATATTTGAAGTAGATATGATATTAAACTTTACCCCCTACTCCTAAGGCATGTGCAATTTATGGTTACCTTTTACAGTGGAATAATCAGACACAATTCAAATACAAAGAACTAAGACCTCTAAAAATGAGACTGTTTACCCAGATATTTGTGGTTATATGAATTCCACAACCTTGCATACAGCAATGAGTCACATTAAGACTTCAGACCCTTAGACACCATTGCTAACACTTTTGAAAAAGCATTATTCAGAGAGATGCAATAAAAATTGTAAGATAAAATTTATAGAATTCTGCAAATGGAGTCTTTAAGAACATGCCGTATTTCTATTGTCAGACATTAAATTCTCAGGAAGCTCTCTGACTATTGTCTTGTTTTAAGGGTAAACAGACAGCTGTGTAATATGGCTAGTCTCTGGTCCCACATGAGCAAGCCATTTTTAAAGTGAAATTTAATCTGAAAAGTGGCTTAGATGTCTCCTGGAGTATTATTGGGTATAAAATAAAAAATGAAAAGAAAGAAAATCTGGAAAACCAGAGTTAGTATGGTCTCTGTGTAAGCTGCCAAAGCCATGTAAAGTTGACACTCGTGCACTTCCTTCCCTGCCATGCTTTCCTTGGAAAGGAAGCACACCTGTGCAGAGTCATGGTGTGTTCTGCTATGTCTTGTTTAGTAGCCAGCTGAGGAATTAGAGTGCCAGGGGACTGCATGTGAGATATACATTTAGAAATGGTCAATTATGCTATCCTTTAATGCAGCAAATTCAATATTTTCATGGAATTTCAGAGCAAATGTTTCAGAGAAGTATGGAAATATGTAGTTCCATTTTCTGATGTATTTTTATCTATCATATTAATGATAATATCACATTACAGAAACAGGTATTCGATGACACACTCTGAAAACTCAGAAAAATTAATGATAATAACTTGACTTTGCTTTGCTTTGCTTTGCTTGGAATTTGCCATCAAAATGACAGGAACAATATACAAAACAGAATGATGGGGAAAAAAAGGAGATCATATATTAGGGGACAAAAATCCAACCAATTTTAAAGTAAATTCTGCCTGGTTTCTAAGATAATTGTATGAAGTCAATAACTGCAACAGCAACAATATTAATATTGAAAATCAAGATTTCTTTGATGCTTTGTACCCAGCAGTATCTTTCTGCATCTTGACAACAACAATATACTGTTGTTTCCATGTCACTATTTCTTCATATATTTTTCAAGTATGAGAATTGTAAAAAAAGTACTTTAAGATTTGGGAACCAAATCCCTGTTTTGATTTTTGAAGTAAATATTATTTGGTATTTCCAGAGCTGGCTTCACAAAGGCTCCTATGAAATCACCAAAACCCTGTAGCTCTCAGTAAGATGACTTTCTCTTAATTATTGATGGTATCACTTAGAAGGTCTCTTGCTCACCTACTGTCACACTGATGCAACTTTCTGCTTGTCTTTGGCAGCAGGGTTCTGAGTTTGGCAACTCAGTGCAGCTACATCTGTTTTCAGCACAGGAAGGGGAATTATTCAAACCAAATCTAACCTGCCAGCGGTTGCTATGTTTGTAGTGTGGGCTCACTTTCATACTGCAATCCTACCTCAGCATCTCTTTAAGAAACAAAGTGATGCTTTCTCATTATTGCATAGCAAATTAGAAGTGATGTGAAATTTCCTGCCTTTTCTGTAGAAGAAAATCTGTGATGTCAGTGACAGCAGCTCTTTTTTTCACCCTAAAAAGTGAAAAATTATGGTTAGGTTATTAGATGTAGGAAAATTAGTTTTTTATGAAGTGTTGGATAAATATGCCAAGTAAAATTCACTTCTACAATAGCTTCATTGATCACATAGGAATAACACCAAATCCAAATTTTTTCTAAGTTTGAAAACAAAATTTTTCTTTGTTTCTTAACTATTGCCTTCCAAATTCCTAACTGAAGTTCAGCTTTTCAATGTGCCAAACTTGTCTATGCACAGAGTGAAAGAATGTTGCAGCAAAGACTTCAAGACAAATTGACTTTACCTGTTTAACACAAAGCATTTTAGCAGTTGAGAAATCCTGTTATGCTTTGTCCATGAAAGTCACAACTGCTCAGGTACTTTGCTGATATCTTGCAGAATGGAGCCATCAGCAATATTGGAGTAGGAACATGCATCTCCCACATAATCAGCTGAGGTTTTATTAGTCTCTACAGACAGTCGTTGTGTCCATGACCTTTCTCAATCCCCCTTTAGGCAGGAAGGCTTTGAGATACTTGATCTGTAACCAACTGATTCACCAAAACTTTAACTTATCAAGAGTGTTCTCAGATATACTGGAGACAGATCCACAGTCAGGATGTAAAATTAAATACATGTGCTCCCCAATACATCTTGCAGAACAGCAACCAGGGTGCCCAGTTTGTGTAAGCTGACATAGTTCCATTGAGGTATATGGAGGTATGATGATCTATAGTACCAGCAAGTTGTCTGTGGTGTTTACATTGCACTTCTGGTCTTGTAGACTTATCAGAGGTAGGAAAAAATCAGAATTAGTCTAAGATCTGTTCATGTACTATGGTGTACTACCCATTTACTACATGTAGTATATGTTGAAGTTTCAAAATTAATAAAGGAGTTTAAGCCAGTCTGAGTGTCTCCTTCCTCACGGATTCACAAAGAATGTGTGCAACTCACTCTGTAAATCGGGTTGGTGCTATAATCATTTTAATTGTAAATGAATATCACCATATTTCATGGAGACCAGTCATTGAATTAAGCTTCTACTGACTCAAAATAGTATGGTAGAGATGAGAACATACAACATGCCACTGCTGTGTCTGCTCTGTGATACCTTCCCACTCCCTAACCACCCTGAAGGTGTAAGTCTGTTTCCTAAGATATTCTGCAGTTAAGAGTATCAATGTTATTGTTCTGGTGGGTTTTTTATTTATTATGCCTAGCAACTTCAAAGAGGGAATATATCACGGCTGTTTGCATAAAATATTCCAGCTTTATAAACACATGGAAATAGTTAAAACAAAATACTGGTTTAGATAGCTGGAGAAACACCAAGTTCTTGTTATGTATACTTCTTGGTTTCTCTGTACAGACACGAATCTAAAGCAAACCAATAAGCATTTGTATATGAGTTTTCCTCTGAGCTTCCTTAGAGAGCATTCAAACCCACTATGTGTATTAAATTATGAACTTACTTCCCCATATCTAATCCAACATCCACAAAGAACTTTTCAGCTATTTAACACAACTTGGATGAAAAAAAACCCCACATCTTATTTATGTCAAAAAATATAAGTGGAGAAAATAAAGTACCCCACACACAAATCCAACAGAATACTTGTATTGATAAGCATGACCCAGATTTTCATATCCTATTGGATCACAGATATTATAGGGTCAAGAGAAATGCATATTGGCCAGTAGACATTTTTTAAGCAGTTACAAGTCTCCTCCTCTGTCCTAAGGAGAGAAGAGTTCGTTAGGTTTCAGAAGGCAAAGGACACAGACATTTCGCTGACACCGGTTGCCCTAAACTCTTTGTTATACCATCCTCTTGGATGTTTCCTTTACTTGAAGGAAAGTCAAAGTTGCTTGGAATGTTTGCACACTCCTTATAACCTCCTTTACATCTAAAGAACCCACAGATATTGTTTTTACTCTATGCTTTTCTTTTGTTACTTCGCAAAATTTTCTTGGGGATTTGGCTTGTAATCATTGGTCTGCTCAGATATCCACACTCTTTTCTTTGTAAATAATGACTCAGTGTGATTAATTCTCTGACTGATGGATAGTACTGACAGTAGACCAAGTGGGATGAGAAAGCAAGATGTTAAATAACTACCCACTGGATTTTTAAGGGACTTCCAGGAATCTAGAATATGGTCTCTTTCCAACAGACTTAACCATTCAAAAGATTTACACATCAAGATTAGATATTAACAGGATGTCCAATCTATAGTTACTAGCTAAATCAGCATCCCATAATGCATAGAATGGACAAACACACCACTCCCAGTACTCAGTCTAAGCACACATAACACATCAGATGAACTTCAGGTTGTTTACACAGTGGTTTTCGCATGAATAAGCTCTGGAATCTACCCTAAGTTTAGCTCTTCTGATTTAAAAGAAATGTAACAACTATTCTTTATCTTTATGCCCTGATCATTTTTTTGTTTTTTAATTTAAATGAATGAATCAGAGCTCTGATGTGCTCCCTCAGGCCAGCTCTAGCTGTGTTGAACGCAAATCTCTAAGACTGGAGGATAAAAGTGTGTATCTTCTTTTCTTAGAGCCTAAGGAAGAGGTTTGATAGCTAGAAAATATGAGACTCCTATCCCACAGTCCAGTAGCTTTGTTTGGAACAATGTGCCAACTGGGTTTAATGTGTAGCCTGTTCTATTAACCCTTGATCTGTTCAGGTCCCCTGTTGACAAATTGTCAGATAGGCAAAATTTTCCAAGCCATTCAGGTCCTTAATGGAGCATTGCAAACTGCATTCAGGCCTGTTCTCCTGAACATTTATGCATCCATGTGCTTGGGAACCCACTGTGTTTTCTGCACATGTACAGCCACAGGTTGTTCAGATCTGCTTGCCTTGTGTGCCCTGCACACTCTATCATGATGCATGTAATTACACAGGTCTTTGAAAAGGTAAAGGTGATATTTTTAATAAGCCCTTTGAATTCAATCCTTCAGGTGATTTTCTAGTTATTGGCTGTTTGTTCATTATTTTGAGTCCCTGTTTTAAAAATTATGACCGCTATGCACTTGCATTTCAATATTTCATTTAATAGTGGGGGCTTTTGCTTTTTTCTATTAAACATATTCTAGAATATTGCTTTGTTTCCCCATGTGCAGGTGTTATGAGGGCTATTTGTATTTTAAAGGTATATTTATAGTATATACCTGACTGCAATTTCATATCCTCCTCCCCTTCCAAATGAAAAAAAAATATTAATCATGATTTAAATTTGTCTATTTAATGCATCTCCCAGGAACTTGAAACACCTGCTGTGTTAACCTATGCCTTATAAGAAAGGAGAGGCTATATATTAGAGTTAGGCCTGTGGATTAAAATAAAGCTTTTCTTTATAGAACTTCCACCTGGGACTAGCTGCTCTACAATTCTATAAAAACAATGAGAAAATTTGTTTCCAGCCCAAACGACTTTATGAAATAGAAGAAATTAACATGAAAATGTAACTGAAACAAAGCTGACAAAAAAAATGAAGTGCCATGGGAGAATCACAAATTTCACCCTGCCAACAACATTTTGAGACCTGCTGTTTTTCCTGTAGGTGTCCACATGGCTTTGATTTTCTCCTGATTAGAAAAAAAAAACCCAACAACATAAACACTGGCAAATGCAGTGAAGAAAGAGTGCTGACCCCACTGTGCGAACTAGCACTTCATGTTTTCTGCCATGGTAGACTCTCAGTTTGACTATAAAGATGTATTCATTTGGTTTTAATTTGAGGAAATTTTATATTTCAATAAAATTAAAATGAAATTCCCTTTATTCAGATTAGTGAATTGTGACAATTGAGTTTTACACAGATTTGATGACAGTTAACCATGGCTCTGCCATTGTTTTGGTTGAGTTTTTTCTTAATATTTAAAGGAATACATACAACTTTTTTAAGAATATAAAACAAAAAAAAAGAAAAATTGAGAAAATCTATAGAACAATGACTCAACACTTCGTAATTTTCTCTGTAGCTTGTGTACAATGGGAAAATCAAATTTAAGGTCATATTCAGAGCTGTAGGTAGCTAGTTGCAAGAGACAAGGTGACAGATTTAGTCTTAGAAAACTTTGGCCTCCTTGTATTGTGGCTGCAGTTGCTATTTGGCTAAGTTGTGTTGTTGGCAGTGAGAACAGATTTATGCACATAAAGCTGCCATTCTATTAGGGCTTTTATAACACAAAGTGCACTCCTCAAGTTGTACCTTGGTCTGAAAAGAGTTGAAAGAAAGAAGCAATTGCACACCAGGAGAATGGTACCAGATGCTGGCCTTTTGACATCAACCAGTGGGCCATCGCTGAGCACTTCCTCAGCAAGTCCTGCTCTCAGCCACTTCAGCTACCTTAAGAAACATTCATAATAAAAAACACAATCAATCCCAAGGAGTTTCATGAGTTCCATGTGACAACAAAAATAAAAGGGAGGAAAGAAAAAAAAAAAGGAATTAACTAAACAAGAAGGTGATAAAACATGTTGCTGTATTTTGTTTCCAAGCTAGATGTAGGTTTTTAAAGGACTGCTTCTTACCTTTTTAAAACCAGTAAAAATCAGTAATTAGACTTAATGGCAGGGCAGTGGGGAGATTGTAGAGGGACTGTGTATAACTAGAATATCCTCTATGTGAAGCAGTTAGGATGGACTTCAGGAGATCTGCCTTCACATTCCTTCATCTGCTGGTCCATTCCTTCTGTGCATCCTGAAAAAATTATAGACAGTTGCTCATGTTTGAGTTCTCCCTCTGCAAAAAGGAGATGATAATTTTAAGCTTCTTCTGCCCTTTCATCTGTACTTTCTGTTGGGATTTAAGTTCTTTGGGGCTGAGAGTGGTTTTTGTATCTTCAAATTCCACAAGGGCGAGGTGAAAAATCTGCTCATAAACACAGAGGTGCACATTAGGAGTTGACTCCTGTAATTTCAATTAACTTCTTTGCACTTTTACAGCACCTTTTAGCCAAAAATCTCCACATAGTTTACAAACTATGCACTATGCTGTGTTCAACCTCACAATACTTTTATGAGTTCATTAAATATAATTGCTGTTCTGTAGATGGAAAAAACAGGGATACATAGAAATTGTGTGACAGCAAAATCATTAGGCCACAGATTTTTCAAAGTGCCTGTGCTTGATCATAGCAAATACTAATAAATGCACCACCCCTTCTCCCTTGCCCTCTGCCAACATATTTGCAAAGTAATTGTATGGAGTGAGAGTAGAGACATGTCAAGCCATAAATGATGCTCCCTCTCTATGGAAAACCACAGGCACATATTGGTATATTATCACACCATCAAAATGGAAATAATACTACTGATGAAATATATGGAAATCAGTTTCAATAGTAAAAGGTGAATACACCCTTCCATGGTTTGGATATAGACAGAGTGAGGTAGTCTAATGCAGTAAAGGGTCCCTCATGGAGGTATGTCAGCTTTAGCCTTAGACTTAGCAGGGTGAATAAAGTGGAAATGGGTAACTGAAGGGCAGAAACAGAGTGAAAGCTGAGGCTTCCAGTTTATCACTGCTGGATGAGTCCTCACCACTACCTGCTCATCAGATGATAAACAAAATATTCTGTTGACACCTACTTCATAATAGATATAGTACTTTCTTTCCCCGCCCAGAAATATTTCTTTTCAGAGATGAGATTAGATCACTATATTTCCTTCTTATACCATATATTCTTCATTACATGTTCTTCATTATATCACATATATCTATACCTTTGTTATATATTCTGCACTATATTACATAGCATGTCTTCAGGGAAAGAAATGATGTCATATTGAAAGCTCAAATCTTGAGACCTGGGTTAAGTACCCATTTCTGCCATAGGCATCTTATGTCACTTAATTAAATGCTCTCAGGTTTTGGTTTTTTTTTCTGCTCTGCATGTTACATAATTCTGTAGAAAATGTTATAACTACTTCAAGCTGAAATATATTTCCTTCTGCTAAGACTATTCCAGGACAACTCTAAGTATGTGCATGTGCATTTACCCAAGTAATCAGTATAAACAGACACATACCTGTGTATGTGTACAAGTTTATATACCTATAGATGGGGACCATTTCTTCCAATATGGAAATTCAGTCAGCTCTCAGACAAAAACTGGTAGATGTTTTCTGCTAGCAGAAGGAAGAGAAAGTGAAGAATAACTTCTCTAGTTGGGACCACTTTGGGGAATTTAAGCAAGTATAATGTCATTACATAAGCTGGAAGTAAGCCAGGACACTGGGGTTAACACCACTGCTCAAGTGAAAGGAGCCAGGGGACCATTCACAACTATAAAAGTGGTCAAGAGCCATGGTGTTAGGTTACACTCTAAATACAGGTAATTCAAGGACATTGCTAAATGCATCACATTGAGTGCAAGCTTCACTTTTGCAGAATGGCCTATCATATTTTTAATATATATGAGTTCTTGATGCAAGCTTTTTCAATTGTTAATATTTGTGATACAGAAAAGTGAAGAAGTTAATGACAGAAGGAAAAATCACATTCAGTCCAAGACAGTATTCAATTGTTTCCCTATCATTGAGAGAAGCATCAAACATGGTTTCAATTTTATTGTGCCCAGCAAAAAAAATATGAGTCTTTCTCTATGAGCTTGCTTTTATGGAGACATGTCTACGTGATGAATGTTTCCAGGTTTATTTTCTGTATTCTGCCTGAGTGTTTTCTAAACACACAGAAAACTTCCTTGGGAAGAACATGTTGTTATGGAAGAGTGGCTGTACAGTAAAACTTCAAAGCACTTAAAAGTTTTTATAAAAAGTTTAGGAAGGAGATTAGTTGTGCTATTGAGCATTTTCATTAACTTTCTTTCCTTTGCTCAGCTGAACTAAACTGTTTGGGCTTCAGAAAACATGTGTCCTAAATGAAGTGTACTCATGGACTTGACTTGTTAGACACCCATAGATCACATCTAACTTAAACTGCACTAAATTAATTTAAAGCAGCATCTGCATACCTTTTGATATAATTCCTGTTACTTTTGATATAATTATGGTTACAGTATTCCTTCAGGAAAGACAGGACTCCTTGTTTTCACACCACAGTGCAGTGCCTTCAGTCACTCTCTTTTGTGATATTTTCTGGGTGAAGGTATTTTTCATCTATCCTGGCAAACTATAACCAACAATGCAGGAACAGAGGGGTTGAGATTCATAGGTGTCCATATCTAGAAATCAGAACACTCAGCTGGGAAGTGGAGTCCTGTTTCTCTGGTAAAATCTGCTCTTCATTGCCTACCTTATTTCATTTTTTTTTCAACCTAGTCATGTAAAATATGAAAATAATTTATGTAAACTGTCTAATGTCTAATCCAACAGGATTACTCAATAACACAGGGCTTCTTAAACTGACCTGAGTGATTTGGTCTGAAGAGTATGCACAGTCCTTGTGTGCTCTGTTCCACTGCCAGTGGCTCACATTAGAGTGTTGACTCTAAACTGATGGGGACAGCTGCTTCCTCAGAGAAAGTCAGATCATGAGTTGCATGGAGAACTGTCTGTTGAGGTGTGCAGAGCCAAGAGTACTGACAGAGAACAAGGGATATCAGGCACTTTCAGAGAGGAGGTGACTGTCTGTGCAGAACAGTGTGAGTCTTTGGAAAAAGTTAGCAAGTGGTGCTTGTCTTGTACTTATTTTAACTTTGCAGTATTTTGCCACCTTTCCCTTCTTTCCCAGCCTGACATACTCAGCTTGGCAGCACTCTGGTATGTACACCATGAAAACTTCTGTAGTAGCCCATGTACAGCTGTGCTCAGCAGCCACACAGGTGCTTTTACCTGTACTTTCTGTCTTGCCAACATTGGCATTGTATTCTCTCAAGGGCAGTTGGGGCTTTTGGCAATCCCACTTTGATGTCCCACAGCTAAAGGGTGAGTGGAGCCCACCCAGCAAGAACAGATGGAATCATCCTTGTGCCTCACTGACTTCCTGATCATTCTCAGCCTTTGAGGAAGAAGTCAAAGGGGACAGTTGAATCATTTAGGAAATATTTCTGTATTAGCATGCTTATTTTCTGGTTTTTACCTTAGCCTGAAAGGCTTGGACACGGCATCTGGCATGTAGTGAGGTCCCGCCTTTCCCCCAGTGATACTGTTGGATTGCTGAGGCACATGGAGGTCAAGAGCCTGTCCACGAGGTCATCCAGTGACTGAATGCCTCATTTCAAACTCAGTCCCAGCATCTGTTTGACTCTTAATATCTTGACTCTTAATTTTATTTTTTTTTTTTTTGTTCTGACCATGAGATTCACCCGAAATTAATTGCTGGGGAATTCAATGCTAGTTGGATTAAGTAGGTCCTTTTATGTTTGTGACAATAGTATGTCTGTCCTTTCATGATGAATAGAGGGAATCTGGTACACAGTTTCAATCCTTACAGAATAATCCAGTTCTTACAGGATGGACAATCTTCAGAAACTCAATCACACATACACAAAAGAAGAGACAGTCTTGGGGCTATTCATTGACTAAGTCAAAGACAAGTTTTCTTTGCTAGTAGCACTTCTGGTTCTGAGGCATTTTCTGCTGTGACCAAGGTCAACATAACATGGCAGAAGCCTCTCAGGTAGGAAATGGCACTTTCAGTGCTGTTTTGCATCTTTTCCTTTTTATTTTCCTGTGGTGTTTTGACACTGGATGGATTCCAGGTACCCTTCAAAGCTACTGAATCATTCCTCTCCTCCACTGGACAGGAAAGAGAAAGATTCATGAGTAGATAAGGACAGGGAGAGATCACTCACTGATTGCCATCATAGGCAAAACATATCTGACTTTGAGAAAATCAGTTAAATTTATTATCAATCAAAATCAGAGTAGGATAATGGCAAGTTAAACAAATCACCTTGCCCCACTCCTCCTTCCTTCCCAGGCTTAAGTTTACTCCTGATTCTCTACCTCCTTCACCCCAGCAGCACTGGCAGATGGGGAATGAGGGTTAGGGTCACTTCATCTCACGTTGTTTCCATCACTGCTCAGAGAGAGGAGTCCTTCTTCCAGTCCATTGTGGGGTCCCTCTCGCAGGAGACAGTCCTTCATAAAGTTCTCCAATGTGAGTCATCCACAGAGGCTGCAGATCTTCACAAACCTCTCCCTTTCTTTTTTTTTTTTTTCATGGAATGAAGTCCTTCAGGAACAGGCTGCCCCAGGATCACAAATCCTGCCAGCAAATCTTCTCCAGTGTGGGTTTCTCTCCCTGTGATCCACAGGTCCTGCCAGAAGCCTGCTACCAGTGCTGGCTTCCCATGGGCTCCAACCATCTTTCAGGCATCCACCTGCTCCAGCATGGAGTCCTTCACAGGCTGTAAGTGGATATCTGCTCACCCCTGGACCTGCAGGGGCACAGCTGCCTTACCACAGACTACACCACAGGCTGCAGGGGAATCCCAGCTCCAGTGCCTGGAGCACCTCCTGTCCCTCCTTCCTCACTAACCTTGGTGTCTGCATAAGTATTTCTCACTCATGTTCTCATTCCTCTCTTCTCTGACCACAATTACTCCTGAATAGTAGGGTTTTTTCCCCCTTCTTAAATATGTTGTCACAGAATTGTTACTACTATCACTGTTGGGTTCAGCCTTGGCCAGCAGGGAGTGCATCTTGGAGCCAGCTGGCATTGACTCTGTTGGATATGGGGGAAGCTTTTGGCAGCTTTTCAGAGAAGCCACCCCTGTACCCCCTTCCCACTACCAGAACCTTGCAAACCCAGTACATTTCTAAATCCTCCTTTTTACTTTTGCATTTTTGAAAAATAAAGATTACACTGAAGTCATGCCTAAGGTCCATGATAAAGTCTGAAAGTGTGCATATTCAAAGTTTGACAACATAATGTTGATTTTATGCCTTTTTTATATTCTTTTATGACACTACACAGTTCTGTTAAACATGGGGGTTTTGTACTTATTCCACCAACATGCTGACATCATCCAGACCAAATGGGTGAAGAGAAGAAGATAGATATGAAGCATTGTTTTATGAATGAAATTTCTCAAAGTCTGCCTTTTAAGTCATTAGACCTTTGAGGAAACCAGGACTTTAAATCTTTATAATATTTATTTGTTTTTGTTTAGTAAAAACTTTCAAATTGCTAGTGTCACAGATGGATATGCACAGGAAAGAGTTTTCAGGCATCGAAGTTCCTAAGAGGATGAAGTAACTTGAGGTCACGGGATGTTTTTTGACCAGCCAGTTCTCTCAAAAGAGCATAGCAGAGATCCAACGTATTGTGTTAGTGACATAGACGCTTAAACCAAGAATATTAAACCAAAAGGTAGGTGATTTTACACTTTGACTATTGTTGCTAGATACAATCTTTTCTTTCCGTCTTTGCTGGAGTGAAGAAACTGATCTCTGTTCTAGTTTAATCTCAGAGTGTAAATTATGCACACAAACACAAATGATGAGAAATCTCACTCCTTTCTATTCTTTCTGGCAATACTCCTTCTCCCTGCTCTTCTCCACAGGTTTTGAACTATGTGGGCATTTAAAACTCTAACAAAGCAACTCACAACACAGCACAGGCAATTCTGAGGAGAAGGTAGAGAGAAGTCACCCATGACAGGTGTCTGTCATATTGCCTGACACTATTTGGAGGTTACCGTAATGATAAGGGTGTCAAGAGCCTAGGCCAACTATAGCAGAGTTTCTAGGTCTTTGTAACTTGCTTTTAACAGATAAATAATTTTGATCATATCTGTTTTTCTGTTTTATTTTACTCTGCAACCAGACCCTAAAATCCATTGTCATCCTCCTGCTTTTTAAGGAGATTTAATTTGGAGATACATGACTAAGTTTCAAAAAGTTGGAAACATCTAAACTTTTATATTCTCAAATGATCCAAATGCACAGATTCTTTTTCCTCTTTAAATAAGTATTTTTTAAGCAGTTTCTCATTCAACTTTTTACTAGCTGTTTTAAAATGCCTGGGAATGAAATAGTCTGCTTGCAACTAAGTGGCAGCACTTGTCCTGGAAATGAAATTCACATTGCTAAAGTGTTTATGGAATACATGGAATGAGAGCATATAAATCATAGTCTCTCTACATATAGTTCAAAAACAGTAATTTTAAACATTGCAAGCATTACAGTGAGTTGTGATGAAAAATAAAGCACCATTTCATGAGGGCAGGTGGGATGGCACTGACAAAACTCCTACCATGTGTACCAAAAAAAAAAAAATCTAAATTTATGTGCACCTAAATAAAGAATACACTTGATCAAACTTCACTTCTGAGCCTCTTAAAAACTTCAAAGATACTGCTTATAACAGCACTGAGACATTGGTGGTCTGAAGATCACACACTCACAATTAGCTTCTCATTTAAAAATGGGCAACACAACACCTTATTTATAGTAACAGAAAGAACTAGATTTTTGTGAATAATGACTCAGAGTGGGACAATTTTTTGCCTGTTCTTATGTTGGCAGAACTATCAATTAGTTCCAATCTTTTCATGAATTTGCTTTTATAGTAGAAAATATAAGTGGTCAGATGAGATTATAATGATGTCTGTTCTACAGAATATATAAATGAATTATACTAATTTTTACTATTTCATGAAATGGTGTAGAAAGGCTGGCTTTGTGAATGCAGTTCTTCTCAGCCATAACCAGATGGAAAGAAATCACTTCCATGGGTGGAAAATAGAAATTATTTGTCATGAACCTCATATTTGATAATCTAAAAGAAGAACTCCATTGTAGACATAAATATATCTTGTTATGGTTTTGCTTCAAATAGCATAATTAGATTATACTTTTGAACTAGAAGGGTCTATAGTCTGAGTTGGTTTTTTTTACTCTTCTTATCTTCCATTGTTTTTTAAAAATGGACTGCAACTTCAAGCCAAGAATACCTGAAGTCAGCTTCCACATGCTGTTCCTAATTGCTGCTAGATAACTGTGTTCAATAGGAGAGTATTTGGCTTCTCACTGTACAGTACATAAATCTCCTGCAATTGCTGTTTCAATTTTTCTCTTTCCTTTGAACTCTTGAATGGAGGGAGAGAATTTCTTAAAGAGTTCAGTAGGAATGTCCCATTACGAAACATCAATCATCAAATGCCCATTGTACATGGAAAGTGAGGTGATTGTAATAAAATTGACATAACTAAGCAAGCAGCATCTGACCTTTAGGAGCCAGAACTTACGATCAGAAGACCCAGTCTTCCAAAACTTTAGGAGTTAAGAGTTATCATCTCCCACAAAAAATACCTCAGTAAATGAAGTGCTACATATGAATGTACGTGATAAAAGAGGTGGAATAAATTCGTCCCTGACCCTTAGTAGGGGAGTGTTGACAGAACAGAGGTAGAGAGTGACTTTTGAAAGGAAGGAAAAAAAGGAATGTATCTTTGGGTCTAGATGGGAGCAGCTGCTCCCCTTATCTTGCATCAGTGTTAAAGTAGTTGCTGCTCTAGCTATGTCAGCTAAGTCACAACACAGCATGCAATGCTGCCTGCAGTTGATCCAAAGAAAAGGCGCAATGGGTACCTTCAAAATGTTCTATTGACAATATGAGCATAAATCTCCCTTGTGCTTTGTCAACCTGTTTACTTTTATCTATGCTCTGTTTTTCATGTAACATGCTGTCACTACCATATCACTCTTTTTGAGCTTGCCAGTTCTTCAAGTATTTCCTGGGCTGGTTAAAAGAGACAGAGCTACTGAGTGTTCTGACTCAGCATCAGGCTACTGAATTAATGCCTTTTTTGTACCTTTTTTTTTTATTTAGTTGCTTCCTCATTTTCTTTTTTGCTTTTCTGTTTTATTTGAGAGGAGTCAACTACATACACAACAGATGTTAACTAATTAGTGCAAACCAAAACATTCACTGTTTTATATTGTAACAAAAGGCTTTCAGCTATCCCTTGGAGGGATTCTCTTCCCACTCAGGTGCTGCAAACTTTTGTGAAAATCAGTGACTATGGACCAGGATGCAGTTGACTCCATTCATATACTTTGCCAAGAACATAAGTGTTACAGTTCTTTCCTAAAGCTCTTATGTAAATTTATATTGAATTTGAAATGTAGTATTTCCAGAAATTCTTGAGAAAGTTCTCTCCCCACATTATGGAGACACCACTGAAGTAACTTGAGTCAACTATGTACACTTTTGATCAGATAATGCATTAAATCAATATACGATATAATTGAACTGCATGGGGACTATTCACTGTAAAGTAAAAAATTCAAAGGATTCTAGAGCAACCTTATTTAAAACAAAACCAAACAAAAAACCCACAACAACAACAATAAAAACCCCAAAGAAACAAAAAGACTCTTGGTGATTTAGGATGACTGGTCTACTAGCTTCTGAGGTTAACATCAGGCACAAGTGGTAAGAGATATTTCCTTATTACTCCTTGATTCAGGAAAGTCGGTGGAGATACCAGAGTGACAAGAAAGTAGTAATAGTTAAATCTTTCTTCTATCCTGCTCTGAGAAATATTATGTGTAATGAAAGAAATAGGTTAGGTTGCCCTCTATGTATTTTTCCCTCCATCCCTCTGTCTCTATGTTTACATGGCCTCCACTCCAGCACCACTACAGGATCTGACAATTCACATAACAAATTCAGAGAGCCATTTCTGGCAGATAGTTACTATGGTCTCCGTTTTGCAAACAGGAGACTGGAACTAAACTTCAGAGCAGATCATCCAATTAAGCCACAAATAGAGGAATACATTAAATTCTTTCTTTGTCCCTCAGTAAAGTCCTACTTGGGAGAAAACTTCAGGATGTGCTTGTGTAGTTCTGTCTCTCCTTTTTCCCCCAGTGCCCTATTTTTCCCCTCAGAAAATTAGAGGAAGAATCTTTCACTTGGCCCAGCTTGACAGTGTCTCTGTTCAGGGGCAGATTTCTACGTTTCAGAATTAAGGATATTTATATCTCACAAACAACTTTATAAATAAAACAAAAAGAGGACCTAACCATATGCCATCTTCCAGTTTATGTTTTTAGAGAATATATTTCCAGGAGCCCTTTGAACTTGAGAGCTAACATGCATTTTCTACTCTGCAGATGTTACAGCAAACTATAACCCAGCATTGCTTCTCTGGAGTGTGGTGTACTGTGGCTTTAATTCACCCAAGTACAGCATGTCAAATGTCAGGTTGTTATGACAGCAATAAACTTGTGATTCTCTTGGAGCAGATGTTTTAATTTGTTAGGTGTTTCGGGGGGCAAAAATCTGCTTGCATTTAAATAGATGTTCAGATTGAGAATGGAATTTGCTCAAAAACATCTTTTCCACCTGTATGAAAACTTTATCAGAGAGGCTTATGACACGTGTGAAACAGTGCAAGAAATCATTGCAAAGATGGCCAAAGTTCAGAAATCTCCTTCACACCTGAAAGATTATCTTTCTGAACTTGCTTCAGTATAGGAGTCAGACCTGGATCATGGAGGATCCTGTTTAATGAATCTGATATTGCAAAAAGAACACTGAAATCAAGAGTCTGATGAGGCATCTTCTTACAGAGGTGGTCCTTGCTGCTGTGAATTAACATCATACTCTTCAGATCTTTCACTCCTTAGTGTGCTATTGCTTTTAACCTTTTTTTGTAGTCATCAATGAAGTCTACAGTTTTAAAAGCAAGTGCCAAAAGTAAAATCCTTTGATGGTTTTCAAAGGCAGAGAAGAATTATGTACCTATTTCAGCTGAAGGTAAAGAATGTTACAGCTGTGGAAACACTAATTCAAACAATTAATTAATCTCATTTTGCAGTGAAATATGTATGGAAACTTACTCTGTCCTCAATACATGGTAGGATTGCCCCCAGGCATAATACTGACATTAAAGTTTGTATCTTGCTGAATCCACAATGAAGGTGAAAATTTAGGGAACAATATGCCCAAAAATAAACAGTACACAGACAGATGTACTCAAAAGATTGGTCTAGAATTCCTCTTGTGCTGGGACTTCATGCTTCAGATATGGTCACTATTGTGTTATATATGTTGGCAGTTTACATGTTTTTCTCTAGTTCTTTTTACGAGCTGGTGAAGCTCTAGTTGCTGAGGAACATATGCTCTTTAAATTTCAGATTTTTACCTTTCCAAAATAATAACTCCAAAATATGTAAGAAAATGTAAGCCTCAAACCAGGTATGGACTTTTCTAGAGTTTTCTTGAAATAAACAAAATAATTTAAAAAAAATCAAAACACCAAAAACCTCACAAAACAAAACAAAAACAACACGACCAAACACGCACACCCTCAAAACCCCAAAAAAGCCAAAACACAAATCCTGCTTTGTTTGACTCTTCTGTCTCTGAAAACATTTCTAGGAGTTCACTGCAGTCCACCTAGGGTTAAAACAGTTCGGCAGAAGCAGTGTGCATGCTTAAAGCCCTACAAACTAACATAATTTAGCCCAGAGTTGACTGATCCCAGAACCAGACCCTCAGAGGCATTGTAGAGGCGGTGTGGATCCACCAGCAGTGGGAGTAGAAACATTTCTCCACATCTTTTTGAATGGTTCATTTGTTGGTATGTCAGTCTACTAGATACTCTAATTACTAAATAAGGGGTCGACTCATATTGTTGAGCATCTTTTTTTTGTTTTCTTTTATGGTTAAAAAATTCTTGCATGTTCTTTTCATCTCAAAACTTCTAGCACTCATACCTGAAAGGAGTGGTTAAATCTTACAGCAGCAGCCAAGGAGTCAGAATAGCAGAAGCCTCTGAGAAGAAGCTTACCTGTTTCTGGTTTTGAAATTTGTTTGAAATAAGTATTTGGGTAGTCTGTAGCACTAACATTAACTTAATGGAAATTTACTTGGGAAACATCATTTTCATCACACAATATGGCTAATAATATGTTTCCAAAGACAGCAAACTTGATGAAACATGGACATTAAGGAGAGCAGATTCTTCCACTCCCACTTTTCTCCTCTACCATGCCCACACATCTGTGAGAGTTTAAGGATTTTAAAACCTGTGAGTCTGAGGATTTTAAAACTTTACTAAATGGATGGCCTCCCAGATTCATGCATCATTGCTGTTTTGCTGGTAGAGTGTTTATAATTAAAAATCATGACATTTGACCTTTAGTCCATGGCCACAGCATAATTACATTCACTCTACCTCATTTATGAATGCAAATTAGGTCAATTTAACTCAGCATTGTGTTTACTGTGCATATTTTTAAAAGACATTTCTTGCCATGACATGTCTTTCTCCTAGACTCCTGCATTTTGTGGTAATTGCAGTGCATGCTGTCACACTGGAATTGCAGGTATGGATATCAGTGGTGATGGAGTTTGGTCTGTAGATGCCTTGGATCTGTCAGCAGCCAAAAGCTGTGAGACAATTTGAATGGGACAACCATGCCTTTGAATGACTAACAGTACTGCAGACAAAGCTTTAATAAAACTAATATACTTTGGCAATAAAACTAATATATCTTAACTGAAGTTATTTATGCTAGCCAAGGATCCAGCAACCAGTTTGTTATACAAGAGGGGAGACTGCAGGCTGCAAAAGGCTCTGCTCCCGAAACTTGTCTACAGAAAGCCATTCTTCACTGTGCCTTTGAACCCTCACCATGCCTTGAGGTAAACTCCTCCCAAGTGCCAGTGGATTAAATAACCCTTGTATGGAGCTACACAGGGAGAAGTAAGGGGAATTTCACTGGTCATTATCAATCACACAGCACAAACAGTTTGGAGAAGTAATCAGTCTCTCTGTCCTTCACACAAAGAGGTTTACAACACCAGAGGAGTTTATTATTATTGCTGGCCTAAGATCATCAAAGTCATTTTGTTTCATCTTGAACAGTAGTCAGAGAGGTTAAAGGAAGGTTAAACTGCCTAAACAAAATGGAAGCAATTACACAGTGGGATCATGGAGGACTGTTTGCTTTAACCCTCACTGACAAAAGAGATACTATAAGAAAAAAAGTTCTCTGACTTTTCACAATCATTAAAAGCATCTGTCTATTTAAGGTCATGCAAAGCTTCTTCACCTAAATCTTTGGGGGAATATCACTGCTTTAAACACTATCAGCTTCTTCATAGTCCCAACACAGCCTCCATTCATCTGATCTTTGCAGCATTGTCATCACTTTCCAAGCCGCTGTTCAGGACAGGACTTACACAGTGCTGGAGATGTGCCTGTAAAAGTTATGCCTTAGCTTTTTCTACTTATTAGTGTCTTGGCAGGAAAAGACAAGGCTCTGTGGAAGAGCAGTATGATGGGGAATGCAGATTTGGCCCATTCCAAACTTCAAATTGAAGATGGGGATTTGACTCTTCTGCTACATTCAAGATTATATCACAGCTCAATTGTTAAACTTGGCCTTCCAGCGACCAGTATCATGTGATGGGATGAGATGTGTCCCTTAGTAGTTTTGGGTTTTCCTCTTCCTCAAATATGGAAGGCAGTAAACAACTTTCACTTACAGCATCAGCGCTGCTGTATTATGGTGCTAAACAGAGTATTTATGGAATTCCCTGCAGTTCCATTGCTGTTAAGCAGAAAAACACATCAAGGAGTCCTAGAAATGCGGTGTGTTTAAAGAAAAGCATGCAGGAAAAGTTTTAATTCTATAAGCAGGCAATGTTAATATACACTCAAATAACACAGTGTTAATTGAAACTTGTCTTTCTGAAAGGGGACTAGGGCTTCTACAGACAACCCAAATGAAGAATTGTAAGTCTTATTTTATCATTACGTAAGACACTTGCAATATGGCGTTTCTGTACCCTGAAGGAGTGTTACTGAAATTGCTTCTTTATTGATGTGAATCTTTGCAAAGATAATGGTGAAATATTTTTGTGATCTGGTGTCACACCTCCAAACACAAGTTGGCTCAAAGAGTTCTCTGTATCCTGTGAAGTATTTATCTTGTTTGAACTTGTTGTGAGGCTTAAGAAAAAAACCATCAGGGAATAGATTAGGGGGAGAACACTGCCTTTACAAATTGTAAAAGAGCTGGCAATTATGTGGTATATCTTCTGTTGGAAAAAAAATAAAAAGAGAAAAAAACCCAAGCTTTTTTTAATGCAGGGAAAGTAATCAAAACAGCTTGTCAATGGAGCCAAAATGTTGAAGCACAAAAAAAATTTAATACAGTTCCAGTAAGAGAAGGGGGTTGCACGGGGATGAAACAGGCTTTTACTTCTCAAAACATTACTGTAAATGGCAAAGACTAAATAATATTCTTAGACAAATAGCTGTGCATCTCTGATGATTAACCACAGCTAGCACATGAAAGAACATATTTTGGTCTGTCTCGCTTCAGATTTAAAGCAATGGAAATCTGTCAGATTCAATGAGACTATTCTCCATTTAAAGCTCCAAAGTTGCAGTGTGCTACTAGAACAAAGTTTATCATTTGTGAGGAGCTGCTTTGAAAATGTTGAAGCTATAGACAAAAATACAGGTAAAGCCATGTAAAAAGGTACTGATTTGACTGAGATTCTGAGAGATGGAGGGAAAGACTGGCATCTGTCCTGGCTTACATGTTAAAGAAAATAAGAATCTAATTTTTTTCTGACTTCTCTGAGAGAAGATAGCATGAAGACTTAATGAAAATGTGCTTTCTGTTACAATTCAGAAACAATCCAATCTGAATAGTTCATAAAAAGTGCTAGTTGACCATGTAACAGTAGTGTAGTATGCCACTCAATTAAATAAATTCACTTTCCTTCCTCCAAATGAATAGACTACTGGACCATGGCATGATTTATGTATCCTCTAATACTGGCTCCTTAGATGTAAGGACATAAATGTGATAGTTCAGGCACTGTTTTATAGGCAAGCAGACAACTAGATATGAGAACAGCAACATGTAATGTTTTCCCCATATAATGATTATGATGTCAAGATCTTTGTTCTTGGGTCACATCAGTGTAGTGTAGAGAAGAGTCTTATTCCTTTGGCCTCCAAAAGCAGGACATCCAAAGGGTGTGTGAAGCTGCACTTGAGTTAGGAAACCTGCACCAGCTCTGATTCTGCAGTTTGTTTAATCACACCTGGCACAAGATCTTTATATTACACTTCTATCAATGTTTTTTCTTAGTACAGTTCTAAAATATAAATTACATTATCCTGAACATAACTGAAAGCTAGACTGGAAGGTATTTTAGCCTGGCAGGGGTCAGTGGTGTTTAATGATGTTCAGGCTGTAACTTACTGTCACTGTCTCACTGCTGGCAGCAAAGAGCAACTGAACTGCCCTGCATCTTTCTGTCATTGCTGCATCTCCTCCTGTTCAACCCAGATCCCTGAAGCTGCCTGGCCCAGGTAAAAGGCCACTGTAAATTACTGTGCTATATAAAATAAATTTAGGTCAGAATATGATGCACCAGGAAATGCTTTTGCACAGGATAAAGTTACCAGCAGGAATAATTCCTTGAGGCAAAGAGCATCTCTGAGGAATGCACATGGCTATTGACTCAAGTCTCCCTAAGAAGAAATTTCTCAGACTTTCACTGAGGATAGCTGTTGGATGTCTGATGCTGCCAAACCAGGTTACTCTCAGGAAACTGAGACTGAGTGTCACTGATTTTTCTGGTCTGTACAGGGTAGACATCCATCTTCTGCAAGCAAGAGATTTGAGAGATAGGCTGCAGTCAGGAGTGCTTGCTTCTAGCACCAAGAGGGCTGACTTATTTTGCAGTGAAAAAGGAGTAATTTTGTCTTTTGAGGTCTTTATTTCTGATACATACTAGCATGTGCAGAGAGGAGAGATGAGACTTTTGGACTGCACACCAATAATTTCTTGGGATTTCATTCTTTCCCCTTAAATGGGTAGGGGAGATAAGATTGATAGATATTTTCAGGGCACTGCTCTGAATTAATGGTTTCAGTAGCAGGCATTATAAACAGCCATTCTGGGTTACAATTTCTGATCTCACCCTCTCTTTAGAAGCTCTGAAGCCATCTGATCTTTTTCTTCTTTTTTTTTTTTTTGTTTTATGTATTTTATTTCCTTTCAAAAACCAATTCCAAAGGCTTCTTAAACTATAAAAATAAAATTGCTCCCTATAAAATATAATTGGAGCCGCATTGTAGTTGAAGTGACAACCAGATGCTGGAAAAAACCCCAGCAAACTGTTGGTCCAATTATAGAAGTTTCTTAGTACTCACCACATGAAGCCTGGTCCAAAAGAGATTTGCTTCTACTAGGATCTTTCTGGTAATTTTTATTCACTCTTAACAGCCTTTTTGATAGCATTTTCCTTCTGTATCTACATGTTTTCTCAATATACAGACACTAAAACTTGTGTGTTCTGTAGGTTGGGAAGCAAATTCAGAAGTATAATAGGTATGAAAGCAAGCCATATAAACCCCATAGCAGCAATTGCAGGGGCTGTATTCTCACTACTCCTTAAAATGCACAAGTCACCTCACCAAGTCAATGGATTTCCATCCATGTCTAAGAAATACACATTAAAGAAAATCAAGTCACTGAAGTTTGCAAAACTGGATCTTTTTAATGAGTTTAAAAAGTGTGTTTCCTAATAGTTAAATACTGTGGGGTTTACTTTCTTCTTTCTATGAAGAATTCCAGTCCCTGGCTTTGAGTGTCAGCCCAATCCACCCAAACTCTGTTAGGAGGAGCAATTATCACCTGTCTAATCTAGTTATCTAAGCTGAAAACCACATTAGAAAATTTGCTTTCTTACAGGTGATGGCAACAAGCTGAGTAAAATGGTTGTCCTGGCATCATTAGCACAATGGCACAATTTTTGTCCAAAGATTTGGAGTTTGTGTGTTCAGCTCTGGCATTGGATATGCACATGTATCATAAGTTGTAGCTGAAAGGGAGATTTTTGGACTTCCCACTGTCAACAAGATCCTTCCATTGCATTCTATGAATTAGTACCTTGATGAGGGTTAGAGAAAGGGGCTGTAGTAACTAGATTCAGTTTAAGTGCTGGGAACAGTTTGATGAGAGGAAACATTGGATAGACACAGGGATTTTGCTGTCCAAGTTCAGTGACAGTCCAGATGAAAGTAATTATCCTTTATTCAAGTGATAATGTCAGTCAAAATCTTCTAAAGCCCAATAGACATTATCTCTGTTTTCAAATATCTGAACCATAGAATAGTTATTCTATTTATTTATATAAAATCCCAATATTCTGATTTTTTGCTTAATCTGTGAAATCTGTTAATGAAGACGTTTGTGTATTATGGCTTTTTGAGTTTCATTACAGATCTACTGACACACATTACATAAGAAAGTATGTTTCTTTGTTTTGAACCACAATACCTTCTTCTGTTTCTTGCAGGAGATAACTGTGCAAAGGGTCACAGTTCTCCAACAACTGGTATTACCTAAGGTCAAAAATATCATATAAAAATTAAGCCAGTTTGTACTCTGTGAATATCAAAGACAAAGGAATTTCTTTATTACATATTTCTTGTACCACTGCATTAGCAGCAGTTTCAGAGGGCTCTATAGACACAGTCAGAGAAGGAGAGCTGAGCAATAATTCAGTTTCAAAGTGATAAAGACATGAATAACTGCTGGATGTTTGGAGTCCCAAAGCAGGTGCCACATCCCATACCTGTGTGTGCCCTTTGCAACCACTACTTTTCAAATACAGTAGTGTAGTTTTCTGTGATCAATGGGCAAGTTCATAGTTCTTTGGAGAACTGAGGATTCCCTCCTTCTCATTAACTGATAGTTCACATACCCCTCTGTTGTCTCTTGAAGCACATAGGGATGACCACAAGGTGTTTCAGTCCCTGCAGGCCTGGAATGAAAATATTCACTGAGAGAGCAGCAAATGTTAAAAATGGGTGAATGTAAAAAGAGCCTTTGGATGTTTACCTTGGACTGCTTTTGAATGAACTTTAACAACCAGGGCTGGAAAATCACAAATATCTAACTAACAATAGAAGCAAATCAGAACCACTTGTTTTCAGGTGAGTGAGGTGCCTTGGATCAGCTGTCAGAAGTAGCATTAAAACAGGAAAAATAGTTCTTTAAAAAAAAAAAAAGAAAAAAGAAAAAGAGAGAGAAACAAAGAAAGAAAAGGAAATTGGTTTGAATGGACAGCAATATATGTGACATTTCTTTGCAAGTGGTTGCTATCTATATGATATACACCATCTGCAGCATGAGGTATAAACAACCAAAAGCAAAAGCAGGAATACATTTGCAATGTTTTTAACAGGACTTCTTGAGTATTTTTTTATTTCATAGTTCTTAATCTTTTGCACAGAACAGCTTGTAACCAACAGTGCAGACCAATCTAACCCTATCAAATACTGACACTGGAAATACAGTGTATCCAGACATAACCTGTGATGCCAGGTCTATCTTCCTATCTTCATCAAAAAGTGTGTGGATATTGGAGCTATAACACAATAAGGTGACACTCTTCATGCCCCTGCCTAATTACCCAGGGTCTCCCTGGGGATATGTCTTCTTTAAAAGTCTTTGGTAAGGGTGGCTAGGGAAAGCCCTCCAACCTTTGGAATTTAAACTAAATAATCTTTAAAGATCCATTCCAACCCAAATCATCCTATGGTTCTAGTAAAACAAAATCAGGGAACTCAGGCTATTTAAAGCAGAATTCAGGATTTATTTTAGGATGACAGCATCCACACCTGCATCTTGGTGGGGCTAGAAGGTTGAAATTTAGAAGCAAAAAAGGATTTTGCTTGCCAAGACTTAATGATCATTCCATTTACATCCTTAAAATCTGTGAATGGTGGATATTCTTTTGTTTGTCTTTTCTGGTTCCAAATGCTGTTACTATCTTCAGCTTTCAGGCACAAGAAACTATTTGCATTGATATCTATAGGCCTAAAAAAAGTCTCAGTTATGCCCTAACGGTTCAGAGGTTTATACTGCAAATTATTTGGGGCAGGCATTATTTCTTGCTTGGTGCATGTAACATCTGAGTCTCTGAGGACCCTGGATCCCTGCATTTGGTTAAAACAATTGGAATATAATATTTTGCTTAACTGGGCTTTGGATGCGGCTGTCTTACTCCCTGAAATGCAAAATACAATTAGAATTAACAATTTGGTTCACCCACCCTTTCCAAGAAGTGCCTATAATCTGAATGTTCTTTGTCTTAAAGTCAGTTGTAAATTTTATGACAGCATACGTGTCAGAGAGCTTTGCACAGAGACAGGTTTCTCTGTTGTCAATAGCAGTTTGTGTCACAGTGGGAAATTTGACTGCTGTCTTCAACACTCAAAGTGGCAGAATCACAGTTCACAGTCATAATTTTATGAATAAATTTACCTTTTCTTCAGATCTCAGGGAAATTATTTATTTTGTTTGGATTGAGCACCAGCTCTTTTGGAGGGTTCATAATTAAATTCAAGAGAGTTCATCCATATACAAATACTGTGAGAGGGGCAAGTGGAACAAAGTAGCTGACCTTCTGTTTTGCTACAAAAAGACTGGTCTGAGAGGCCATGCTTCCATTCATATTTAACAAAGGTGTTCCTGCAGCACTTGTTTTGGATACAAGCATGCCATTCTCTCACTTATAAAACAGCTGTAACCTTCCCTACAACCTTCTTATATCAACCATGTACCATGGACTGATGGCAAACCTTTGCACAGGTGATCCTGAAATAAACAGCTTCTGAAAGCCACATCCTGGTCCTTTCCATTCCATAAACTCGTAGTGTAACTCAAAAATAGAACAACAGAAACACAAAAAGTCGTCAAGATGGTTTTTATTGCCATGAAATATAACAATATCTCAGTATGGATCTATCTAGGATCCATTTTTCCCCCTCAGACATTCACGAATGCATCAGATAGAAACTCTTTCAAGTGTTTGCCAAGTGAATATAAATATGAACAGCTGGGGCCAGGGAGGTAATATTTCCTCTTTTTTTGTTCTGTTATGCATCGACATTTGATTGGTTTGTTTAGCGGGTATGGGCTTTTTATTTTGCTTGCTTGTAGACGTATGAATTTTAATGAACAGAGCACTCTAGTATGAATAAAATATCTGGAGACAATACAGACTAGTGATTAAGAGACAGGGTTGGTGTTCAGGTTATTTAGATCTCATTTCAAGTTCTCTCCCCTTTGGAAAATCTCTTCATTCTGTTCTAAGCATATGCTCATCACCCATCTTTCCCTCATCTTTGTTTTGGTTTGGTTTGGGTTTTTTGGACAATTCTCTTTTTCCGTAAATTTTGTTACATCTTGTTTCACTGTTTGGCCTTTCCTTGCCATGTTCAGGCCAAGTCTTTAAAAATTTAAGGGTATAGAAAAAGTCAGAGTCTATTCATCATTTTCCATAACCTAGGTTTTAAGAGACCACAACAAAATTACCAGCTAATACACATTTTTCTAAGGAGGTACCTTTTTTCACAGCAAAAAACCCATATAATTTGAAGTCAAATACTACTGAATTTTGAACCAAATAAATGAAGTGATAGTGGGCTAAAAAAAAAACAACCCATGGAATGGAGGAGCTCCCCATCAGCTGTGCCCTCAAAAGATGTGATTACACTGTGCTGGGAGGATGGTTCCCTTAATTCTTTCCATTTTTCTTATATATTTCCATAAATGTCTACTGATATCTTCTACAGATAGGAACTGGGCTCTTGATCAGTACAGCTATGGCAGCTTTAACAATTTTAAGTGCAAAAAGATTAGAGGAAAACATGCAATGATCAAGCTGAGGAAGACATTCCATCTTCATTAAATAGCTATAGGAAGAAATCTTACAAGAAAAGCAAAACAAAGGGAAGAAAAATTACAAGGCTCCACCAAAAAATATTCCAGTTGTCTTGTCACATAGAAGGAGTAATACCCAGACAAGGGTTTAGACTTATTCCTGCCAATAAATTTCTTATAAAGAGACCAAACTGAAACACAGATGTCCCATCTCATCAAATGTATATCATGACTGGCCTTAAGCCATACTGGAGCCTTACTCATAACTGATTGGGCATTTCAGAAATCCCTGTGTCTCAATTGGAAGAAGCAGCTTTAGCAACAAGAATGTGCGTGACCGAGACCTGCCCTTCAAATACTACTTCTGGGTTTTTTCTTACAAAGTATACACATAGGGCCAACCATAGCCTGAGCCTAATGACAGAATACAGTTAAAAACTGAAGTTAAAACCTGCATAACTCTGATGAAGCTGTGCCTGGACTGTGGAGTTTGATTTCACAGTAGTTTTTTTGAGCATAGCAGGGAAATATATTGCTTAATTTCCCCTATCTTTGGTGGAAAGTATTTGAGAGAGCTTATTCTCACTCCCATCCTTGGATAAGCTGAGCCTGCAGTATACAGCTGACTTAGGGGCACCTATGACTTCAAATGTCTTACAAGAGGTTATACAGGAGCAGAAAATCTTTTCTTTCTTTTTTTCTGTAGTAACATGATTATCGGGGTGAACTTTTGTAGCACAAATAGTGCTTTTGTCGGGATAGAAAATGCCCCAGTAGGTTTCTCTAATCCTTCTTGAGAGAGACATCCTGGGGCAATCAACTCATTTATACATTCTCTACATTTTTTCCCCCTTTTTGTTGAAGAAAAGGGTTGGTTTGCTGCCAAGACCTGTTTAAGTGGTAACCTATGCAATTCATTCTAAAAACACTCATTTATCATTCCCAAATTAATCTTGTAACAGGATAACTGCTCTTATTTTCATTGTCATTTTGCCCTTTGGATAAGAGATCACAAACACGTAGATATCCAACTCAAAGACTCCAAAAAGCATATATAAAAGAGGGAAAATAGGAATGGCATTGATATAATTATAAGCAGAAACAAGTAGCCATACATCTTCATTTCTCATAAATCTCATCTATTAATAATAGAATGAAATGTAATTTGTGCTGAATATTGTTCAGAGTCTTGTGCCAGAAGCATAATTGTTTTCAATCAGATTGGTAGTTGGGAGGAAAAGGCTTTTTTTAAAACACACAGTAAACACAATTTAGGCAAAATAATTAAAATATGATCTATTCGGGGTTTTTTCTGGAACACAGAACATATTTTGACATGAAAAATTATATAAACAATACAGAATTTGATATGAAACTATCATGCAGAATTTTAAAACCATATATACATGCTGTTGTGAGTGTAAAAAATAATATCTTGGCACTGGCAAGAACAGCTTGATAAACTAAAAAGTTATAGATGTAACTTTTTTACTGCAAACACGAAGCCTTTTTCAAGCTATGTCTTGTAAAAGCATTGTAGACAAATTTAAACAAAGGGTCGGGGTTTCTATGGCAGCTTTGGACTCTCAATTCTTCCTTCTTTGGGGGGTGGGTGTAAAATTTTATAGGTTCTGCTCACACACTTAGAGGCTTTTCTCTCAAAGGACTTCTTGTAGAGGAACACACTGCAAAATGTGTGATTTCTGACACCTCTCCTGTTCCCAGCAGCACAGGCCTAAATTTACGTTCTCTGTCTTGCATCCCACTCTGCAGGGACATGAAAAAAATAATGTCTTATTTTGCCTTCATTTCCCCACACACCCCATTTCCCTTTCTGTGCTGACATATCTCTTCAAACTCACTGTCCTTGTCTTTGAATACTGAATATCTGTAAGTGTTTTGAAAAGACGGTCCATCTCCTTGCATAGTTGGAAGCGTTGGAAATAATGGTTTTTCAAACACACTCAAGAGTAGGAAGCATTCACCAAACTCACTAAACCATGATTCTTTCCATTGACTGCAATGAGCTTCAGACCAAGACCTTGGTCTTCACTCTCCATTGTTAATATTTTTAAAAATGAGTTTCCTCACTAAGCTGTGAGTTACAATTCTTTGAACAGTTTACACAAACAATTTTGAGCTCATGGATTTTTTTTTTTTTTAAGTGACAACAATTTGTTTTCTTTATCCATCACTGGCTGCTCACTGGTTTGTCTGTGATGGGTCACTGAGGTCAGTGGTACTCTTTCTGTTCCATGAATGGAATGACTCAAGTGTTTGAAAGAGACTAATGACTCTAATAGCCAACAAAGGATGAATTTGCTTATGTATAAACATCTTTGTTTGTGTGCCAGTTAGGACATTTATGCACAGTACAGCTATTCTTCCAGCATAGGTGTATGCAAATTGAAATAAAGCTGGGGGGGAAATAGCAAATGGAGCTTGCATTTCAGATGGAGAGACTTGGGACTAGCCCAACTCCCTGGCGAGGGAGACAGCATGGTACAGTAGGCGCCTCCGGTCTCCCAGTCTATGTGCTGGGTTTCCCACAAAAGAAAATTGCTGCAGGTCCCATCCATTCTGCATGTCCCAACAAGTCCCTAGTTAGGGTGTTCTGAGCAGCAGGACTCCAGGGCACAGCACCACACAGGCCCACAGGTCACATTATAATGAGCTGGAGAGGATCAGAGAGATGTAATGGACAACTCCAATTCCCAAAAACAGCTTGAGAGTGTTTCTGGTGTGCATTATAAAAAGAGAACATAATAATAAAAACAAAAGCCTTTTAGAAGTACCCCTCCATAGCCCTCCAGAGTTGTAAATGCTGTAAAACATGGTTTCCTATCATAAGGGTCTGCTTTTCAATACTTTTTTCCTTCTTCTTTTTTTACTTCTCTCATCAGAAAGTGACCTCAGAAACCTAATTTAAAAATACCATCCATATAGAGATGCTTCTGTGGAACATTTTAGTTTAAATAGGCTATCATATATTGACTAAATTCTCTTTGGGTGAAAGTGTTCCAACTAGTGCAAAGGCAACCTTCTTCCAAAGTTATTTTTCAACTGAAAGCTTTAAAATTATAATTTTTCAATCTCTCCCTTTTTTTTTTTTTAACTTCTATCTTTGAATAGTTTGAATTATTTGTGCTGGTTTGTTTGTTTTCTCAGACATCTGATTTCTTTTACTAAGTGTATCCATGAAAATGTTACATAAGAAATAAAAAAGAAAATATCTTACACTAGACCAGTGACTATATTAGGAGTGGGAATGTAAATTTCAATTATTGCTACATGTCTGAGGCAGGTAGCAGCAAACAAAAAATTGAACATTTTCAATTGCAAAAATACATATTTACATTCATTTTGCATTCAACGCTTTCTTCCATGTTGTAGTCTTCAGTCTTGACTTCGGCATATTATTTTGTCCTAACACACTTCCTTGGTAAATCATGAAGTAGAAATTGGAGCTCTGTATCTCACATTTTAGAATCTTACAGGGTTCTGAGGACCAGACAAAGCTTGTAAAAAGAAGTAGAAGCAGCAGTGCAGGACCTGCTCAGGTGAGAGAATCACAGACCCCAGATCCACCTAATGCTGTCAGCTAAGGGCAGCACTGCTGAGTGCCCTTACAGAGGCAGAGACAAACTGATGCCCATTAGTGCTTAATGTCAAACCTGCCACATCTTAAGATCTGTCTGAAATCAAACATCTCTTTGGAGGCGAGCAAGAGCATTTTCAGAGATAAGCAAGAGTGTCAGCACCTGGGACCATCATCTGCAACGACTCACTAGGATGTCTGTCTGCCTTCATAACACATCCAAGCCAGTGGGCTCAACATGCAAGAGCCCGGAGCTCCAGTCCGGGGAAATTTTAATGTAGATATTGCCACAGAACATCTTTTCTCTCTTCAGTAGTGGTGATTCCAAGCTTCCACCCACACCCTGCTTTAATGACAGTACTGTGGAGGACAGTGACGCCCACATTTTGGTACTAAGTCTGTTGTCAGCTTTCAAAGTTTCTCACAGAGTTTAGCTCAGCTATTTAGGGCTGATGAGATCATGCTGTTTAATAGACCAGAGACCACATACGGATGATTTACCAGCACTTTGGGGAACCAGAGTTTCAAAATCATTGAGCAAAGCTAATCCCAAGACTTGATTCTGGCAGGTAAGATCAGCCACTGGAATTGCTCCTGTCTAAGAAGTGAAAAAAGCTTTGACTAAAGCAGTATTTTTTATGCTATGACTTCACTGATGCCTGCAGTAATGAGAGAAAAAACACAGCCATGATTACTACAGATCTTCTCTTTGGCATCAGTACTTTCAGAAACCTACATTTTCTTCTTGTTTGGAACTTGCCTTCAGTTTCTCTGAAGCTGTTTCTTTACTCCAAGCCTACACTGTGACTTGCCTGTGAATGAATGGAGCTGTGAATTCCTCACAAGGAGATATCTATCCCTTCTGGGTGAGTGGGTACTGGTGGCACTGTATAAACACAAAACTGTAGGAGCCACTGTGGTGTAGGTGATTTCTCACAGCTGCTGAGAGTGGTTGTCATGCTGGGTGTTGAGAGAAGAGGATCTGGCTGGCCTAATTCTTTCTTGCCAGCTTCCAGTCAGCCCCATGGATGTTTCTGTAGGAGGATCAGGGCAGGTACCTTCACTCCAGCAGTTTTCCTTGCAGAGGTGTAAGGGCTGGGTGCATACAAAACCACACAGCCACTGTATTTGTCTAATGCTGTGCAGTGCAGATCCCATCCAGGGCTTGAATTTGTGGTTGGGCTTGGAGCCTGTAAAGCAAAGGATTCAGGATTTGGCCTGAATCTGTCTGTGTATTTATATAATGGCAGAAAAAGCAAATTCCTTACAAGCAAATATGAGTCAAAACAAAAACACTGTGAAGGTCAGCTGAGCACAGCAGTGAGATGATGTTATCCCAGCCACACGTTCAACTCTTAAGCTGCCAGACCAGCCAGAAGGACTCTCGGGCAAAAGTCATGAGAAGATGCCAGCTGGGAAACCACCCACTGACACCCAGCTGGCTTCTCAAAACAACTGGAGCCTTAATGTTTGACACTCCTCTCCAGGCACAGCTGCTGGACATAGCCAAGTCACTGAGCAATACCAAGGGCTTCTCATCAAGTTTTCCAACAAGAAATACTGTGTATGGAAAACAGTGTCATATGCCCTGATTTGTGAGGATTTCCTTTTTTTCATAAGAGCAATGTATTTAAGGCTAAATTTTATTTTTAATTTTTTTCAACCTAATTGGCATAGTATTAATCCACCAAGTCAAACTCTCTCTTGGGGATGTTTTGGGTTTTTTTCTAAATATACTGGTTAGCATCTTGATTTCAGCCAAGATACTATAAACAACTCACAGACATAGATCCAATCCAGAGTTCATTAAGATTGATCAAAGCTTATGTTCAGTCCTCAACTCCTAGTGCTGAGGATAAAAGCACTGAAGTCTTTGCTAAGGATGTGGTGTCCTTGGAAATATATATCCTCCCCTTATTTGTTTGGATTTAATTTAATTTCATTATAACCTCATGTCTATAAATGCCCTTATGTTAAGTAATAACAATCTGTATGCAACTTTTCTTGGAAAAGTTTTGAAACTATCTGGAGGCATTCACTATAAATGTGTATTTCATTTCTGGACATGTAGTAATGTGTTTGCTATAGTCATTTTGAGAAGTTACATTGTGTTGTGATCATTTTTGTTGTTCAGTTCCATTGAGTCAGACACTTTACAGTCCAATACCTGAAAAAAATTTCCAGGCTACATGAACAAAACTCTATATATTCCAGAAACATTGTATAGACATCAGGGCTTAGTCTAGAATTAAAATCTAAAATCCTGGCAGTAGGGCTGTCTATCCACTTCTCCCTCATCCATTCCAGGGTAAAGCCTGTGTTTGCACCAGCCACCTATACTTGCATTTCCAGGTGAAAGAAAATCAAACCCCCCCGAGTAGAGGAGAATTTAGCACACAGCAGCTAGGTATCTGTTGCAAATAGTTTGCAATTTACATGCCACATGTCTGCCATTCTCTTTAGAAAAAGCCAAAGAAATTAAAATTTGGAGTTTAATAATAGCTTTGTTTGTTCAATGTCACACAATAAGTAAGTTGCCCAGTGCCTCCAGTATGCAAAGCTTTGTCTCTAAACTAGGTTACCTTTAATAAATAAAGACAGTGCAGACAGTAGGGCACTTCACAGTCCCAGGTAACAATTTTAAGATGTTTTACTTCCTCTCACTTGCAGAAAGAATTACCTGGAGTCATTGCTCTCTGCATTACCACCTGACAGGCCCTAAACCGTGCTCATCTTTGTTCCTGAAAGGTTATACACATAATAAGTGCACTCTCTACTCAGGGCAGTAGTTTTGTCTGTGAAGGCAGAATCTGGCATGAACAGGTCCTATGCCCTAGAACAGGACAAGCTCTCATGTGCAGCAGGCCCCAAAAGAGTTCCTTCATGTTACAAACAACTATGTACCAGATGCATTACCCTGATCGAACCCAAATCATGTTCTGTTTATGAGCCTACTTGTTGCAGGAAACTACTCACTATGTAGATGTAACACAGAATTAATAAAGCTGGATATGATACTCTCATAGAAATGGGAAATAGAAAATCCTGTATCCAGCTTTGCTCACTCCTCCTGAGTGAAGCATAAAACACCTCCAAAGACAGCAAAATTGCTCCATTATTCTTTTATACTCCGTTGCTAAATTACACAGACAGACACTTAGCTTTTCTTTTCTTCACTTTTCTATGCGTGTGAATTTTGCCAGTCTTGTAGTCTTCAGGACAAAGACTCCTCACCCTATAGCAGTGGTAGTTCCTCACAGAGTCTTCATTATATGTAGAAGTAACCAAGTAATCTATCCCTACTATTTTGATTTTGCAATATACCCCTGAGAGCTTGGTGAACATCACCAGACTTATCCGTATGGGCTGCTGAAGGCCATCTCTAGCCAAAAGCAGAGTTTCCATTTGGAAATGGAATACTGTTTTTTACTTGGAACCCAGAAGCAGAAGGATTTTAATTTCTATTTTTCTTAGCCATTCACTGGTCTTCAATTAGTTTTACTGCAAAGAGGAAGAGAAGATTATAGTAAAGTATAAAGCAAAATGTCAAATTTTATTGCCTGCCAAGGTTTGTTGTTGTAATGGGAGCTGGCCATAGTGGTAATGGGTAGAAACCTTGTGCCCACAGTTACTAGAGAAATGAAACCATTGATGGACTTTTTGTTCTATCTAAAAAATCACTCTGGTCTACGTGGCTACTATTCCATGCTCCTCTGTAGAAGTAGAACTTCTTTCCTTAACTGTTGAGGTAACAGAAGTATTCTCTTCCATGGAAAAAAAAAACCCAAAAAACAAAAAACCAACCAACCAACCACAACAAAAAACAACATAACCCAACAGAAAAAAGATTCTATCACATTCCACTGCAAATCTTAAGTATTTAGTAAATTGTAACCATTTCCTTTATGCTGTATTTAAGGAAATAAACCAACTCCTTGGACTAGGATGAACTTGCAGTTACAAAAAGTTGTTGTTACTATCTGCTGTAGATAAATGAAAAATCACTAGGGGAAACATGACACAATGAAATATCATGTCCAGCTTCAAATTTGAAATAGGAGAAAGTGCAATTTTTTAGCTGATTTTTCCATCTAGATTTTTCGGGGAAGACGGTTTGTGCTGCCTTTAAAATTAATTTCTGGTTCTGTTTTTCCTCCTAAATGACTTACTTTCTATTAGTTCTCTCTTCCCCATACTCTCGAGGACAGCTCTATATACTTTTGAATTCTTCTGGTGTTTTAATTGGATGTGTCTCCAGTGTGATACTGTAAGTATCTCATTTAGCATCTGTGGTTTAACATCCTCCGGAGCAAAGTGAACCAATGACTTAATTAACTTCCACTTGGGCAGTTATCTACTCTGGGAACCTGCAGGAAGTATTGTTCTATTTGAGGGTGACAAATGAACATACAGGAGGTACCACACGCCACCCAGTGGGAGATCTGACAAGAAACATAATTTATTTCATTAGTGGTGCCAAAATGGGCTTTCAAGCTGAAAAGCTAAATATGTAGCAGTGTCTTAGGAGAAGAGGAAACAGCATGGGCTTTGTCTCAAATAATTGATTGTGTACAGTTCATAACATGTATTTCCATGGGAAAGTTTAAGTTTTGTGTCAGTCTTCATCTATCATACTGTAGTTTGTTAGGTGTTAACCTAAGTGGTGTATAAAATAAACAGTCACAAATACTTTTGAATTTGGTAATATTTACCAATTGCCTTATGAAAAAATAGATTTAAAAGAAAATAACTAGCCTTGAACCAGAATTAACTTTGGTGGTTTAAAACATATTTATAATTGTTCTCAGTATTGGAGATTTCAAAACATGGCTATAGTCTCAAAGATCAGTGGCTTTCTTCAGATATATTGTAATTTATTGAGTAAAAGTTAGTGGCAGCCTCTAATTACCCACAGAACCAAAGTTTCCTGAGTGAAAACTTGAGATCAAAGGGCATGAATAATAGCCTTAAAGGCATCTCCCCTTACACAGGCTACTCTTAGCCCCTCTGCTGTCCTTTGGTATAAATTAAGCACCTTAGGATGAATAAAACATGAAGCACAGAAGGTTTAGATTTCACAGAAGATGAATGGTTGGATTATTGATGGGAAAAGGAGCATGGGAAAGTATAAACCATGTAGATCTAAAAATTTTAAACTCTGTAAGCAATCACCTTTGCTTTAGTAATATTTTTTAATTTATTTTTCATCATTTTGTCCAAATCCTTTCTGGTGATAAGGCAGCTAGGTTGTTCTGTGTCACTGAGTTGCACTTTAAGTAAGCTCAGAAGCCTTTCACAGTTCATTCTGTTGATTTCAGTGGGCATATGACCAGGCCATAAAACCACAAGAGCGATCACTGGTTGTTAAAAACCATACAAGCACTTACATTCAATTATAATGAAAAAGGCGCATACCTCTTGTGTCTCATGAAACTCAGACTTGAAGGCTGTTTGATTCCTCATATATATAGCATGAATCCAGTTCCTTCCTGATGTAAAGTTCATTGCCTTTCACTAGTGTTACATGTGCTGAATTTAATTCATTATTTATCCCGTCATGCTATAGATGTACGTAACCATAGGAATTGGAAAGTAGGATCAAAATCCTTTCTAATGCAGATGTTTATTCATAGAAAAAGATTTTGCAGGATGAATGGGTGCATGAGACAAAAGTTGTTTGTTTGTTTTGAACAAAATTCTGTATTTGCTTTCTATGAAGAATGTTTTCTTGGAAGGAAAAAAATCAAAAAGACAAATCAGTTACTGCTTTTAGAAATGGTAAAATGAAATGTTTCTCCATGAGCTGTGAAAATGGCTGACTCTTCAACTTGGCCATATTTCTTTATGAATCAAAATGAAATTTGAACATTTGAATAGTCATTTGTTTCACATCTATCTGTATTAAAAGCAATCAATGAAAGCAGTCAAATGCCCAAATTACCTTTTCTTGCAAGCCAGAGAGATGTACTATTACACTCACCTCATTAAATCCAAAGGCCCAACTTTTGGGCAGTCATAGAAATCTAAGAAAAGGAGCTTATGTACTCCTTATGCTTGCCTAACATTAGGGCTTTGAACAAAGGTCATCTACTTTCCAAGAAGTTGAGTCAGGCTTTGTCTCTCTTAAGGCTGTTCCACTTTTTGAGAATACAATTAAAGATTCATTGGACTGGGAGCAGGAACCCAGGTGTCTCACATCCCCTGGGATGGGTCTACCCACTTTCTTATACAGTCATTTTCACGCTCTCTTGCTGGCTCAATAAATATTGAAGTATTTTATGCAAAACGAAAGACCTTCTGTGTGGGAAATGCAGAAAAAGTGCATTCAAAGAATAGTATAGATTGTGGTGATTGCAGCAGCCTCAGGGAAGGTGGGACTCCTACCTTTAACCCTTGCTCTGAATCAGGAAAAAAGAGATTTGAATCTCTACCTCCTTGTATGGGATTGTGCTTATTTTTGGAATCTGGATAAAAATTAGAAATTTAAACAAAAAAAAGCACACAGAAAAGCTCTCATACTATCTATCTGGATGGGTTTCCTGATTCCAAATGCAGAAAGAATAAAATTTAGAAATTTGTAACGGCAAAGTTGAGGATGGGTTCTTTTTGATGGGAGAGTGCTGGAATACAGCATAAACTTTTTGTTCAGTTCAGTTTGGTGATGCAAAAAGTCTTAGAGTAACCTAAACAACAGTTTTTCATATTTATCTTTGATTTTCTCTTAAGAAAATAAATACATAATCAACTAAAGAAATAGAGCAATGACATTTCCATGCTCTTGTAATGTTTTTACAGAACCATTTATTTGAACGAAGAGCTGTGAGTCTAATTTTTTTTCTACTAAATTGTAGCCAAAAGATAGATTTTTATTTTTCTTGTGAAATATGACAGGAAAAGGTACTATTTTTCAAGCTGTTTTAATCTTATCTCTGAATAGGTGTAGTTGTACTTAAATTGTCAGGTTTCAGGAAAACTTTGAGCTCCCAAAGCTGATCCAAAGCCCTCTGAGTAGGTGACAGTCTTTCTGTTAACTTAAGCTGTGTATAGAGGGGATGTTATCAGACTTAAAACCTATGGACTGCAAATCTGTGACTGTGTAATCTAGTATATTAAGACAGAGGTTTACAGGAGAGAGAGAGAGATACCTTGAAGTTATCTCAATATTGCAGAAATTTGATTATTTATGCTTTTGAAGTAAGGATATTTTTATTTATTTTGTGTTTTGGTTTGTGAGTTTTATCCTTCTACACTATGTATGCAACATATTGATTGTGAGGACACTGTAGAGGTCAATGAATTCCAATCAATGTGAACACTCAGAAACCTTCAGCAGTCAAAGTGTTCTAGCAAACAAAGGCATTTTATAATATATCAGCACACTCTTTGTACTACCCTGAGGAATAAAAAGGGTAGTTAGTTTAGGCAATCATGAAAAAATAAATCTTGAGGAGCAAATATTCTCACTTACAACAGTTTTCTGACAATAAGGCCATTTCTAACGGAAAGGGAGTTCACAGGTCATTCTTATTAAGTGCTTGACTGATTTATTTTAACACAGCTCTCCCTTCTGCTGGAGCTGGGAAAACTGAGGTGTATTTTTCCTCCAGAAAAGCCTACTAATGCTGGGCTGGGCTGCTAGATGGAAAGGGTGAGCACTGCTATCCCATCATATCAGTTGCAGCATTGCTTCCATCAATGCAGCCAAAGTGCTCCTGAAAGGAGATTTCTCCAGCTTGAATCCATGCCTTTACTGCCTCCCCCTGACCTCTAAAGTCTGCCAAGTGCCCCTTTAGGAACAGCTAGGTGGTTGTTGTGCTTGTCCTTACTAACTGGATAAACTGTTCTCTCTATTCATTGCTCTTTCCTGTAATACTTATTTAAGGAACAGCCCAATTCTGCCTCTGGGAGATGGCATTTTTTAATATGCCATAAAGCATTTGTGATGTCTCTCAAAAGGAGATTGTACTGAATATTAAAAACATAATAAGGGATACTATTCCTCACCCATATTATAAACAAGATCTTTTGAGACTCCAGCTTTGCTTTTAATTACATCAGTACCCTAATTATCTTATTATCATCCACCCCCTTATGCAAGAATAAACTAAGGGCTTTCTTCCTTGCCCCTGTGGCAGGCTTTCGATCAAATATTCGGAAACCATTACACTAATCATAACCATTTTACTGTTAGCTTCTTCTTTGCCCATCTGTTTACCCATATCCACTTGTTTCCTGCCATACCCTCAGACTGTCAGCTCTCTGAGGCAGGGTGTCTCACAGAGCTTTGCACAGAGTTGGTTCCTGACTGGGGTGCGTGGGTGGTGGAACAGTTATAGTGATAGATTTATTTTCCAGATCATCAGTAACATAATTGCATTATTTTAAGCTTTAATATTTTTGCCAATGCACTTTCTTACCTTATAATCTGGGAGTACTGCATAGCATCTTCAAGACAATTGGGATCAGCAATTTATTTATTAATTAAGCAGATTGATAAATAGCAACTGAAGCAGGGTACAACAAAGGCATTAAATCCTTTAATGATAGACAATCATGAGTTCAACACACTTTGCAGAAGTGAGACAGGAAACACTGAAAAGAGAATTTGATTATGTGTTGTCACTTTAATTCATTCTTCTTATTTCTCACAATTACTTTAGACACTTCATGTATTTGTGTCATCCACGCAGCACTTTTATGCTTGTTGTTTATCACCTCCATCATTTATTTCTGCTTTTCAAATGGGACATTTGTACAATATTGCTTGAGAGGAAATTATAGATCAGACTAACCAGTCACACTTTTCTTCCTTTCCTTTCATTTATAGCAAGAAGAAATATGAATTGAAATCCATGTTCATCAAAGAGAGCATTGGGTTGAGAACACTGTATGATGGTTGCAGCAGTAAAGGAGTACAAGCTGAAAATATGATACAGCTGTGCTGATGTCTTTGTGATTATTTTGAAAAGCTGGCTATCTGCCCCATCTGACAGTCTGTGAACATGCCAAATAATTTAACATTCATGCTGCTCCTGTTTTGGCATTATATATATATGAATCATGTGGTCACCACTTCCAAAATTGGTAGGAGATCAGAAAAGAGTTAATGACTAAAGTTTTGGTCATGACTTGTTCCATTGTTCCATAATAAAAACCATTGTAGAATGAAATATCAAGGCATAAAGGACATTTTTGTCATGACTCGGAGGTCACGGAGAACTTTTTTAGTACATCTTAAGGAGTTATTTCTAACTTCAGAAGTTTCCTGGAGAGTTGATCAATTCAGGATCCCCGAATGCCAGGCATGGTCCATGGATTCTTCTTGGACTCCATAGGCTTCTGCAACTCTGAATAACCAGCCACTTACTATTGCTTCTAGTGAGTTGCAACAGAACATGCAAAGTCTTATTTCATCTATGCTTCAGAAGTCTATGGGAATTTTGCAATTAGATTTCCTCAAGTCTCAAAACAATTGTTTATTATTTGCCTGGGTATTTTTTACTGTAGCTGAAATACGTGAGAAGGGCAACCCTCATTAAGTTATATGGTGAAAGAATGACTTTTATCCTGAACATTGCTTCTGCAAAGAGGTGGACGTTCTTCATTACACTTACACCATTTCTGTTAAGCAAGTTTGACTGTGCAAATCCCCTTGGGGAGTAGCACTTTTGATCCTAAGTCCACCTGGGCACTGTGCTTATCTGCATGTCATTTTAGAGCAAAGCTAATAACAAAATTAGACAACATGTATAGATGACATAGCACTGATCACTTCTTCCATGACTCAACATCATCTCTGAGCACATGGATGACTCCAATAGCTGACATGAAAGGAGCTTCTCTATATCAGCATCACAGATAGGCTGTGTTAGAGAATCATGAGTTTCTGCTTATCCAAATTTTAGCTCTTGTCCTTTTTTATGGCTGAGCCAGCACAAGTTAAAAGCAGGTTTTTGTGTGAAGACAGAGCTAAAGTTAGATTTAATGTCAAGTAAACTTGGAGTTTGCAGAACAGCAAAAGCACAAAAGGGTAGTGAATACCAATCCAGCTATGGCAGGCACAGCCTGTACCTCTGTGCTTTGCAATCAGATACCTCCTAAGAGCATAATTTGTGTGGTTCTTTTGCTTGTTTGAGAATTCCATTAAGATGTGTATAATGTCTCATTTACAATCAGGGGCAGAAAGAGGTTACCTCTGTATCCATAACATCCAATCTCTTTCCTTATCTGTCCTAGAAAGGAGCAAACACAGTCTTGTTTCTTGACTGTGTAGAGAACAAGAACATAGAGAATAATGTCACCAGCCCTCTTAGACCCCATGGAAGAGCCATCCTACATTTCACACTAAAGTTTTTGAGGCAACATGCACCAGCCTCTTCAAAGGCAATGTGGGATTTCAAACACTCTCTCATCACTACACAAATACTAGTCTGCTTATTTTGTCAAACAAGGCTCCTAGCTTGCTCGCTGTTTGTGCAGAACACATGCGTACACCTGCCATACATTTGGCATCAAAGGCATTGTAGAGCTTATGTTCCAAAGCAAATATACAACTGACAGCAAAACACAGCAATCAAAAGCAGACAGTTCTTCAACTTGATGTAATGTAAGAAACATGAATTTGTATGAACTATGCTGATTTTATTTTTGTCTTCTAGTGCTATACAAGAACATTCTTTTCAAGATAATTTGAGCAAACAAGAAGTCTGTTGAAACTTCTGTAGTCAGAACAACAGGAGTTGGACAACATTTCTGGCATGTGGGGTTGTTTGTTCGTTTGTTTGTTTGTGTTACTGGTGGCAACTGGAAATATTCATGTTACCCAAAGTGACAGGGAAAAATTGTCAGCTTTGCAGCAGTACCCACTGCCTCCCTCCATGAAGTAAAACACCCTCCTTGTCCATCTGTAAAAGTTCAGCCTTGATTTGAGATTTGCAAATTTGTTTGCTTAGGATTAATAATGTTGCTAAGGATTGCATGAGAGGCTTAAAAATCCTTGATTCTGACATTGTCTACTCGAAATACTAAATCTGTTTTACCTCCCTCTAAATAGACATTTACCTGTCATAATTAGGATTAAACTAACTCCTAGGTCATACAGTAGACATTATAAAGTTTTTAACATAAATGGGAGTACGTAAAATTTAAGGGATCACCTTAGTTTCCCACTTGAGCAAATTCTGTGTCTGGCTAGAAGGTTAATAAAAGGTAATGAAGATTTACAGCTGTGCTGGTTTAAAGGTAAACCAGCAGGAGAAAGGAACCCAACACAAAAGAGATTATAAGTCAGAATTACAATTTAATAACAATATTACAATAAATGCAATGGCACAAAGAGAAATTGGTTTTAACCCACAAACCCAGCAGTGTAACCCAGCCCCCTGGGGCACAAACACAGTGGGGTTTGGTGGCCCCTGTGCTGA